>JAMAJQ010000004.1:917199-1019565 GCA_023628975.1 Wickerhamiella pararugosa | reverse complement strand
CCGCTTGGATAGGCGCGGTGCCTTGTTGCCAAGCGTGACACGGTCGGGGACGTTATGAACACCTTCCAGGGTGGTGTTCAAAGCAGAATCCAGATTATTGTCAGGGGTTCGCAGGTACCGACTACGAATTACTTCTTGGACGGGCTCCTGATCCCAGGAGCGGTCCATTCGCTTCGAGACGCGAGTGTGAAGAATTCGTGGTCTTGATGGAAGGGTACCAGGGTGCACCGGGTGCTCAGACGGAGACTGTGCGCAAAGTACGGAGGTGCGACAACAGGGTCGCGACAAACCTCGGAGGCTTTGCTTTGGAAGAGCAGTCTCTCTTTCTGGAGCGGGGAGTGGAGAGCAGAGCGAGTTCAACTTCGACTTTTGGTGGAGCCCCACAACAGGGGCGTCGATCTTTTTGTTGACATCAACTTCGACTTTTGGTGTAACCTCCTTCGTGGGGGAGGCGTCGATATTCTCGTCGATGGGCTCGTAGCTAACACAGGAAACAAAAGCAATGAGGATCCGGTACGTGCTGAAGGTGCCGTGAACATGTAGAGTTCGTGTGGCAGACTGAGCTTCAGACTTGATCTCGGTGTACTCGGATTCAGACTCATTGTATGCACCACCAAATATGGTCGTCCCGTTGCATACACAAGATGCAAGATGGTCGAGACAGCAAACCCATATGAGGTGCATAAAGAAGTTGCTCATAAATGTGTTCATGTCCAAGCTTTGGCGAAAGTAGCTCCGCTTGAGCTGGCCAAATACGAAGGACATGGAGGGTAATAACACAGGAGCATACATAGCCGCGAATGGAATTCTAAAACCCGATGCGTAGTCATAGATTTCCTGTTTCATTCTCTTAATGGCGAGAATCTTCGCGGGCTCACAAATGGCGATAACATCAGCCAGGGTTACTTGTTGTAACATCAACATCAACTGCTCAGTAGACAAGGTGGTCACGGAGGCAAAAGACATTTTACGATGCTCTAACTCTAGCTACGGGCTCACTATATACTCTGCCAGTTCTAATACCTTCCTTCTACGTACATTCTTCTGGCAACCACTTTTCCCTTCAACCTACGCAATCGGGCAGTTCGAGCGAGAGAATGTTGTAGGCTCACCATATACATTCCTTTTCAGGCTCGTCTCAATTTTCATGCAGCTGAAATACTAAAAGCTCCGCAGCTGCAATGCATTGAGCTCACTAGTTCGGTGGGAGTAATTCACTGGGTAGGCAGAAGGCGCGTACTAAACTTGAGTTTCATTAGTCCTGTTCTGTTGCCCGGAAGGATTTCGAGCATCGAAGTTCTATAATCACTACGGTGTTGAGTGATCGTAGTTACTGCGTTCCCACAAGTAGGAAAAAATCGAAAGTCACACCATTGGAAGATCAACAGTGTTTTTGTTCGAAGATGGCGTGGCATAAAAGAGGAGAAGATTCTTCTTTCCACAATCACACAAGTAGACCAATTTGATTTTACCACCCCCTCCTCCCCTCATCTCAAAATTTCTATAGTCTTTTGTTATGACTTTGCCAGACTGGGAAGAGGCGCGCAAAGTCTTTTATACCTGCTCCACCACCTGCGGTTTTGGGACACTATCGAGATTTTAATTGAAACTACTCCTCTATACGGCATTTCTTGCAGCCATGGTATAAGGGTTTGAGGCAGAGTGCAGCACGGCGCATTTTTACCGAGAAGCGCACTCGAGTTGCTTGAATCGTGTGAGTACGCAGGACCATGGCACAAGGCATGCTCAAGTGATCACGAAAAGCTGAATCTTTCTTGACCGCTCGGATCAACAGAACGCGACGTCTTTAAGGGATATACGAAAATATATTAGTAAATATGTATCTCAGGGTGTTTTAAATGATAACATAAAGGGCCCTAGAGCAATTTATCCTCATAAAGAGGATACCCCATTTTCTTCCTGAGCGTGGATACAGGCTCCGCTTAAGCAAGCGACTTACCTTTTACATCCTCGGTAGAACTAGCTGGAAAACTTACTAAATTCTTCATAGCATGCTAGATTTACATTAAATACTATATCACAACTTTTGCGGGTAGTTCCTCAAGATGGGAGAGGCTGGCTTGCATAGTAGCTTTGGACACACGCTCAAAATCCTCGAATTCCTTCAACACTTCTTGACGTGGGCGTGCCTTCTGGCTGAGCTCTTTAGTACGATAGACTTCATAAAGGCTCTGAGTAGATTCCTTGAGGTCGTGAAAATGAGTTCCAAAGAGGACAGCACGGAGTGCCAGGAGATCACTGTACTCTGGGTCATCTGGACGCGAAAACCCCCATGGATAAGAGCGCCCCCTGACGTACTGCCCATCAACAGTATACACCTCGTTGGACCCGCAAACAGCAAATGGGACCATGTCGCGGAGGGCCTCACATTCCTCGATAATCTCAGGATCATCTTCTTCAATATCGTGGCCAAAGCTATAGATCGGAATGCTCAGGGTCTTCAGCTCTTCTCTAATGATGTGCTTGTTCTCACGAAGCTCCTCATCTGTAAGAGAATCACAGCGGGCCAACACAGGGATCACATTAACCAGAGTAGACAACTCAGACATAGTTCGTATATCCAGTTCGCTAAGGCCTCTTCCAGTGCACGATATGAAATAGAGACAACAATGAACTCGATTATCCTTGCGACGCTTGCTTCGCTCTATTCGGGACTCTTCGGTCAAGTACTCCTTGAGAGTACCCTCAATATATCTTCTAACATGGGAGATTCCATCAAAGTTGTCGATATCATTTCCAAACCCAGGAGTGTCGACCACCGTGAGCATGATGCCAGTGCCATCGGGCTCGACAAGCGGAACCGTTTTGGATGTAATCTCAAGCGTAGGGGATTCGTCCAATTGAGTGGGGTCCTGTGGCGGAAACACCTCTCCATCACACAGGGTATTCACAAATGTAGACTTGCCGCTCCCCACGCGTCCACATACCATAACGGTCAAGGGAACGCCTCTGCGCTTACCTGCGCGACGAATGACAGAAGAATTCACAGAAAAAGAGTCAAGTGACATAGAGAAACTTTGGATGCTGAACAAACAATATCAGGCTTTGCAATGTTGTATGCCTCTCTTGGGCAGATCAACATGAAACATCAGGCGATTTAGATAATGAATGCATTATTTCTCGAGCAGTTTCGAGGAAACCCTCCTGGTGAGCTCGACATTAGCTATTAAGAGCTGAGATGCAAAAAAATGAGGAAGCTCGAGGATGCTTAGTCGCCTCTGGGGTGCGTGATTTTCTCGTGCGCTTCTGCGTACTCGATTGGGTATGATTTGCGGGCTCTAGTTTCCAATTTGCGCAGATGCTTGTCGAGCCACTCGAGATCAGTTTTTATTGACTTGACCAGTTCCTTGAAAACTGGTGCTTTTGCTCGGATTTTGGGGAGTTCTTGGGTGATTTTCTCTTGATATAACGCGAGTTCAGCACTCTGGGCTCGTATACTTCCAGATAATTGTGCTTGAGCCACCTGGGCCCGATCGAGATGGAGAGAGCTAAATGCTGCTTCTAATTGATCAACGACGGAGCGAATTGGGGATTCCTCCGACGTGATGGACTGACCACTACCGATATACGACGACGAGCTCGACGAGCTTCCTGCATCAGACATTACTAACAAAAACTCGACATTAGGTCTAGATATGCGGTTATTACTAGCGAGCGGCTACAGAATCAATTGTATATAGTGGCTAATGTGTGTGTGGTTGTGGCCCTTGATATACCCGGTGGGGAGCCTGGAGATATGACGGTCATATTTCTTGGAACAAAGTGTCACCGCTCGGGAATAACGAGCAATCTTGGTCAATATCATGCAAACGCTAATCAAAACTGCTATACTATTAGGAATCGGAATGGCATACGCCGAAAACTGGCCACACAAGCCGCTGATTGCAGACTGTATAACCTACGCCCTGATGGTCTGTGCAATGATGATAGTCAACCACACTACGGCCGCAATTAATCGATTTTCATGTATAATTATCGAGCCGCTGATGGTGGCTTTTTCGCTGTGTGTGCTCGCGCAGACTCGTCCGAGCTCGGTAATCCTGAGCTGCACGAATATTGCGATCTATTTGGGGATTGACTACAGCCTCTTGATTTACAACTGCTGGCGGAAAACTGAGCTCCAAAAGCTCAATGCACGGATTCGAGAGCTCAATGGGGCAAATGAGGCGGTATGGGGCGAATTAACCGAGATCGAGCAAGAGCTGGTAGACTGGCGCGACCAGGTCAGCTACGAAATTAACACTCTTCAGGTCAAGCAAAATTATAGGGGCAAGGCTCCGCAATTTTTACGATCGTCCCGTGCGATGCGAAGAATCGGCCACGAAATCGGCCCTCACCGCCACCGCCCGTCGCTCTGGGGATTCCTGTGGCGCGCGTTCTGCGAGTGGAGGAGCCTCTGATTAGTAACGCCCACTTAGGGCTCACAGCAGTCACGAGACTCGCGGAGCAACAGTGCATTCATAATATATAACCAGCGCAGCACCTGCTTCTTAACATCTCACTATGAGAGCTAAATGGAGAAAGAAGAGAGTTCGTCGTCTTAAGCGCAAGCGGCGGAAGGTCCGCGCCCGCTCCAAGTAAGCGAGTGCGCTAGCACCGCCATGAATGTTAACGCTCAGTTCCCTTGATTGTTTGATGGTTACTCCTGCGTTAGCAACTCGCAGTTGAGTTCACTCCCGGGTCCCCGGATGGATTAAATACCGTATGTAGTAAACTTGATTGTGATAAACTAAATCTGTATTGTTGAGGTCGCCGTGGCTGCTCACGCCTTCCTGGTCGTGATGGTTCTCGCCATAAACTCAATCACACGATTACGTAAGCGTCACCCGACTATGTTCTGGGTCTAAATGCATCCAAAGAAGGTCCTCGAGGACAGTCTAGAACATCCGTGAGACACAGTGATTGCAGTGTGTGCTGTTGCACCATTGTTATCTTCTCCGGGCTTTGTGGGCGAGCGATTGCACCCGATATGTTTACGTAAGTTAGACTCGATATTCTTGCATCGGTGATGGCGAACAAGTACCGGAAATCGCAGGTCAAAGTGCCGTACAGGCGCTTCAAAGGCAAAAATACAGATCCGGAGACCGACCCCGGAAAAATCGAGCCGGAGCAGGGAGAAATCGTGTACCTGGGACGCTCCAAGAAGAAAGCGTCAAGTGCGCAGGATTTCCCGTACGGATTTGATCTCAGAACTGCCATTCCTACCAAACTTCCCCTGGAACTTTTATTTATTGTCGTAAAATACGTTGAGGATCCTGTCCCGCTCCTCAAAGTGTCCAAGTATTGGCATTTAGCTGCCCTGAGCCACGTCTATCGCAAACCGAGTTTGCGTCCGCGAAACTTTCCGAATTTCATCGAGTCCGTGACCACCCACAAGGAGCTTGCTGCGTTGGTGCAGGATCTGGACCTGAGCCAGACCGTGCAAGTTGGCAAGAACTCGACCACTGCCAGGATGCTCAAAAAATGTTCGTCTTCTCTTACGCGGTTTGTAGCGAGCCAGACACACTTTGGCATTAGTCCCCTGATGGCTTTGCGCTCTTGTGAGCGCTTGCAGGTGCTCGACCTGAGCCTGGTCAGTGAGACTGTTGATCTCGTTCAGCTCTTCATTGCAATTGAGCGGCTTCAGGACCTGGAGGTTATGAACTTCCCCAGAAGCAGCATTCTTTGTGAGCGATTCGATTTCAAGTGGCCACCTAATCTCAGAAGCCTCGGACTGGCTGGGGGCATTGCCCCGGACTTTCTGCTGGAAACCAGCTTTCCTCCAACTATCACTAATCTAGAGTTGAGCAACTGTCCGTTTGTAAATACTAGGGCGTTGCTTACTGCGCTCGTCAATATTGGTCCGCAATTGCGTACGCTGAGTGTGCAATATCCTATGCCTCTGTTGAGCCCCAATGCATTAGACACGGTCCTAGTGGTGTGTCCCAACCTGCAGTCTCTCACTGTTAGTATCGATTATATTACGTCGAATTTCATTGACGAGGACATGATTGGTATCAGACCATTGAAGAGGCTGCATATAAACTCGACGGGAATGCTGGGACAGACAGACAAACTAAGACCTCTGGAGCTGTTTTACGCTACGGATGTGCTACCTAACTTAATCAGGGTTGCCGTCGCCACTCAGTTAGGGTGGACTGCCAAAATCGAAGGCGTTGAGGCTCTAGCCGAAACGCTGGATGAGAGAGGCGGCGGCCTGTATGTCGTTTAAACGCTCAGAGGCACGTCGATATCGGACAATAAAGTTTGCCCATTTTCGCTGCATTGCCCCACGTATATGTCAAACCGCCAACTGGCCGAGTGGATGCTTATTTATTATTGATACACTTATTTAATAGCATGTAACCTCCGCATAAATTCAAACAAATGTGATAAAACGACTTACAATGTTTAGAAGCCGTACAATGCTAAATCGACTTGACCGAAGACAGCCGTTATGACCTCAATGTCCTTACTTCTTCCCATAGCTCATGGTCATCCTGCATGTCTGCGGGTGCGTTCCACATAACTGCTCCGTTGTAACTAGCTGCTAGCAAGAGGAGCTCCTTGTCATGGTATATGCTAGGAAATGAGGTCACGAATTCCATAAACGCACTTGGATGGCGTCTGACAATGATTCCCGCAAGGTCAGGGTTGAGTTCAGATCTTAGAGAACACTGTAGTATCATCAGATCTGCTTCTGTGCAGCTGCGTAGCGCGTGCTCGAACCAGGAGCTGTGATTCCGTATGAAAGAAATAGGTGTGTAGAATATAACGCTGGGGTTGATGGAGCAAAGCGTCGCAACGTGCTCCTCATCACTTATATCCAACGCTGCCACAACAGCTGGTTCAGTGCGTACTGCAAGGCACTGGAGATGCTTTTGACCCACGAGCTTATTGAAATAAGGCAGCCAGCGCCCACTTCTTTTAATTACTCGTTCGGCCGTGTCTTGCTGTTGCAGTGATTCTGGTATCGAGACCCAGAGCCCTTGTGCGTCGTCAGAGAGAAGTAGCTCAAACCGGTGCACAAACTCCTCATCTTGAGCAAGCGAGTCGGCATCACAGTACGCAAGCGCTCCCAGGTTTGCCTTCAGTGCAGAGCATACAATCTCTCTATCCGCTTTTAGCCTCAGACTCGCATTTTGTAATGCTTTTCCGTTTCTGTGGACAATACTGGCTACTACATCCCGGTCGTCTTCGAACTCTGGTGGTATCTCCTTGAAGGGACACTGCAGGATGAAGTTCCTTTCAAAGTGCACAGGGACAAAGTCCTGGATCGGAAAGCCTGCCTTGGCAAGCTCACAGTAGAGCTCAATCGTTTTGATTTCGGGAGCAATGCGGATCCAGACGTGCTGCTCGAAAACGAGGAGCTCACTGTACTCGTCACTCTGCACTACTTTGAGGATCAGAGCGGGATCGTCGCAAAGCTTCTGAGAGTTGTAAACATCAAAGAAGTAGTCCTCTGCGCACTTTTCGCGAATCGGGTCCATGAAGCTGCTGTTGAAATACAACTCATACGGCACGCAAGAGAAGACGCGGCTGTCTTTTGTGCGGAACGCCCACTCAATTGCCAGCAAGCAGTACTCCGGGTCGGTCTGAATTGTCTCATAGTAGGTGTACACCGTTTCTGATAGCGCAATTGCAGTTCGCACAAACGCACGGTTTCTGAGACATGCAGCGAACCTCCAGTTTTCCCCTCTGTCGTCCCGATTCTTCATGGCAAAATCCAGAAATTCGGGGAGAGCGATGTAAAAGTCCGCACCGGAGTACTCGTGGCGATTTTCGTGCTCCCCAACCTCCTCATCATCCAATTGCAAATAACCCGGTTCTGGTTGGGCGAGCGATTCGGCTTTTTCTAGGGCCACGGAAACCCAGTATTTCAGGGCAATTGCCTTGGATATCTTGGACGATCTTCTCATCGAGTCCAGGTAGTGCTGATAGTAGTTCTCGGCGATATCGTACGGGCAAAATTGCTTCCAAAACGCATCGCTCGACAATGCCAGCCTCGCGGTCACACACACGGATGCAAGATTCTGCAGCTCATAGGGAGCATTGCAGTAGCTCCCCACAATACTCCACACTGAAGTCGGGATCTGTAGAGCAGTCCGCATCGACCTGCAGGTGCTCGCACACGTGACTGTTATTTCTGGGGTCAATTTGATATTTTGGTGGGGGACGCTGTGGAGCGAGATAATCTTGGTGGGGTTTACGAATCAGGCGTAGTATGATCTCACTGCATAGGTCGCCCACAAGCATGCTCAGAGATTGAGTTCAGAGTCGTGGCCGAGAGCGTGAGCATCCAAATACGCCATCCACTCTATTATACATTTTTAAGACCACGTTCGCTGCCGGCCTCTGAGCTTCCCACGCGCCCTCGTTGTTGCCACCGCGCCACCGTTGACGCGTGTCCTCAGTGTCTTAATTGTCGTTACACGTCCTTAGTCACACGTGTTCATGACGACAAAGGTGGAACAGCCATACCGCGTGACGACGCCCGACCCGCGTCTGGCAAAGTCTCGCACCCTTTCTGGTGTAGACCGCATTGTGCTTGGCCTAATTATGGTGATCGCCGCCGCCGTACGTCTCTACAAACTCAACTGGCCCACATCAGTTGTGTTTGACGAAGT
The DNA here is from genome assembly GCA_023628975.1 of Wickerhamiella pararugosa. Taxonomy (NCBI): domain Eukaryota; kingdom Fungi; phylum Ascomycota; class Dipodascomycetes; order Dipodascales; family Trichomonascaceae; genus Wickerhamiella; species Wickerhamiella pararugosa. Next base: position 1,010,938 of record JAMAJQ010000004.1, on the reverse strand, counting down.
CCACTTTGGTGGCTTTGCTCGCAAGTACATCATCGGACGCTTCTTCTTTGATGTGCACCCTCCTCTCGCCAAAATGCTGTTCGCTGTGGCCGGGTACCTCTCGGGGTTCCGAGGCGACTTTGAGTTCAAGAATATTGGCGACGATTATATTCTGCCCAAGGTGCCCTACGTGGGCATGCGTCTGCTCCCCACTCTGATGGGTTTGGGCACGATCGCTCTCTGCTACACGACTATTCGTGCGTCTGGCTGCCGCACCTTGGTGGCCGCTGCTGGAGCTCTGCTGCTGACGTTTGAGAATACCCACGCAACAGAGTCTCGCTACATCTTGCTCGACTCTCCCCTTTTGTTTTTCATCGCCATCACCGCCTACGGTTACAAGAAGTTCGAGAACGAGGTGCCTTTCACCAAGAACTGGTACAAGTTCCTGCTTCTGACCGGTTTGGGGTTGGGTGCCACCGTCAGCTCCAAGTGGGTCGGTCTGTTCACGATCGGCTGGATCGGCAGCATGACCCTGTGGCAGCTTTGGTGGATCATGGGAGACCGCTCGGTGTCCTTGCCCAGTTTCTTCAAGCACTTCAATGCCAGAGCGATCTGCCTCATCATCGTCCCCGCGGCGTTCTACGTTAGCATGTTTGTTCTTCACTTCATGTGCGTAGACAACCAGGGTGGCGGCGCTGAGTTCATGCCTCGCGAGTTCAGCGCTACTCTCAAGCACAACAAGCTGCCCACCGACATCCCAGCTGATGTAGGCATCGGATCAGTGGTCTCTATCCGCCATGTGAACACTCGCGGCGGATGGCTGCACTCCCACAACTCAAGCTACGAGACTGGCTCGCAACAGCAGCAGATCACCTTGTATGCTCACGCCGATAACAACAACAACTTCTTGATCGAGAATGCTACCACAGACTGGAACCCCGAGAACCTGAGCTTTGTGCCCCTCAAGGACGGCGACAAGATCAGACTCAAGCACGTCGAGACCGAGCGCCGCTTGCACTCTCACGACCACCGTGCGCCAGTCACTACTCACGACTACATCAATGAGGTTAGCGGATACGGTTTCCCCGGATTCGAGGGCGATGCCAACGACGATTGGCGTATCAAGATCATTGAACGCAGGTCTTTTGGTAAGGGTAAGGAACAGGTACAGGCACTTCGCACCTACTTCCAGCTAAAGCACGAGATGACCGGCTGCTTGTTGTACTCCAAGAAGGTAAAGCTTCCTGCTTGGGGTTTCGAGCAGCAGGAGGTTTCCTGCATCAGGAATGGAGCCGTCCCCAACACCTTGTGGTACATCGAGCAGAACATCCCGCCCAAGAACGCGGATCCCAACTTTGTCCCAGAACTCGTCAGCTACCGCCAGCCTGGTTTCTTGGAGAACTTCATCAACTTGAACAAGGCGATGTGGAGAGTCAACAAGGGCCTCACTGATCCCCACACTTGGGAATCGCGCCCTCTGTCGTGGCTCACTCTCCGCCGTGGTATCAATATGTGGGGTCGTCATCACCGTCAAGTCTACCTGGTCGGCAACTTGCCCGTTTATCTCACCATTACTGCTTCCGTTTTGCTTTATCTTCTTTACAAGGGCCTGCAGGTCCTGTACTGGCAACGCTTCTCTCGCACTCCTTTGGGCTTGCCTCAGCCATCTAGCAAAGCTAGCGAAGCGGCTACTCTGGCTCGCACTACTGCCTGGGGCTTGTTTGACCAGCAATTTGGCTGCTTTTTGCTCGCATGGTGGTTCCATTATTTCCCATCCTTCTTCATGGTCCGCCAGCTTTTCTTGCACCACTATCTCGCTAGCGTCTACTTTGGCATTCTGTGTATCGCTCAGGTCTTTGAGCTATTGATTGCGACGTTCCCTATCAAGAAGATTGCAAAGCTTTTGACTGTTGCGTACGTCGTCGGCTGCATTGCCTTCTTCGTGTGGTACTCTCCTTTGGTCTACGGTGGTAAGTGGACCAAGGAGAAGTGCCTCGCTTCAAAGTTCAACGATATGGACTTTGACTGCAATTTGTTCTTCTCCAATGGCGACGGTTATGCCGATTACGATGCCACTGTTTCAGAATCAATCTCCAAGGCTAAGTTGGGCATCACTGATGCTGAGGAGCCAGCTGAAACTGGCGTTCCTCAGGATGCTCAGGCTCAGCCCGAGGAAATCAACCAAGAACCTGTTCAGGAGGAGGTTGTAATTATTGATGATGTCAACAACGCGCCTGTTGATCCTCAGGAGCCGGTTGCTGAAGAGTCAACCGACGCCGCAGAGGTCGAGGAGGAAATCCGCGTTGCAGAGGAGATTATCCAGCAGGAGGATGCGCCACCCGAGCAGCCAGCTGAGCCCGCGGAGCCCAATCCTGTTGAGCCTGAGCAGCCCGATCGTGCTGAACCGCCCAGCGCCGCTGAACCCGAAATCGTGGAACAGCCCTAAAATAGCATAATAGCAACCTAGACTAAACGTTAACCAAGTTCTGCTACTCTATGACCAAGCTCGCTACTCTGAACGTCAAAGCTATAGGAGCCCCACAGTACTAAATGCAATTGGATAATACAGCAGCTATTTAAACTAGTTGTCCCACTCGTCTGCGTACTGGGAAGCCAGAGTGCCGAATGCCTCACTGAATTGGGAGTTCTCGGTGTACGAGTCTCCTGCGGAATTAGCGAATTGCGGCGAGCTGAGACGCGTTTTGTAATCGAGGAAATCAGTTTCCGATATTACCACAAGCCCGGCCTCATTATTTTCCATCTCAACTGGCACGAATGGTATATACTCGGTGGACTCGAGCTGGTTTGTCATGCCAAACGCAGATGATACAGACGCAAAAGTGGCCGAATATCTAGAACTTATGGCCGAATATCAGCAAAGTGCCAATCGACAGGCTCAGTTTTGGAAAGACGGATTCATCAACCTGGCCCAAGCAAAGCTCTACACGCCAATCTCACAAACCGAATACGATCTTGGGGTACAGGCAAAGACCACACTCAAAGATGGGGCCCTGACTACAAATCCCGATGCAAAAAACCCCATTTCAATGTTTGGAGCTTGGCCCCCGAGCTCCTTGAAACAGGCCCAGGTGGATTTCGAAAAAGCCCTGGAAGAACTGATATCTGGGTACTTTGTGGTCCAAAAGATAGAAAAGCTTGAGAATGAGCTCACACCAGCATTTAAATAGTCCATTTATCCTGTAAACTCATGCTTCTTTCTCGAGCGAGACTTTCTCGTTTGTAACTCGCATGATGAGATCATCGCAAAGCGTCAACAGTCGCTTTCTCTCATCGTGAACCTGCTGCTGTTCTTGACGGACGCTCTGGAGCTCCTTCTCTAAATCTTGCAGGGCCTGCACCTGATCCTTCTCACTAGTCTCAAGACCTGGAAGACTATCAATAAGTATTTCACACTGCTGGGCCTTTCTGGCAATGTCTCGTGCAAGCTCCGTGAGGTCTGCCTTGAACTTCTCAGGCTCTGAGCTCTCGAGATTGGGGTCGCTGAGCTTGGCCTCACCGGAAACTGGCACGAAATCGTGGTGTTTACTTATATAGTTGATGCTGCTAAAGTACTGTGTTACCAGTTGATCTAGACAGGTCTGCAATTGACTTAGACGGTCAGCCATGTATTAATCCACTTACTAACTTCGTTAACTAACTAAGCGGTTCCGTAGACTGGGACGTCCCACTCTTCCTTACCTAACGAGCTTTTTCCTTCAACCTCCTTTTGAAGAGGACTGTCCAAGTAGGCGAGTAAATTTTCTAGAGTAGTTTCCTTATTCATGTGCTCAAGCACCAGGACCTTGACGAACGGGTCCACGATGCTTCGCAGAATAGTCGAAATAAACACAGTTTCATAAAGACCGTCAAGCTTATTTGGACGCATAATCATGTTTGCAAGCGTGACTCGCTCGCGGACATTCTCGAGCCACTCTCTGTATTTTGCAACTGCCTTGAGAGGCATATTCTCAATGTCGCGAAGCAGTGGAGTGAGGGCCCAAGAGTAGAGATCAACCGGTGAACTAGTCATAACTATCAAAGTACATACAACTTTGTGAGATATTTATATGTTAAATAGAGTTTAAATAAGTTAGATTAAATATCAAATCCAAGCTGGACCTGTTTCACTTGCGGGAGGTGCAAAGCTCCGACGCTTGTCCTCCCAAGTAGACCGGCTGCTCAGCACACTGTAGTCCCACTCCTGGTCATAGACCTTTGGAGAAGGAAAAGCGTGCCGAGTAGTGGGAGTAACGAGATCCGATGAGTGGGATCCGTCGGTATCTTTTGAGCCGTTACTTGACTGCAAGCTCAGATCTGAGAGGTTTCTCGTCAAATCAAGATGAGGCGAGCGTTGTGGACGGGAGGGAGCTGGTGCAGACACTGGTGCAGACACCGGCGCAGCTGAGTATCGTTTGAGTTTGACAGACGCAGGGGTTGACACAGGGGTGCTGCTTGCTGGTGTAGACACAACGGTCGACTGTGCAGATATGCGGGGACTTGGACGCTTCTTTGTGAAAAGCCGCTTCAACAGACTCCTCTTACCCTCGGACCCCTGGTTGTCGGCGAAGGCTGGTGCAGGAAGCAACGAGTGCCGTTTGGAGGCATCGGGCCGCGGCTTGGGTGCACAAGTGTCCGTCGAGGTATCGAACTCCTCGAATTTGGGCGGAGGAGACATCACAGGGTGCGGGATATTCTGAGATTGTGCTTTGTTCGTTGTGCCTACTAACTTTGGAGAGGATATCAATGATGATGAGAGCCCCCTAACTGGGGATCTAGGCGGAACCCGGATAGAAGGTCCGCCATTTGATGCACTTTTGCGATGACCCTTGCCCGAAAATGTCGAGCCGGGGCTGCTGAGCCCCAAACCGAACAGATCCTGAGCAGGGCGACGCAGTGACTGGCTGCGGCCGAGGAATGATGACCGTTTGTTTTGCTTGGGCTTTTCGTCCTCGATCCAAACGCTGGTCTGCACCTCGGGCGTCTTTGGCAGCTTCTCGACGGACGCAGTTTTGATTTTCTCTTGAGAACCGACACTCAGAGGCTTTACAGGGGTCAGTGCTGGCACCTGGTTGATCCCAGACTGTCTGTTGCCCTTATTGCGCAGTGGAGAAGCCTTGGGAATATCTGTGTGACCGAAGTTGTACTGTTTAGTCTGTAGACTGCCCGAGCGTGCCAAGCTCGAAGCAGGGCTGTTGCTATCATGCTGGACTTGCATGCGTGCGGGAGATTTAGGGGGGAGCTGGAAACTGGGCTTTCTACCCCAATCGATTAGCGAAAACCGCTTTCTTGCTCTTTCGGGGGACTGGCGGGGAATTTCCGGTCCGTCTGAAGTTGGGGTGTGGGGTTCGGGGGGCAGCAAGTCAGTGTCCGACTTCACAAACATTGACATTGGCCGGATCTTCAATTTGGGTGGCCGGGCCGCAGTTTTGTGGTTCGGAGTGACCATCTTGGTGTCGCTTTCGGACCGCTTGTGTTGTCTATCGGTCATGCTAGAATCACTCTATACGTACGGTTCGTCGATGGAGCTTGCAATGTTAGCCAGTGAGTGTTTTGTAAAGGTCCAGATCGCTTGCTGGTGGTACTGTCAATATAAATGCACTTGCAAAACGCATCGGTATCATGCACTTTAGCTGCAGGTGTGTCATCTTTGACTAACTGGACCGCATATCGTTTCCAAAGACAAAGGTAAACTCCACATATGTGCGTTGAGGGGCCTACGGGGAACAATTGACTCCGAACGCAGGCAGTGGTATACATATCTGAGTGCTTTAATTAACTATTCGACTAGTCTAGGTTTGCAGAGCGGAGGCTGCTGCTGTTTCCAGCTATCCACACTGTCCAAGCTCTGATGCATGTTGTGTGGTGCATGCTTGATAGAGCACTGCATTGAGTCGTACACCGAATTCGCCTCCTCGGTGGGCCGGTGAACCCGCCCGCCAAATGTCGTGCCTAGAAAACGATGAGTCCATTCCCTTCGGTTCTGCCCCAAGTCCTAATCCCGGCTTGTAGATCTTCATGCATGCAACAATTGCCCCACTGGCCGGCAAGCACAGTGCCTGGATGTTACTGCAAGTGTCGGACGTTTACCCACGCTCGGTGCCATCACCACAAGGAAAACCGGCTCAGATCTCGCAGGTCCCTGAAAATTTTCATCCAGTTTTTCACAGATTTCATTAACCTGCAATGCAACGACTACATATGCCGCAAGGTTGCCACAGAAAGTTTTTATTGGGAAGCGTTTTGTGGCGCTGCGGTGCAGATTCAACTGTAATCAGGAAAAACAAACAAACGCTTATTGCCGAAAATGGTGTTTAGAAATGTTTATACAGGTGTTTGACAAAAAGTGCTGACGGTGATGCTCAACATATGCTCGTATCTAATTAACTTAAAAAAAAAACCTCAGAGCAGGTTCATAAACTACGTAGGATCTCCTTTTGCTTATCGCTGGGAGCCCGTCCACGCAGAACGTTCTCAATGAACGTCTCTCCCGCTTTATAGGAGCTGCGAACCAAGGGACCTGATGCACAATACAGGAATCCCATGTCGATCGCTCGGTCATGCCAATGCTGGAACTTTTCTGGCGTCACATACTCTGCCACCTTCATATGCCGTTTTGTGGGCCGCATGTACTGCCCAAACGTAACAACGTCTACGTGGTTATCCCGTAACTTTCTAAGAGTCCGCTCCACCTGGTCATCGGTCTCCCCAAACCCTAGCATAAGCGAGGTCTTCGTAATTAGCGACGGTACCGCCTCTTTGGCTCTGCGGAGCACGCTGAGGCTCTGTGCAAATGTGGCACGACGGTCTCGTACAAACGGAGTGAGCTCCTCCACGCACTCGACGTTGTGGGCGTAAACGTCCAGGCCAGATCTGGCCAGAACATCCACCATCTCGAGGTCGCCTCGGAAATCGCCACCCAAGCACTCGACTAACGTGCGTCCTGCAGACTTCTCCTTAATGAGGCGGACAGTGTCTGCGAAATGGTGGGCACCTCCGTCGCTCAAATCATCTCGGTCTACTGTAGTCAGAACCACATAGCCCAAGCCCCATTTAGCGATCGCCTCAGCAGTGTTCTCGGGCTCGAGAGGATCTAGAGGACCGGGGGTTCTAGACGTCTTGACGCTGCAGAACCGGCATCCACGGGTACAAGTGTCGCCCATGAGCATAATTGTGGCCGTGGCTCGACTCTTATCTGAGCCTCCCCAGCATTCGCCAATGTTTGGGCAGCGAGCTTCCTCGCAAACAGTGTGCAATTTGAGTCCTCGCAGGTCATCTTTTAATTTGTGAAAGTTTCCGCCTTGTGGAATTGGGGTTTTGAGCCATTTTGGCAGCCTTTGCTGCTCCTCGGGGATCGCACTCAATACGGCATCCTCGCCTTTCATTGAGGCCGCCCGACCACTAACAAAGTCGTCAAAAGAAGGACCTTTAGTGAGTTTGTCTGTAAAAGACGTCTGTCTAGTTTTTGCGGCCACATAACGGCTCGAAGAGAATCTTCTCCGTAGCATGGTACGAGTAAGATCAGACCCGGGACGGGGGTAAAGCCATCGGGTGAAGGGGGCTAACACTCGAGCCCTTTAGTCATCAGAACTCTGACTCTGGTATTGGGCCGCTGGGTAGCTGCTGAGTCATCACTGACGAACCAGCACTATATAAGCTTGATTGAATAATTTTTTCAACGTGCGGAATCCATAGCTATATTTTACCCCAGTGTTGCTTGTACTTCCCCTTTCCACGGAAGCCGCAAGTGTCAAGCTAATGGATAGAGTGAATAGGTTGTCTTAGTGCCTTTTAGAGGTATGTCGCGTCCATTTTGCAAGTGGAGCCGTGTTGAACCTCTAAGGGCCGGTGAACCTGACATTATATTTAGTCTGTAATGATTGGTGTAACTAAGTAGATTGCTGTACCGCTAGCATCCTCAAGATTCGATTGCTAGAAGCATTTTATATCCATCAACCAGAATAAATCACCACCGAGGCCTGTCAAGCGCTATGCCCTTGAGATCTCCAGTGGTGGCAACATGTGGCAAGAGAGCCATGCATGATTAATTAACCAAACGCGTAATTAGCACGAAAGCGCGTACCTGGATGTCTAGGGACACGGAAGACGAAAAATGGCTCGAGAACCGCATGCTCCAATTCGTCTCGGCGGTTGGTACAGAGGAGAAGGGAAAATATTCCTTAGGCTTCGAGGCTGACGGCTGTTTGCGCGATCTGAAAAAATGGCTAGTTAATTTCGATCACCGGCTCAATAGATTTGACGTGGCAAACATCCTCTCTGAGACCAAGCTCGTGACATCAGATTTGCCGTGGATTCTAGCAGAGTACGAACAAGGGAGGGTCGACGAGAAGCTGGCACTTCACAGCCTCGAGCTTCTGGTGCTATTAACGTGGCCAATAAACCTGAATCCGCTCACGGCGACAGAAAACCAGTATTATTTTGCGCCAATGCTTCGGCGTGCCCTCAAAAAGTACAAACGTGCTATCCTAAACCATCCTTCTCACGCTGTGTTCAAAGCTGGTATTCGAATTGCAACTGCTTTGATCAGAAAGCCCACAGCAGAGATCTCTCAGCGAGACTGGAGAGTGATAAACCTTCCGCTGCTCTTAGTTCGCAATCTGCTGAACATTGATGCTCGGTTTGACGAAACAGACATCGACCGGTCTGCCACCATCTTGGAGCTAGAGAACCAGAAGTTCCTGTCATTTATTACTCTACTAGGATCGAATGTCTCCCGCAAATTTAGCTGTAATGTGTTAGATTGTCTGTGGGGGCTTTTGAACGGAGTTGATGTTAGTCGGCTCATGGGAGGAAAAGCAGAGTACGAGCATCAACACTTGAATCTGGCAAAGATGCTCAAGATCGAAAAGAAAATGAAAAACTCTCGCTTCAAGCCATCCCGTCATACTAGATTTGGCACCATGATTGCCATGAAAGACGACAACGAGGCACTCACCGTCCATGGGCAGCGTGCTATTCTGAATGACCTTCAAACTCTGAAGTCCATTGACGATTCTAAAACGTGGAGGGCACCTGCACGTAGTGGTCAGAACAATGAAGTAGTTGCGTGGGAGCTGAGAATGCACATCTCCTATGAGGCTGGCAAGGTTTTAGTGCCGTTTGTGAACAGCTTCTTGGACGCAGGATTCAACCCATTGTTTACCCATTTAAGGGGTCTGGTTAGTGAGTTCGAACAGAAGAGAGCCTCCCATTATGTGTGGTTGATGGGTTGGTTTATGAACGCAGAGCGCCTCCGAACCCCTGATCCTGATTTCAAGCTCGTTGGATCCGCATTGAGCTATAACTCATTCGTGATAGTCGCGTCCATGCTGGCAAATGCTATAGAGGTCGGCCCCTCTCAGCACCTGGGCGCTGCACAGGCATGCGTTTACTGCCTGCGAGCTATTTTCCTAATGACTGAATCAATGTCCAAGTCAAAAAACGAAGATTGGAGAGACACAGCAGAGAACATCAAGTCAAGGTTGTTCTACGATGAGGCACGACTTGATACCTTCCCACTGTTAACGAGAGTAGCGAGTAGACCAACCGCGAACGCTAGTTTGCGGATCGAGACAGTGGAGCTCGTACATGTTTTACTGAGGCTGTTGGAAGCATACACGGAGCAGCACTCAATTGTGTTTGTCAAGTCAAAGAGACAGAAAAAGCATGACGATGGAGATGAGAGCGAAGACGAGGAACATAAGACGCGTGAAAGGAAGTGGAACTTTGCCCTGTTTCTCAAAAAGTTTAATAACGAGGCCACAATCGAGATGTATCAGAGAGCCTTGAGTGACTTTGGGAACTTGGACCGCAAGATTCTCAAGCACATTCTCATGTTCTTCCAAATGCTATTCGTCAAGAGAGAGATGACCTTTCGGTTCTACCGCTTATCATTCATACACCTTCTTCTGAGGGTGGTCGATGCAAAGGACGGCATCCAGGAGCCGACACTTGCAAAGCCGTATAGTAAGTTTCTCAACTTCTATGCTGGCAGGCTCGCACAAGCATTAGAAGAGCACCCGTCATTATATGTAGAAATGCTCTTTCGCAAGAATCGCGAGGATGAGCAGTACTACGAGCATGGGCTTGTCGGCAACGGTGTTCCCAGCAAGACAATGGACTACGACTATGACTTCCAGACTGAAGGTCTATCTGCAAAGGACCAGTTCGCCATAGCCGTGGCTGCGATTCATGAGGCAGGGCTCTCCAAGTACTTGGATTGGATTATAGATTCCCTAAGCAAGGCTGCGGAAAAGCAGAGCGTGGAGCCCAAACGACGACTGCTCACTGAGGAACGCACGAAACTCCGGGAGGCCATACAGAAGCCCCTGATCCGTCTATTGTTCAAGCTCATTGGGCTTGAATATAACATGACAACCTACTTTGTTCCTGCATCGTTGAGCAGTGTGCAGCTAATTGAAGCCTGTGAGCTGATTGAGAGTTCGAGGAAGGAACTTACTGATACCGATCCATACGACTTTTTGAAGAAACTGGACAAGAATCAGGTCGACGGAGACACCTCTTCCGATAGTGAATCTGACGCTGGGGGTGGCTTCGATGATCCTCGGTTGCAGCCACTGAGTAAAGAAGAGCTTGCGGCCAAAAAGAGAGCTAAGCGGGAAGAAAGGCAGCGGCTGAAGAAAAGCAAGAAGCAAAAGAGACCGCGTAGCTCGAGCGATGCAGGCTCCGATCTTGAGGGGAGCGATGGGGACCAAACGCTTGGTCCTCAACTCAAAAAGCGCAGTCTTGCCTCGAAGCAGAGAACTGAGCTCGAAAAGCAAAAGAAGATTAAGAGTGCAGTGTTTGTGGACTCCTCTGATGACGAGGATCTTGAGGAGAGAGACCGAATGTTGTTTGAGCATGCGACCTCGAATGACGCAGAACTGCCCACTGCAGATCAGGTACGGCGTAGAACTGGGCTTTTCGTTTCCGATGAAGACTAGATAACTTATTTTATTTAATTCCACTTTGTTATTGTAATCCCACGGAGACAACCACGCGGCGGAATCTATTGACGGCCGGTATTTCGATTTTAAGTGTTGAACATAAAATGTTGTAATATAAGCCACACAGGAGCTTCATATAGTTGAATTAAAAGTTTGTTAATAAATATCACCTGATTCTCCAGTTATATTTGACCAGTAAACAGGAGAAAGCAGCAAGAAGTGCAGTGGATGCGATTGATGAGACCCAGTTACCCTTGACACCTTCGACGCGGCTGCGGATCTTGTCGTGGAAGCCCAGCCTATCGAGAATTGCAGAGCCAAAGAAGACTTCCAGGCTTCGCTGGCCCATGCACGCGAGGATATAGGTGAGCTGGTGTGGGAGGTACGGGGTCACCAGTGTGATAATGGAATACTTGAGCAGCGACAGCCCGCTCGTGCTCAGGGTGTAGCTCAGTGTCCAGAACTGTTTCAAAAACGGGCACGTGCGCGGGAATGCGTAGCTGTACATGTAGCCGAAACTCATGAGGGATATGCTAGTGATGAACGCTTCGTCCGCCGCCAGGTTGTTGCTGACGACCAGGCGGCCGAACCACATGGAGAGGCAGGTTGTAAGGGCACCGAGCAGGCCCTCTGGATCGTAGTCTGCGGCGTACATTCTGAGTCTTGGCCATAATGAGCAAAAGAACCTATCGATCCTGGTCTGGGCGGTGTCTTGTGGGGGGCTGAACGGGTGCCTCGTGTCCTTGCAGAGGCCGAAGCAGAGAGCAATCCACACTGCGGTCACAGAGGCCGGGAAATACAGCCCAGAGATTGCGGTGGTGGTTGGGGCAGCTGATAGTAGCAGGCCGCTGAGACCGATGCGCTGGAGGACACCAAACGGTCTCAATTGGGGCCCTGGGTACTTGATGATATTGTATACCAGCCCGAGCCCCACGGTTTTGAGGGCATTCCACGGGCTACCGGGCGACATTCCAGATATAAATGCAAACATAGGGAAGACAGTATCGGCGTAGGAGATTTTTCCTGAGCCGATAAGAGCGTGTGTGAGGGTCGGGAGATGGTTCACAATTTCCATCTCGCCGACCGTTAACCCACGGGCGACATCGCGACACCTCTCGCGCATAGCTTAGTAGTTGGGGTTGGGTCAGCTTGAGTGAGACGGATAAGGAGCTGGGAATTACCGAGGTTTAAATAGAATGCAACTAAAGAGAATTATGTACTTGTTATTAGCGAGCCCCAGCGGGTAAATCGAGTTGGTGTCTGGGGTGTGGGCACCACCTGGGTCGACGAGTTAGTCTTCGGGAGCGTGCCTACGCCGAGTCGATCTCTGGGGCAGGTTGCTGATCTCGGCGTCGGACAGGCCAAGACGCTTGAGCTCGCGGTTCCGCTTCGGTGCCGAGGCCCGCAGCGACTTGAGCAGCTTCTCGAGCTTGAGCTTCTCGCTCTCGGCCCTGGCAAGAAAAGTCTCGGCCTCAGCCAGTGCTTGCCGTCGACAGTCCACGGAATTTGGAGATATATTGGCTACGGGTTGTTGTTCTACATCGCTAAAATCTGAAGACTCGAGGATTTCGTGCAGCTCAGCCAACTCTCTACCCGAGTCTCCAGTGGACAGCAGCTGCTGGATATGGACCAGCGACCGGTACGGATCCATTGTCCACGTGGTCTCGTATTGAGGTGTTTACGTGTGACCTACCATGACGTCATTGGGAATCCAAAAATAGCCCACATGGGTCGCTGATCGCTAGACCCCGCGCAACTTTGCATGTGAGGCCAGTCTCGACGCACAATGCGTCCTATGGGCACCCAACTCGAGGAGCTGGTCAGATCGCAGCTTCTTTCACACTCGCTCGAGCATGCAAGCGCAGGCGTCGACGCATCTAAATAGCGTTATTAATCAGGTGCTGGCAGTCGTTCTAAACATGAGCAGAGTTCTAGTTACTGGTGGTGCGGGATACATTGGCTCCCACACTGTGGTTGCACTCCTTGAAGCCGGCCGTAACGTTGTGGTAATTGACAATCTCTCAAACTCGAGCCGCGAGGCCATCAACCGCGTCGAGAAGCTCACTGGCAAGGAAGTCCCGTTTTACGAGGTAGACATTCGCGACGAGAGCGGCCTCTCGAAGGTGCTCGACAAGCACCCCGACGTCGACTCGGTGATCCACTTTGCTGGGCTCAAGGCCGTTGGTGAGTCGGTGGAGAAGCCCCTCGAGTACTACAATCAGAACGTTGGCGGCACCATTACTCTTGTCAAGGTGCTTACTGCGCACGATGTCAACAATTTCGTGTTCAGCAGCTCTGCTACCGTTTACGGCGATGCTACTCGCTTCCCAAACATGATTCCCATCCCCGAGGAGTGCCCTACTGATCCCATGAGTCCTTATGGCAAGACCAAGTTCTTCATTGAGTGCATTCTACGTGACCACACCTACGCCACTCCCAAATGGTGCACTGCCCTGCTTCGCTACTTCAACCCCATGGGTGCTCATCCCTCTGGGCTTATCGGAGAGGACCCCCAGGGAGTGCCCAACAACCTTCTCCCTTTCCTCGCACAGGTGGCTACCGGTCGCCGTGACAAGCTCAAGGTGTTCGGCAACGACTACCCCTCCCGTGACGGCACTCCCATCCGTGACTACGTTCATGTGATGGACCTAGCTGCGGGCCATCTTAGTGCCCTCACCAAGCTTGAGAGCCAAAGGAAGGAGACTCCCAACCCCAAGCACGGATTCTGCAGGGAATGGAACCTGGGAACTGGCCATGGTTCGACTGTCCTCGAGGTCATCAAGGCTTTCGACAAGGCAGTCGGCCGCGAGCTCCCCTATGAAATTGTAGCCAGGCGCGACGGTGATGTGCTCGATCTCACAGCCAAGCCAGACAGAGCCAACACCGAACTCAAGTGGAAGGCTACCAAAACCATGGACGAGGCTTGCAGAGACTTGTGGAACTGGACCCAAAAGAATCCATTCGGCTACCAGGAGGAAATTTAATAATGCAGGCTTTCGCTGCATGCTGGATCCACCAGATTCCTTATTTTAATCAGACGCCACCTAAAATTAATTGTATCTTGTTGGTGTAGTATATTGTACTCCTACGATGAATATCAGTAAGCCGTTCAACCAGAGAGCATCTGCGTGTCGGTGTTGCCATCTACATAGGCACCCAAGCAGTACCGTAATAGTCAAGCAGTACAAGGCCGTGCTCATTATATCCTGCTACTCGCACATGCTACGAATTAATATAACCATATGCAACGTAAATAAGGCTACCATTCTCCCCAACCATCCTCTTCTTCATCATCCACAGGCTCCAGGTCAGACTGAGGATCGAGATCGTCCCGCTTTTTACCTGCCTTCGCAGGAGCCTTGGGCTCAGGCTCCTCGTCGTCCCAATCGTCATCCCAGGCGGATGCACCAAAAACAGCCGTCTCAGTCACGACCCCTCCAGAATTTGGTGCTGTGGGGAAGGCAGACACGGCACTGCCAATTGCTGGAGAAGGAACTGCTGGCGATCTCATTACTGGCTCCTTTGGAACAGGAGGAGGTTTCGAAGACGCATCTTCTGGTTGAGGAGTGGCAGACCCGAACAACTTGCTGACGCTGTTTCTGCTTGGTATCACTCGCTCAGGAAGAGGGGCACCTCTCTCAAGGCTGGTATCCATTTCGGTGCTCTTCTGCATGATCGTTTCTAATAATTTCTGCACGATCTGTCTACCCAAAGCGCGCACCTCGTGTTGCCCATCGAGCATTGCTGTAGCTGCAGGCCCAAGAAGCTTCTCGGCGCTCTCCTTTGCACTGAAGCTATCTGCAGTTAGCAAGAGTCCATGGAGCGCGGCGGTCCGAACTTCAGGGGCAGAATCCTTCAGGGATTTCGCCAATGCAGTCACAATTACGGTGCTGCGGGTATAAGCATCCATGATGGTTGCCAAGTTGCTCAGAATATTCACAGTGCGTGCACGCAGACTTGCTTCGGGGTCGCTGTTTGTTTTCGCCAGTAGCTTCAAGAGGTCGCTGTTGATTTGGCGGGATGAAAGTCTAGGGGCGAGCGTTAGTACGCTTTCTAGACTCTCTTTGCGCATCATGGGCTCAGAATCACCAAAGCTTGTTCCCATCGCAGGTAGGATATTTCTCTGAACGAGCTTATCCGGGATGACCTGAATATATAGCTTCATTTTCGTGAGAAGCTCAAACCGGATAGCGCGGTCCATTTGTCCAAACAGTGAAACGATGAGATTAGCCACAGCATCATCCTCTTGTTGCAGATACTCGCAGAGTTCCAGAATCACACGAATGAGCTCAATACCACCTTTTGCCGACTTAGTGTGAGCCTCGATCAGTACTGGAAGAATTCGACCGATAATATACTGTGGCTCGAAATCAGCCTTGTGCTGTTGAATGAGTCGCAGAGTCTTTTCAAACTCAAAGTCATTGAACATGAGCATGTTTGCCAGCGACTCATCGATGTGGCGAAGAGGAGTATCAAACTCTACCGGGTTTATCTGTGCTACTGTAGGTCGTCGTGCCGAGCTGAGCTGCTGGGCCGTCTTCAGCAGAGCAGGATCTTTGGACAGCGTCTTTATCAACTGTCCAAATTGGTAAGAGTCGATCGTCTCAGACGCAGCTGTCCAGCCGTTGCGAACAATCTCCGGCGGCTTGATATTGTTATCGGGAAGCATTGATCCGTAGGAGTACATGGTTTCGTTGGGAAATGACGCTATTTCAAAGCCGGTCAGTACCCATTCTCCTCGAGTGTTGACCCAAACAGTGCCCAAATGCACGTTTCCCACCACGCATTTGGCATCATGCAAGTGTTTCAGGGTGGTAAGAACCGAGCCAAGTCCCCACTTAACGTTTAGTTGAGATGTGAAATTCTCCAAAACTTTCGATAGCGGAATTATTGGCTCGAGAGCTATTACGAACGATTTCGACGTGACCTCAGTCCCGAGGATTTTGGGCAGCCCAGGAAGCCGTAGCTTTTTAAGAGTTCTGGCCATGTTTTCGGCCAGTTTATTGAGGCCTGGGAAGGTAGATTCGCTATACTCGAACAGTGTGCATTGGCTACCATCTTTACGTACTGTGCCTTTGTATACTTGCCAGATTAGAGGAAATCCAGGGTCTATGTCTATTTGATCCCCTTTCACAAACTCCCCAGCCCCGATTCCAAGGCTCGAGAATGTTTTCGCAAAGTAGTCCATGGCCTGAACACGCGTCTATTATCTAAGCGCTAATCAAGCTAGACAAGACATCCTATACCATCAGCCACAGTTGTGGCGGCGTTTCACCATCTGGGTGTGCCATGGGGCGCACTCGAGCAGCCAACAACTAGTCAATGGCTGAAAAGTATACTTGGACGTGCCGCTGAGCAGGTTTGTGGGCAGGAGTGATTTGCGAGCTCACGTGTCAAGAGATCATTGTCAAGTAGATCTGTCAAAAATGATGCCACATTCTCTCGGATGAGCCCGCGATTCGGACGAAATTCCGCGCACGAACCACGGAGCACGGAACGAATGTCAGTGTTCAGGCCTGAGGACTATCGGATTGTGTAGACGAGCTCAATCTGCTGTAACGTGCTCCAACAAACTGTCTGCCAGCAATTCGGCTGGCCATCTGTTCGTCCTTGAGCTGAGTCATTCTATGCACTCTGTTGTCGTAATTACTAATTGTACATGATTTAATGCTTAGGAAAGTTGCACGAAGGATCAGATGGGGATTTTGGGCAAGCTAAAAGGAGCCGTTGTTGGCGGAAATGCAGAGAGCAAAATCGAGCAGCTGTATCCTGTAGATAAGATCACTCCTGACGAATGTCAGGACTGCGAATTGCATTATCCTGCAAAGTTCTCAATTGACGAGGATTCACCACTTTACGGTTCGGCGAAACCTGCACATGCACAAATTCTAATTGCCAGCGGCCGTACCAATTGGACGCACGATTCAGGTGACGAGCCGGAGGCCTGGGGTCAAGTGAAAAAGAAGTTAGGCGACGCAAGTTCGTCATTTGAAGAAATTGTGGGCGGTGCTGTACGGGTGAACGTGACTGATCTCGAGGAGGACTCAGATCCGAACAAAGTTAAAGTTATCGTTCTTCCGCAGTTTCTCGAAGTAATCACCACTCCAGAGAACTGCGTGAGTGATGTCACAGAAATCCTCTCGATCAAGGATACTTCACTAAGGCCAGCTAAATTCCAGGTGAGAAACGAGCGTGGTTTCGTGACGGTTTGTTCTCACAAGACTCGCGATAAACGATGTGGAATAAGTGCCCCTATCCTTCGCCAAGCTCTCGAGACCGAGCTACGAGACGTAGATCTGTATCGAGACTTTGACGACGATACTCCTGGCGGTGTTCGGGTGGTGTACTCTGACCACGTTGGTGGGCACAAGTTCGCTGCGAACTGCTTCATTTATCAGAACGATGGGCAGTGCATTCTAATGGGCAGGGTCCGTCCTGAGTACGCACGGGCTATTGTGCAGAAGACTATTCTCCACAACACTGTGTTTCCGGATCTTGTGCGGAACTGCTCGAAACTACAAGCTTACGAGTGGTAATTGTGGCGAATTATTATATTCACGGATTAATTAGCATTGATAGATTACGAAATTTCACTAGCACGTAGGTCTGTCTGTCTTGGATCTTTGCCTCATCAATGCATGCGCCACACCGCTGATTCTGAAAAGTTTGCCTCTTGGGATCTTTTCGCCACAAAAATTTCATGCCCACTGCAACTGCCGACGTCTCAATGGAAGCGGCCGAGTCGGTCGTAAACGACAAAATTAAAATCCTCCCTGGCATGTCGGCTGATGGCTCTGCCGCCAGCTTTGAAATCAAGCAGGAGGATCATACACTGGGCAACGCATTAAGGTACCTGATCATCAAGAACCCCGAGGTAGAGTTCTGTGGTTACAGCATCCCGCACCCCAATGAGGCCAAAATGAACTTACGTATCCAGACGTACGGAGATATAACTGCTGTGGAGGCACTGCGTAAAGGGTTGCAAGACCTGGTTGACGTATGTGATGTGGTTGAGGACAACTTCCGTGAGCAGGTGTCTGCGGGTCAGTACACTCGCGACACATCATTAGATTAATTTATTTTTAATGCGTATTAAATTAAGATTATGCAAATGCCGATAATTAGTCTCCATCCGGGTTAGCGACTCGCAGCACTCTGCGAGAGTAGTCCTGATTATCCTGTAAGGACTGCTGGCTGGTGGCATTATCCCATCGCATGTACATCTGGGTAGGGTCGACTCGTTGGTCGAATATCGGGACCAGCGTTGGGTCGTCGTCGAGGACCGCGAACGACTCGCGATGGCTCCTCGAGTGAGGTGACTTATCCACGATGGCAGCTTTGGGGTCGCTGATGATGGACTCGTTATCGGCACGGCGTCTGCGGCAGATCAGGAGCAATAGCAGCAGTAGTAGAATGACGACTACGACGCCCACCGCGGTGAACGTGCCAGCGACGGCGCCCTTTTTATCCCAGAATGACTTGTGTTCTGCGGTGGGAGTTGCCGAGGCGTCTGCTGCCGCAGTGGAGGGTATGTCGTCGGTCGGAGTCGGCATCTGAGTCTGTGTTATTGTTCTTACTTGGCCGGAACCTGTGACGGTAATGAATGAAATTGCAGGCGAGGATGTGGTGGTTTCTTGACTGCTCACTGATGAGCTTGTGGTCTCCGTGCTGGAGGATGTGGTGCTCGTCGACGTGGACGAGCTGGATGTGGTTGTGGAGCTCGAGCTGCTCGATGTGGTGCGACTCGAGCTGGTCGACGTCGATGTGGGGGTCGAGCTCGAACTCTCAGAGGATGAGCTTGGAGTTGTTGAGCTCGACTCCGGCGTCGACGACGAGCTGGGGCTCGATGAGGAGCTCGTTGATGTGCTCGATGTGCTCGATGTGCTAGGAGCGCTCGACGTTGAGGACGAGCTTGTGGAGGCCTGCTCAGTCGACGACGGCTGGCCAAGCTGGTAGTACCCGTACAGGCCTTCGTCCTCGTTACCGCACGTATCGTCAGGATACCCAGGACACCCGCTCGAGCAGTCGCTGGTGTCTGTAGTATCGGCCGGTTTCACGTTGGAACACCAACAGTTGCCGGCCTGGACGATGGCGTAGGCGTAACCATTGCAAGCATCTGAGCACGCCCCTTTGGAATTATACAAGAAAAACTGGCTTCCGTCGTTGGGAGCGAGGTTGGGGCTGCACAAGTCAGGGGAGGCCGCCAACACGCTGGCCAGGAGCACCAGCAGGGCGAGAAGCATCTATGTAGATAGGGTATCAAATTAAGTCGGTTTACTGCCTCTTCTTTGGATTTCCGCACCCACACCAACAAATAATAAAGTAGATGGTGGAATTCGAGAGTGGAGTTTATCTGCTGGGAAACCCTAACCGCGATCATACATGCCAGTGCTCCCATCTCAAGGCGAAGAATGATTGAGATATTGTAAAATACGTGTTATACGGTAGCGTGGGCGGTCGGTATATGGTTTGTACATGTATTTGTTTATTTGTGTCGATCAAGTGGCTCGATCACCAAAGTATGTTTGGCTGATTTGAAACCTTATTCCCAAACGACTATTTGAGTAACTCGGCGAGCAACCTTGGTCACGTGTAGGTTTCCATTGCAGTGCCGAGCTTAGTAAGCGAGAGATCTCGGCGCTCGACGCGCGCGAACAGCGTGGCGGCTATGACGACACTCAATGCATGTAATATTTACGGGGCGGTATGGATTCTGGACTAGCTATTCGGCCCCAGACATCGCGGCGAGGCCGAGCGCGACGCCACATGCTTGCAGGAGCGTCTGCACGATTTCACCAGGTGCAGATGCACCTGCGACTTCCAGAAGCTCTGGAAGCACTCCCACCGTGGCGATATACAGGAACACGCCACCACAGAACGGAGTCACGGACGCGAATATCTTATCTAGGTCCTCGGTATTAGCCAGCACCTTGAACAACCCGCATCCAACAATCGTGCCACTGCATGCCAGGAGCTGGGCCTGCAGGGCGGTGGCCTTGGACACTCCAGTCTGCACTAATAGCGCAAAGTCGCCGAATTGATGAGGGACCTCGTGCAATACCATTGCGATGAGCGCCGTAATGCCCGCCTCAGTGCCCGAATAAAACGCCGCCGCTAGTGCAACCCCGTCAGTGATATTATGCACAAAGTCTGCAGCTACATTCAAAAACGCAAACCCTGGAGCACTGGATTTTTCCGGTTCCTGAGAACTGTGGCTGTGGCTATGGCCCTGGTGACCACTGCTCTGACTCGCAATTTTTAATAACTTGTCTAGCAGGCAGAAACACAGGAACCCACCGACAATGATGAAGCCGGCATTGTGGTTCTGTGCATAGGACTCTGGAATCAGGTGGAAAAAGACATTTCCCAGCATGGCCCCTTCCGCAAACGCAACTAACAGATTTAAAACCGACCCATGCAGCCGAGGACTGCAGCGAATAAGGATGTTTGTCAATAGTGTCATAGCTGTCGCAGCCACAACCGCATTCACAATAGGGTCAAACTGAAATAACGGGGCCAGCCGGTCTGCTAGGATTGCAAAATGCGGACTTAGCTGGTGATGCTCATGCTTAGTGGTAAACGACTCTAGAAAAGAGTGTCGAACCGGCGACGCCAGAGCCTCCCAGTTTGGCAGATCGAGCTGCGCAGCGAGGTTCTGGTATATTTTCTCGGCTTTATCTGAAGATTCGTGCGGGTGGCCGTGCGCTTCTGCTCCCCCGAGGAGCGAAAGAAGATGGAACATGGCTATCCAATATGGTATGCTGCTTATCAATGTTGCCAGAGTTTCAGGTATAGGTAAATAAGCTGAAGTGGCACACAGCCAAGTCAATTATGTTTGCAAGATCTTCCGGAACAGGCAGATTGTTACTGATCTGTGGATGTCAAGGAGTCCTTACGCATATGTCGTTATTGCTAAATCGTAAAGTATATATTCCAGATGGTTTTCTATAATTATACAGTTGTCATTACGCACTCCAGAACTTGTACTGCTGAGGGGTCTCGAGGCTAATAGGCTTCAAGTTGGGGTTGGGCACCTCCGCCAAGCGTGCCTCCGCGGATGTGTCTTGCAAAACAGAGTGTTTGGGGTTCTTGAACGCCAGCTCCCGTGCTTTCTCAGCCAGTTCCACCGCGGCCTGCCCCTGTGCTTGGGCCGCCTCGCGGAGGGTCGTCAGCACTTGATTAGTTTGTTGGTTGAGGCTCAGCCGGTCAAGATAGAGATCAAGCCGCTGTTTCTCGATCTCCCTCCGCTGCATCTTGAGCACCTGGTCGAGCTCGTCGATTTTTTCCAGTTTTAGGTCAATCTTTTGCATTTGAAGCTTGACGAGGTCATGTAGATAGGTATCCTGCTCCTGCTTGACCTGCGCCGAGCCAGCTTTTGCGTTCTCCGCCAATGTGGAGGAGTTTGGCAAGTCCTTGACGGAGGCCAAGACCTTTTCCAGGAGCTGGGATATGCTCGACGTATCCTTTTTTTCTTCGGCGTTCTTCACCAAATATGCGTCTTCAATGGGCATCTGGAGGAACTTGACCAGACAAGCCTCCTTATTGCGAGTTCCCACATGGTAAGCGATGGCCTCCCAGTCGCTGTCGTACATCTCCACTCCCTCGAGAAGCAGCAGCGTCTCCTGATCAGACCACGCTGACGCATTCTGCTGTGCTTGCACTAGCTTGACGTAGTCGCCGGCGGTGAAATTTGACGGGAAAAGACCAGAGTTGAATGCAACTGCACTAATCGCCTGCTTGCTTTGTAGATTGTGGAACCGCACTTTTGTGATATCGTCGCCGCACGTGAAGCAGTTGTACTGGCGGGTGGTGAGGGCGTTGAAACGCCTCTGGTTCTCGTCCAGAAGCGCCATTGCGTCGCTTGAGCTGTCGTAGATGCTACGTCGAAGCTCCAGATTCAGCGGGGTTTTGTGCTGCTCCTGCTCGGTGGCCTCGTTCGCAACATCCACCAAGTAAGAGGTATGATCGTCTTCTTGTCCCTGAGTAGACATTGTGGCTCCCTCGAGTGGGATGAGCGGTTCCAGGCCCTTGGGGGCGTCCAGCGTGACCTGGAAGTGCCCGGTGTACTGCGGTCCGGCGATGCTGGGGCGTGTGTCAGGGTCTATTTGGTAGTTTATCAGCCCCCACGTCTCTAAAAACTTGTGCACTCTGAAAATAGTCGCAACGTCTCCAGCGAGGTTGCGTCGACATGCCGTCACCGTCAAATACTCGGAGGGATTCAGACGATAAATATCTATCATAAAGTCCCGGTACTGTAGATACGTCTCAGGCGTTTTTGTTTTGTTGCGGCCGTTGAAAAATTCAGGAAGAGACTTGCGTTCGATCTCGTGTATCTTATCGCGAGCAAACCATTTGCTGAACGAAGGAATAACCACTCGATACGTCTGAGTGGCCAAGTATGTCCTTACCTTGTCTTCAATCTCACGGACGACCTTTTCTTTATCGTCGAGCTCCTCCTCAACGTGATCTGCTGTAACCTCCATGTCTTCAGGCATGATTACTAATCGCCCTCCCAGGTGTTTGGTCCGTTAAGTCTAGATTACTAGTCTCGAGGAAACATTGATACAGATATTTGCGTACGGGTATGACGGAGGGTAATGGTGTACACAATTTATAGGCAATTCCACAGTAGTCGCTAGTTCGAAATCTCAGCCAATTGCACATGACGAAATCATTGCGCTGTGTAGCCTCACGGAAATGCGAGTGCATGCGATGGCCATTAGTCATTGTGTGAAATTCTGTGATTAGCTCGACTACGGCGGTAGCGACCATCGGGATCATTAAAATACTCGCGTCTTTAACACATATACGTTAGCGTGGTCACCACCGCCATCGCAATTGACCCTCGACATATGAGTGCAGCTGGTGGACTACATATGCATGCGTGGATTCTGCAAGCCGAATGCTTGCCAATCGGAGAATGCGGGAACGTTCGCGGCGAAACTTGCCAACAGTGTAAAGAATTTGCCAGCTACACCGCACCGACCAGGATCTCATTGCGCAGAGCCCGGTTGCAGCCTTTGAAAGCAACGCAATATCTCAATCCACGTGACCTATCCAAGTATATAAAACGATTGGGCAGGTGCATTTCATAATGCTTGCTCGCAACTCTTTTAACCGTGCATTTGGACAGTCTACCTTCAAGCGTACCCTCGTCTCCCTCCCTAAGCTGGACTACGACTTTGGTGCTTTGGAGCCCTTCATCTCGGGCCAAATCAACGAATTGCACTACACCAAGCACCACCAGACCTACGTTAACAACTACAATGCCAGCGTCGAGAAATACCAGGAGGCCATCAGCAAGGGAGATGTCAAGGCTCAGATCAACCTTGTCCCTGCTATTAACTTCAATGGAGGAGGCTACATCAACCACGACTTGTGGTGGAAATCGCTCGCTCCTCAGTCCCAGGGTGGTGGTGAGCCCCCTGCTGAAAGCACTGACCTTGCCTCTGCCATTTCGTCTCAATACGGCGGACTCGACAACCTGATTGCTCTCGTCAACACCCGTTTGGCTGGTATCCAGGGTTCAGGCTGGGCTTGGATCGTCAAGGATAAGGCTACTGGTAGCCTGAACGTTATTACTACCCCCAACCAGGACATTGTTCCTCCTGCCTATGCCCCCATTCTCGGCATTGATGCTTGGGAGCATGCATACTACTTGCAGTACAAGAACGTCAAGGCCGACTATTTCAAGAACATCTGGAATGTCATTAACTGGAAGGAGGCCAGCGCTCGTTACGACGCTGCTTAGACGTCTAGCTAGATAAATAAACACTATAGTGGATTGAAATTAGAATGTTGGAAACAATGAGACTAGCCCAGCGCTGAGTCACAGTTTATTTCCCGGTGCGGCTGGGACTTGTCAGCATGAGTGATTTGGTTGAAAAAACTGAAAGTCTGGACATCTCGAACAAGGACCAGACAGTGACCCCTTGGGAAGTCGGTGGAGCTGTCGTCGACGGTGTGGACCAGGCCATCGACTACAACAAGCTGGTCAAGGAATTCGGCTCGAAACTAATCACCGATGAGCTGCTGCAGAGATTCGAGAAGCTCACTGGCCACAAACCGCACATTTTATTGCGCAGAGCAATGTTTTTCAGCGAGAGAGACCTCACCAAGGTCCTCGATTTGCACGAGCAGAAAAAGCCATTCTTTTTGTACACTGGTCGCGGCCCCTCAAGTGATAGCATGCACTTGGGCCACATGATCCCGTTCACCTTCACTAAATGGCTGCAGGACGTCTTCGACGTTCCCCTGGTCATCGAGATGACCGACGACGAGAAGTTCCTGTTCAAACCTAAACTCACCATTGAGGATGTCAAGAAATTCTACGTGGAGAACGCAAAGGATATCATTGCTGTCGGATTTGATCCCAAGAAAACGTTCATCTTCAGCGACATCAACTACATGCACTCGAAATTCTACGAGAATGTGTTACGAGTTTCTCGCACTATCACCACCTCGACTGCTCGTGCAGTGTTTGGGTTCAAGGATAGCGACTGCATTGGAAAGGTTCACTTTGCCAGTATCCAGATTGCTGCGGCGTTCTCAAACTCGTTCCCGCACTTGTTTGGCTCCAACGGGAAGGTCCCGTGCCTCATCCCATGCGCTATTGACCAGGATCCCTATTTCCGTGTTGCTCGCGACGTGGCCGCAAAACTCAAGTACCCCAAGCCGTCGCTCATCCACTCCAAATTTTTCCCCGCTCTCCAGGGCCCTCAAACCAAGATGAGTGCTAGTGACGACGCCAGCGCAATCTTCATGACCGACACGCCTAATCAAATCAAGAAGAAGATTAATAAATATGCATTTTCCGGTGGGCAAGTCTCTGTGGAGGATCATCGCAGGCTCGGGGGCAATTGCGACGTCGATGTGGCCTTCCAATACCTGACGTTCTTCTTGGACGATGACGACGAGGTCGAGGCCATTCGCAAGCAATATTCCAGCGGAGAGATGCTTACTGGCGAGCTCAAGCAACGTTGTATCGCAGTTCTCCAGAACTTTGTTGGAAAGTTCCAAGAGAACCGTGCAAAGGTTACTGAGGAGACCGTCAAGCATTTCGCAGATACCACCCGGTTGTACGAATGGGGCCATGGCGAGTACAACAACCAAAATCTCAAATAACCTGCATGCTAGTCGACTGGTCACAGCATCGATGCTTATCTATAGTTTTGTAAATCGATTAACATACATAGATCATGCCATACATGCATTGGTTGGCAAATTGCCTTTTAGATGGCCCGTGCCTCAAGATATTTCACCATGGCATCGATGGTGGTAACCTTCAAATTGTGTTCCTGAGCAAACTTTAAGCAGTCGTCGCGGCGAGCCATGAGGCCATCGTCTGCTTTGACGAGCTCACAAATGACGCCAACAGGTGGTAGTCCTGCGAGCTTGCACAAATCGACCGCAGCCTCAGTGTGTCCTCGGCGCTCCAGTACCCCACCGTCACGTGCTCTTAATGGAAGCATATGTCCGGGGCGGTTAAATGTGGCGGAAGTGGAGGTAGGGTCGGCGAGCTTGCGCACGGTCAGAGCACGGTCGTGGGCAGAGATTCCTGTGGTGGTGTCCTCCCTGCAATCACAACTCACACAGTACGCAGTCTTGTGCTGGTCCTCGAGATTAGTGACCATCAACGGTAGTCCGAGCTTGTCCGCGAGTGGCGCTGGGAGTGGCGCACAGACATAGCCGGACGAGTGCTTGACTAAAAACGCCATTTTCTCAGTAGTAGTTAGAGGGGCCGCCATTATGAGGTCACCCTCATTCTCACGTCCTTCGTCGTCGAGTACAATAACTAGTTCGCCTCGTGCAATAGCTTTAACTGTATCCTCAACACTGTCAAAGTGCGTGCGTTCAGACATCACTGACAATGTATGAACTGTGGAGGTAGTAATCATTATAAGTCGAACTTGAGGTGCAGGGCGGATCACTAATATACTAGTTCGGACGGAGGATTTTCTTGATTTGGGGCAGTAAACTTAATTGAAAAGAAAATACAGTTTGCTTCACACCTGAAAGGACAAGCAAAGCGTGGTGAAGGTCTAGCTAGTAAATCAAATACCTCCTGGCGAGACTCGCGTGTGGAGCTTTCCGAATGTTAAGAACCCCAGTGCTCGAGCCCACGAGAACACGGTCTGCTTGCTATGGCAACCTTATATCCACAGATCGCAAGCAGCTAGTTCTTGCAGTCGCAAATGAGATCAGGGTCTTCACAGTGGAACCTCTCAATAAATTCTACTCTGTAGATTTGGGAGCCGAAGTGAATTCTTTGGGTATTTTACGCACGTCCACTCTAGATTGGCTGGTAGTATGTCTGCAAGACTCGACTGTGAACCTCGTGTATTACGACTCTAAAGAAGATTCACTAGTTGCAAAAGTCAAGCTCGATCTTCGAGAGCGACCTACAGAACTACGCGTGCTAGCCACTTATGAGAACTCGGCAATCATCAGCACCTATAGTTCGTCACTGGCCTTTGTTCAGGTCAAGAGCGACAAGAACTCGACGTCAAAGCTGTTTCGCGGTGCGTGGTCGTCGATCAAAGATGCATGTTTCCTATCTTCAACCGAGATCGCCATTCTCGACAACGAGCCCGCTTCAACACAAGTGCTCAAGAAGCTCAGGATTGGAAGAGGTTTGAGCCTTATTGACTCGTATCCTTTGCAAGATACTGATATTTATACGAGAATCGAGAAATACGAAGACGGTGTGTTGATCATGGCGCCGCACACCTTGACCAAGTGGACCGATGAGGATGGCGATCGGGTTATACACGAATCCACAGAGTGTATCAATGACATCAGCGTGACAGATCATGGAGCGTATGCCCAAATAGGACTTGATCTGTATTCTCTTAACCCTATTAAGCGTCTTGGGAGGGTCGGGAGCCCTTCAAGAATCCTGAGTCTAGAGAAGAACACACTTTTAGCATACGGAACAGTGAATGCTCTCGTGAGTCTCAACGGTTTCAGCGTCGTTACGTTCTCACAGTCTGATCTCGGCTCTATCACATCGATGTTTGAGCGCATGACTCCCGCAGGCCGGGAATTGTACGTCTCATCACAGAGGTCAGAAAGCTGTGGGATCACGATTCTCAAACCAGGCATTGCGGCTGAATTCGTCGCTGCGGTTGAGTTAACATCTCACAGACTAATCCAGGTTGAGGACAACCTCGTTCTGGTATCAGGAATCGACTCTACGTTAGCTCTTTCTATCCAGGAGAACAGAGTATCCAGTGTTGACTCATATAGATTCTTTGACTTTGGCGTTGAAACGCTTGCCGCCAGTCCAAGTTTCCAAATCAGTACAAATGGTGTTCGCACCTCTAGTACCTTTAATGAGATGAGCATCAGTCACGCAGCGTGTGACGAAGAGCACGCATATGTTGCGAATGATAAATCTTTCAAAACATTCGACAGGGCTGGCACTATACAGGCAAGCAAAACCTTCGACGAGCAAATCCGGTCTGTACACATCATTAACCGCATGCCTGTTGTCTGCACGAGTAACACTGCTCATTTTGGAAAAAAGACGTTTAATTACGATTTATTTTGCGATGCAACTATAAATGGCAACTCCCTGCTGGTTAGCACCCCCGATACGCTCTATACTTTCTCCGCAGAGGGTGAAGTAACAAAAGTGAATTTAGGACCCCTGTATCTCAATGGTAGAATTGCGTGGAATGACACTGTTTTCAGAAGTATGATACCTGTGGGAATCAAAGATAAGTTACTGGCAGCCATTGAGGTAGGATCTCTACTGATCGGTCTAACACGAACATCTTTGAGGATATACAGGCTACAGGCAGAACAGCTAGCCAAAGTCTCCAGCACATGGTTTGACTGTTCGGAACTGTTGGTGTCTCATAGTGAGGATATTTTGCTCGCGGGTTACTTGCAGAATCATAGTTTCAAGGTTGCTGTTCTAGACCTTGAGCTGAAGCAAAAGTCTGAGTTTTCTTCAGAGGAAAAGCTCAAGAGCATCTGCTCTATAGCCTATTCTGCCCCCCATCAGGTGTTTATGGTCGCAGGAGTGGGCATGCAAGATGAAGCCTCTGTTCGTGTATACCAGCTCCCATCTTTTGAAGTATTGTTCCAGAAGTCAGATTATCAGTCTTTTGTCAACGTTGCAGCCTATCTCAATCACTGCTTCATTCAACTCGGCGACGCTGTGTACTTCGCCTGCTTGCCCTCGCTCCAGTTCAAGAAGCTTTTGACGGCTAGCATGATTACATTTATCGACGCGCATGAAGACAAGTTATTGTTAAGTCGGTTCAACAAAGGATTTTGCGTGTACTCTGTGCAAACTCTAGAAGATGGCACGTATGTGTTGGGCGATTCGAAGATGCAAAAGCTTCCTAAATGCCTTATGTGTGTGCTGGCGCAAGACAAATTCGCATTTGGCTTTTCTGTAGATCGCATGATGGGGATCATGTCTGTCAATGAGACAGAAGGAGAAGAGGATACGGGCAAGACTTACAATTCTGGTACAACGATCACCGTATGTGCGAGATCCGAGTCTGCAACAAGCTCTGTATATATAGCCACAGCGGACAGTGGGATATACTCTCTTACACCCCTTTGCGACCCAAATGAATCAGCCGACTTTGAAACTGCACAAGAGGCCCTACGTTCGCGTTACGGGATGCTAGGAAAAAGCGAGTTCATTGAGTGGAAGTACTTCTCAGGACTGACCGACAAAACTATCAAGGATCTCACGGGAATACCAGATGTCGTCTCTAGATTGCGAAAGCATTTAGGCTCTCAGCTTGTTCATACGTAAAGAATAAATTATACAACTGTTTTCCTCTCACTATATGTAGTGGTGTGAGAATCTAGCATTTATAGCAAGGATATATTAGGATTTTTGACTTCTTGAGGTTCATCGTAGCTTTTGGCACTTCGATCAAGGATTACCTTAAAGTCCTCTTCGCTGACATTCACACCCTGCTGATATTTTACTTTATGCCTCTGGAGTTGTTTATCCATATTCTCGAGCTGAACGACATTGTCTACACCTTTCAGCTGAGCTTTCTCGATTACTAGGTTACCCAACTCAAGTTTCTCACGCGCTTTCGCGAGTAGCGTTTCCTCGATTGTTTCTCCGGTAATGAACCTAAACACGAGGACGTTGTTTTCTTGCCCTATGCGATGAACTCTATCCATCGCTTGTAGATCCTGCTGTGGGTTCCAATCACTATCGAAAATAATGACTGTGTCTGCGCCCATAAGATTGATCCCTTGTCCGCCAGCTCTTGTGCTCAGCAGGAAAAGACGGTACTCAGAGTCCGGCTGGTTGAAATTGTCCACTAGGTTTTGACGCACCTCTTGAGGAGTAGAACCGTCAATCCTACACGTGGAAATATCCCTAAAGCGAGCCCAGTCTTCTATCACGTCGAGCATAGTGGTGAACTGTGAAAAAAGTAAGACTTTGTGTCCCTGCAGGTGCTTCATGAACTGATACAATAGTTTCAGTTTCCCTGATGACTCCTCTATCCTTTCGTCGACCTTATCGCCATTACTCCAAGGATCGAAGAACATGTAGGGTGAGTTGCATGCCTGGCGAAGCTGCATGACGATATTGCTAAAGCTCTTGCCTCGAAGCTGGGTCTCCATGTGCTTTATATCGCCATCAAGCTTTCGACGCTTTCGTCCGCATTGTTCATAGAGCACTCCTTTCAGGTACTCTTTGCCATCTCCCTTGAGCAGATGTCCGTAGAGTTCCTGTTGGAATGGGCTGAGGTCGCAATAGATCACGTATTCTCGCTTCTTTGGTAGAGGTAAGTTGACTTCGCTTTTGAGCCTCCTCAAAACAAAGGGTCTCAAGATAGAGTGAAGCGAGTTCACAATAGTGTGCTCCTCTTCCTCGCCAAACGAGTTTCCCTGTTCAAACCAAGTGTGAAATATCTCAATGTCGGTGAAAACGCTTGGCATTAGGAAGTTCAGTAAAGACCAGAGCTCCATTAAGTTATTTTGTAGCGGCGTTCCTGTAAGAAGCATTCTATTTGCGCTCGAGAATCTCTTCAGGACTTTCATTAATTTGCAGTTGACGTTCTTGAGTCTGTGGCCCTCATCCACAATTACGTATTTCCACTCGGTTCTGGCGAGGAACTTTGCATCGCTCATGACAATCTCGTAAGATGTGATAATAATATCGCTGTTTGCAAGTTTCGATCGCAGTGTCTTTCGATCTTTGGCCGAACCGTAATATTGCAACGTCTTCAGCTGTGGAGCCCAGGACTTGAATTCTGACAGCCAGTTTGAGAGTGTGCTGAGAGGAGCTACAATAAGAAATGGTCCAGGCAAGTTCTGAGAGTTTAGGTACGCCAGAAACCCAATTACTTGGATAGTCTTGCCCAGACCCATTTCATCTGCTAGAATACCATTTAGTCCGTTCTGGAACAAATTAAGCATCCATTGTAGCCCTACCTCCTGATGTGGGTGTAACTTGTGTGCTAAATAGTCTTTGGCAACTAATTGCTCCGGCTTGTCCCGTAAATTCTTCATGAGAAACTGAGCATACAGCTTGCTATGCTCGACTAAATGCTTGATCCTGGCTAGTTTATCGTTCTCAGGTCCCGGAGAAGGCGAAGTTGCCGGAGTATCTGGCATTTCGGGGTCGGACATACGCGAAGCTCGAGATCGCGTAATACGCGAACATAATTAATAAAGCTCAATCAGGGGTGACTGGTCAGCTTCGATGATATTAAACTAATTAATTGTAAAAATAACGAGATTATTTGGAAACAATATAGATCAGACTCTGCAGTCTGCGTTATCGATATACGATTCTATACATGCAATAAATATAGTCAAAATAGAAGTAGGCACGAATACTCATAGATAGAAGCCAACAGAGCGATAAGGATCGGGAGGAGAAGGCGACAGCCCTAAACCCATCTTGCCCGCATGTCAAAAGGCCCGACAAGACGCAGTGCTCAAAGAAAGCATGAGATATGATACAATTGGTCATTCCGTGGCCATTCCTGTCAAATCTCCAGATACTCATCAATATACTTGCGGGCCTGCCACATGTCCCCTGATATCCCTGCAATTAGATGCATATTATAGGCCGTTTCCTTGCGCAAATCGTAGGGTTCCGACACATCGAAGTCGAATACCCGCAGGTAGAATGTTAGTGCAGTCGAGAACAAGCCAAGCCCATGGAAGAAACGTCCCAAGTTGTATTGAGCTTCTTGTTTTTGTCCTTCAGTCTTATTGCGCGTATCGGCATAGTCACTCATGTAGCTAAACCCTTGAAGGATCTGTTTGTGTCGGTTAGGCGTGACCCGCTGAAGAGCCCTTTGCAAGCAAACAACCCCGAGAGTAAGCAAAACCATGGGGTCATTGGGAATGTGCTCTGATGCCCATAATAAATATGTCATGGCCGGTGTGTACGACGGCCCCATTAGCATGATGTGGGAGTATAAAACAAACAGCCAGGGCCCGTCTTCGATCGTGACTGGATTTTTGGTGATTTGGAGGGCCGCACCCTTGACTTCTTTGTGATTAACAATCCCATCAAGGGCCTTTATGAATCGCAAGAAATACTTTTGGTTGTTACTGTTCCCGAATGCGGTCATTGCGGCGTTCCCAGATGGCAACAGAGCATAGTAGTACAATAGAATTTCAGGATTGAACTGGTATATCATAAAGAGAGCACGGACATTCTCAGCGACACCAGCATAATCCTTCGCGCCATAAGCACAGGCAAGCATCACAAAGTTCATCGTCTTTTCGCGATGCTCATCACTATGGAAGATGTTTGAAAGCTTTCCAGTTCGAACAACTTTGTATGCACCTTCAACACTGTCGAACTTTGCTCGCGCTAGCGCAGTTTCCATGAAAAGCTTAAACCACTGGTCGAGTCCGCGACCTTTGTACCTCGTAGTGCCTTCTTCGTCTTCCTCGTCTTCATCATCTGCGGCAAACACCTGCAAAGTTGCTAACCGCTCATCCCTCGTCGTAGCGACTGGTTGCTTGTTTCTATCGGCTGGGAAAAACTTTTTGTTTGCACTGAATATTTGTATGAGCGTTAGTGCATTTCGAATCCACTCGGAGGCCGCTACCGGATTATTGTTCTCTAAACCTCTCTGGAAACGCTGCAACTGATCGAAACAAGCATCAGCCAATTTTGTGAGCTTTTGTTCCATACGAGCTTTGTGGATTGTCTTTTTGAAGGGTGCTTTCCTATCCACAACAAAAAGGGCGGGATCTGTTTCATTGTTCTCCTCATCAGGCTCAGCAGTCCACAACTCCTCGAGTCCTGGCGCCTCATCTCGAAGTGCCAGCGCCCTTGTGATGAGTTCTTTGGCCTGTTTCGTGTCCTTTAGGTCGTGATAAACTTCTGCCAACCCTAAAAGTGCCTCGTAATTGTCTGGGTCATTATTGAGCACAATTTTGTAAAGTCGTACGGCTTCTTGCTTTTTGTGTAAAAGCGACTGACATTTTGCTACAGCGAGAACAGCCTCAACATAAGTCTCCTTGTCCTCAAGATCGAAACCGCTCAGGCTATTATAGAGGTCCTGCGCCTGAAGATAGAGGCCGGCGCTAAAAAACTCTTGCCCAGCTCGCTGGTACAAATCCGCAAAGTGTTCAGGTGGGTCATACTGTTTCAAGAAAGCCAAGTGATAAAAGATATCTGGAGATGGAGTCTCAGTCTTGTTCTCCGCATATAGACGAATGCGGCAAACCAGAAGCCAGATGCGAACATCTGGAGGGAGTAGGTAGAGGTTATTGTTGTACAGCTTGGCGTATTGATACTGCTCGTCGGGAGGAAACTCGTGATCGAAACGACGTTCGTCGAACTCCCCGTCATTCTTGACATCCCTCCAGAAAGTGTCCTCACCTCGACCTAGGATATACCTTGCACCATCTTTGCAGATTGTAATCGCCTTTTGGTACTGACGCAAATCAAACAAGGTCTCAAGCAACGCAGTGAGACACTGCCAGTCTAGTTCTACTTCAGGGTTTGAAAACTGGCCATGGTTGACATTCTCATTGAATACTCCCATAAATAAATCATGAGCATCACGAATGCGTCCTAAAGTTTTGTATGCTTCGCCCGTTTGCAGTAATACTCTGACTTTTTCTGACTCGTCAATCTCCTGGAAAAACTTGCGGCGGATTTTCCCCAGCACGCTGAGGGCTTGTGTGTGTTCTCCAATCTCTTGAAGGCAACGAACTCGTCGCATTCTCAGTTCATAATTATCAGGCATTGCCCTGGTCAATTGCTGATACACGTACGAGGCATCCCTGTATAGACCCAATTCTTCCAGTTGGGATAAGATCTCCAGCCAGTCGTTGGCATTGGAAGCTGTGATGTGTGCCGCAGCGACTCGGGCAACCAATGCAGCTTTCTCGTCGCCTCTCTCATCATGAATAGTACTTAACAGTTGGTACGCCTCTTTTACGTCTCCACGCTCCTTAATTATCTCCTCTAAGAGCTTCAAAGCCACATCTGCGTTACCGTTTGCATACTCTAGCTGTGCTGCAGAAAGTAGGCCCTGTAATTCGTCGTCCTCCTCACGCCTTTTGTATCTTGGTACATTGAAAATGTCGTCACCCTCGAAATCCGATTCTGATTCGGCATCGCTGAATATATAGCGGATCGATTCCTCAGAGTCGCTCATACTGCAGGACCGTGATTATGTAATATATCGATCGAGGCACTATGGGTACTTGCCAGAACCAATTTGCCGGTTTCGAGGACTTTAATGCGAGGCTGTAGGTCAGAAGTACGCTCAATGGCACGACTTGACAATTGTACGCGTTCTTTTGTGTGCACATACTAACGGACATCTTGCGAGATATGTGCCGCTAAATTTGTAGTATACTCTTCAAGCAGTCCGTTCAATTTACTTGATATACCAACACTCCCACCAACACTGCACTTGTGAGCAAGTTCGCCACCCGTCGCCACCACTTTGATTAATATCCCACAACGCGTAATTTACGCGTCCCATGTACATCAAGCAGATTGTCCTGTGTGGATTCAAGTCCTATCGTGATCGTACTGTGATCTATGATTTGGACCCGGAGCTCAATATCATTGTCGGAAAAAATGGCAGCGGAAAGTCCAACATCTTCAATGCCATCCGCTATGTGCTCGGAGATGTAACTGCGAACTTTAGAAACTCCTCCATCGCGCAGCGGGGTTCTGAGGGCTACGTCGAGCTGCTATTTGACAACTCTGACAAGCGTTTTCTCACCATTGAGGGCGACGTGAAGATTCGTCGCTCAGTTGATAATCCCAAAGAATACTGGCTTAATGACAAGCAGACCCCCCACAAAGAGGTTCTTGACTACCTAGAGAGCGCAGGGTTTGGACGTGCTAACCCATTCTACATCGTGCCTCAGGGAAAAGTTGCGGCACTGGTGTCTGCTACTGCAAAAGAACGGCTGGACCTGCTGTTTACCGCCTCTGGTTTAGACTTATTCGAGAGGAAGAAGGCTGATGCAGAAAAGTCCCTCAAGAGATCTGAGAAGAATCTCCGCGAGAGTGAAGCCAACCTCGAAAGCATGTCTGGTGAGCTACGTGCTCTAGCCAAGGACGCCCAGATATCCGCAGATTATGAGGATGCGGAGCAACAATGCAAGCTGATATACAGACAACAGCTGAAGAATGAGAGGACGAAAGTCGAACAAGTTCTAGCCGAATGCGAATCCAGCCTGAGCGAGTACCGCCAGAATCAGCTCGACACGCAGGCAGAACTCGAAGAGCAGCAGCAGGCACAGCTGGACACTGAGACTGAGTTGTCTAAAATGAATTATCGAGTCGACAACCTAGATGCCCAATTGGCGTTTGTTGAGGAGGACCAGGACGTCGAGATGGAACCGTACGAGAACTCTCTAGCTGCGCTGGAAACAGAGCTAAATGAGTTGAAGAGTCAGCGAGAAGAACAGAAAGCAAAAGAAACTGAGTTGGAGCTTGAGCAGAAGCAGGTCGATGTGCGGCTCCGAGATTTGCAGAGGAAGCAAGCCAACTGTTCCAGATTTAGTTCCAAGGCTGAACGCGATGAGTGGATTAGGAGCGAGCTTGAGAGGGACAGCTCTGTGGAAGCCGATTACGAGCACCGTATCAAAGAGCTTGAGTCGGTTTTGTCGACCGAGTTGGAATCTCCTGATACCTCAGAAATCACTAGAGCGCAAAATAAGCTCGAGAAAGCAAAACAAAATGCCGCGTCTGAACAGTCAAAGCTTGGAGACGTACAAAATGAGCTCAGACAGCTCCAGTTAGAGCGCAGAAAGACCCAGTTACGCCGGGATCTCCTGGGAGAGCAGCTTGGTCAAAATGACTCGGATTCGCTGAGCAGTCTTGAGACTATCCAAGAAACTGTGCAGGACCTGGGACTGAGCAACAAGTATTATGGTCCACTTGCGTCTTTGATCAACGTGAACGATCTTTTCCTCAAGGCATTCGAGGCTGTAGCCAGATCTGCAATGTACTATTGTGTGGTCGAGGATGCACAGACTGTTCAGAAGATCTCCACAGAATTGCTCAAGAAAGATGTCGGCAGGGTTTCCTTTATTCCACTGCAACAAATTAGTCCTAAAAAGTCAGTGGAGCTGGATGAGTCCGATAAAGAGCTGGCAACATCTCTGCTCTCGCAGGTTGAGTGTTCCGACAAGTACCGTCCTGCAGTGGAACTCATTATTGGTAATGTTTTGGTGTGCGCTGATCTGGATTCAGCATGGCAGTTTTCTCGCAAGTATAATGTGGATGCAATAACTATGCAGGGTGACAGCGTGAGTCCTCATGGTGCTCTGAAAGGCGGCTTCTCTCACCAGGGAAAGTCGAGGCTCGCCGAGTTCAATAAACTCTCTGAACTTTACAAGGAATTAAATCAATCCAAATCATCTCTTTCAGATTTGGAACAGAAAATCGTGGCTGCTCAGCAGCAGCTAACAAAGCAGCACAATTTGGTGCTCGTCGAGCAGCAGAATGCTACTAAAATTTATGGTACACTCCAGGAAGTTCGCCGAAAACACGCTTCTCAGGATGAACGCTACAAGGCTCAACAACGCGAGCGTGATGCTAAGCAAAAAGAGTTGGTTTTGTTACAAGGTGATCTTGAGAGCTTGCGTAGCTCTATAGAACAGCTCAGTGGAGAACTAGAGCTGAGCTTTGATGAGCCTCTGACTGCCGAGGAACTCGAAAGTCTCAAGGAGCTGTCCGATACAAAGAACGAACTTGAGCAGTCGCGAACGGAAGTCAACAGGAAGCTTCGGGAGATTAACTCTCGCATTGAACATCACAAGCGCCGTTTGTGGACGGCGGAGCTCCAAGACTCTTTTGAGGAGAGTCAACCTGAGCGTTCAGGGCCTAGTCGCACAGAGTTAGAGACCGAAAAGTCCAGTACTCTAGCCTCGGTGGAGACCCTAAAAGATCGGCTTCAGCAGCTCGCGCTCACGGTGAATAATTTGAAATGCCGTGAAGTGTCCCTAAAGAAAAAGATCAGGAAGACTGAGCTTAGACAAGAGAGATTCCTTGGCTTGTTGAGCAAGAACAGCAGCGAACTTAATGGCCTTGGAAGGATAGATTCTGATGAATATGAAGAGACTCCCAACGTCGAATTGGAAAGTCTCTACAACGAGTATCAGTTACGGATGAAGAATTGTGGATCCGTGAAACCATATGCAAAAGAGCAGTACGACAAGTTCAACAGCGACTATGAGGAGTTACAGTACAACCATGAGCAGATCCTTCATGAGCTTGAGGATTCCCAGGTGATGATTGAGCAGCTTGATGCATATAAATCGAAAGCTGTCCTCAAGACGTGGGCTCAGGTGAAGAAAGTGTTTAAGGCGACATTTGAGCACCTTTCCCGTGGGGACTCTGCAGAGCTTTTGGTAGATGGTGCCGATCCAATGAAATGGGAGGGGCTTGATATCACAGTCTCTTTCGCCAAGCATAGGCAGTTGCGCATAGAGCAACTAAGTGGTGGCCAAAAAGCGCTCTGTGCACTTGCATTATTGCTATCACTTCAGTCTTCTGATCCCACTCCTTTTTATATTTTCGACGAGGTCGACGCCAACTTGGATGCCCAGTACCGTAGCACTCTTTCAGCTACACTCTCTGAGCTGTCTAGCAAACTGGGTGCTCAGTTTATTTGCACAACTTTCCATCCCGAATTGGTGCGAATCGCAAACAAGGTATATGGCACAGCGTTCAACAAAGGAACATCAGATGCGAGTGAGATCTCGAAAGAGCTGGCTCTAACTTTGGTGGACAATCAACCAGTAGCCTAAGCCTCAGTTTATTTAATAGTAGTTTGATATATTTAATTCAGTATGTGAATGCTGGTGCATCTGATCTCGGGTGCACAAGACTGTAGCCTCAGTGCTAAGGAACCTGCAGTTTTGATAGACATGATTCTACAAGCTATGTATTCATACTCTGGACTGCACTCCATGGCTTGCTGTGATTTAGCTCTGTGTGGGCATATTGACAGCGGCCTCGACAGCGTTCGCGTCCTCGGCCTTCCAGAGAGAAGTGACGGTTTTGTACTGGGTCAAGAAGTTCAAGCCAGCTTTGCCATAGAAATTTGCGTCACCGAGGAATGAGCCCTTGTTGCCAGTGAACGAGAACATGGGCAAAGGAACGGGGATAGGCACATTGATACCAACTTGGCCGGTCTCAATCTCAGTCTGGAACTTGTATGCAATGGCACCGGAGTTTGTGAAAATGGCAGAGCCGTTGCCATACGGGTTGCTATTAACGAGCTGGATAGCTTCATCGAGCGTCTCGCACTCAACTACTACCAAGACTGGGCCAAAGATCTCTGTGTCGTAGCACTTCATTCCAGGCTTGACACCGGTGATGACGGTAGGACCCACGAAGTTTCCATTGGGGTAGTCCTCACAGACAAAGTCACGGCCATCCAGGGGAATTTTGGCACCCTGCTCCTCCGCAGAGTTGATCAGCCCGAGAATACGCTGCTTGCTCTCTGGGGTGATAACAGGGCCGAGGTCGGCACCATCCTCGAAGCCAGCGGTAACTTTGAGATTTTTGGCGGCACTAATGATATCATTCACCCATTCCTTGGATTGGCCGACTGTGACGAGGACTGAGAGTGCCATACAGCGTTGTCCAGCAGCACCGAACGCCGCACCTACAACGGAGTTCACGGTCATGTTTTTGTTAGCGTCAGGAACGACGATGGCGTGGTTCTTGGCACCGAGATTGGCTTGCACACGCTTGCCATTGGCGGTGCCGCGGGAGTAAATATACTTTCCGGCCTTGTCAGAGCCGACGAACGAGACGGCCTTGATGCGGGGCTCGTCCAGAATGAAGTCGACGGTAGGGGCCGAGCCATGAATGATATTGACGGTACCAGGAGGGGCACCAGCTTGTTTCGCGAGCTCAGCGAGGTACAGGGCGGCACCTGGATCGCGCTCACTGGGCTTGAGAACCAAGCAGTCGCCGGCAACCAAACTGAGAGGAATGCTCCACAGGGGAATCATTGCTGGGAAATTAAAGGGACAGATTGCAGCAACAATGCCCAATGGTTCGCGGTACATGCGGGTCTCCATATCCTTGGATACGGTCAGGACCTGACCAGCCAAGTCCTGAGGGGCTGCGCAGGCGGCCTCTGCGACCTGGAGACCACGCAGGACATCACCTTTGGCATCCGCGAAGGTCTTTCCCTGCTCAATTGTGATCAAGGACGCAAGCTTGTCCATGTTTTCCCGAACAAGCTGCACCAGCTTGAATGCAATTTGCTGACGACTGATCACAGTGGTCTTTGAGAAAGTCTTGAAAGCCTTCTCGGCGGCATCTACAGCAGCAGTAAGCTCCTCAGGAGTGCTTTGGGGAACTCGGGTCACCAGGTTGTTAGTCGCAGGATCATGCAAGTCGATGAACTTGGAGGCTTTGGACTTGACGTACTCGTTATTTACGAATCCGGGGGTGTCGACGACATTCTCTATTTTGGCATGAGTCTTTGGGAAGTTGAAGGCAAAGGTCGAGCTCAAGCGAATGGAGCGAACCGTCGGGACTTTTGACAATCTCCTCAGCATGGTGGTTTGCGGGGTATGCAACATTCATATATATACGCATATGCGGAGTTGTGGCGATAGCCGCTATGCAGGCAGGACCGATAACCAGCAGGCGAAGTGTGGAGAAGTCGGCCCCAACAATATTCACGTTCCGAGTTATAACTCAGCGAGAATTGATGCTGTAGATGCTCTAATTGGCGGGCTGGCGCTGCGGTGCCTGCACCACGTCCTCGAGGCACGTTGGGTCAACTGCTATAGACGGCTTTGAATATGCAGTCCGCTGCCGGCTCCCTGAAATGTAGATCGCGTGTGGCCACGAACTCTGCGGGGATCAGAGTAGTCGAGTAAGGAGCATTGGGCGCCTTAGTGTCAGACGATCGAGAGCCGGGCTGCGTCACGAACTGAATCAATACTAGACTGAAATTAACTCTACTGGAACTAACAATATACTGGATCAATGCTATACTAAATTAATACTACACGTCGGCTAATCCTGGACACACTACATACTCGAGCGGTTATTACACTTTGAGCGGCTAACCGAGATTTTTCACAGAGCGAGCTCGCCCGTTACTAATCTACGCCACGGGCCAGAGCGCTGGTGGCGCCGACTAAGACCCCCGGGTTACTGGGGGCACCCTAACCCAGGGTGTTACATCACCAGAGGCCATTGGCCAATCTTTCCAAAATGCTTTTCCGTGCACTTCCTCGGGTCGCGGCAATGCGCCTCCACACTTCTGCCGTGCGCAGCAACCAGATCCAGGACATTTATATTAAGGAAATCTCTGCCTTTAAGCCCAAGTCCGCGTCCGCTCAGGATGCTCAGGACTTCGTCGTCCCCTGGAATGTCCCCAAGGCACCCTCCCCCCCTAAAGACGAGATCAGCACTAGCGAGGTGAGCGAGTATGCGAATGCTCCTGTTGAGGTCGAGGCTGAGCCCGCTTCTACTGCCACCGACATCGCAGTCGGCGGTGACTGGTTCCCCATTGTCGAGGAGGCAGAGGAGCATCACTAAATAATCTACTACTAGATAGTCACGAAAATGAGTTTCATAGATGAAAAAACCTCGCACAACCCGCCTGGCCACTCGAAGCTGAAAGCACCTCCGACGAGGCTGTGAGCCCGTGTCGAGCGAGCACCAGCCCGATTTTGGGTCGCGTGTGTGAGAGCAGGATTTCGCGACGGTTGCTCGAGGATCACCGCCGTCCACCGCCGTTTCACCCCGGTTCGATCCTGTCCATCCGCCACGCCGCCACTCTCCCGCTCACGATAGAACCTCAAACAGTTCACAGTGGTTCGGCGCTCGATTGGTCTCTACCTGACGTAAATGAGTGGTTTCAAGCACAAGATTCAGCAGCTGGTGGGGCTCCCCCCCTCTGACGACGACGTTCCCCTCCAAGTGGTTGGAGTTAATATAACCGGCTCAGGTGCAGATCGCACAACTAATAAACTGCTGGAAGCGTTTGCAAAGCCCTATTTCTCGATCGACTCGGCAGATGCGATGGTCAGGACGTCACAGGATTTGCAACGGACGCTTGCCAACTACGGGATCTTCAGCGACGTGAATTTTTCATTCGATTTTGTGGGGTCGTCTCTCGGGGTGCCCCAAGTTCAAGCTAATATTGGCCTGCCAGCGGTCAAGAAGTTCCTGGCACAAACAGGAACGAATTTTGGCAACGGCGAGGGCTACGGGTACCTCAAGGGCACATCGAAGAACTACTTTGGCTTTGGGGAGATCATCTCGCTGGACACGCACATGGGAACTCGCACAAAGCAGTCGCACCTCTTTACCGTCAGTGTTCCGGGGGCCCTGATTGACATGCCGCTTGACTGGAAGTGCGAAGGGCTCGGCTACCTGAGTTCCAAAGTCGCAGACTGGGCATACCACCGCCAGCAGGTGCAGGGAGTCACACTGAGAGTGGTGAGTCCCACACATTCGTTTGGTGTCGACGCAGTTCTGCGCACTCTGTACTCGACGTCGCCCAAGACCCTCAGGTCGCCCACTTTCTGTGCGCAGGCAGGCAACGCCGTCAAATTGAGTGCATTTTATAATTATGTTCGCGACACCCGCGACGACAGGTTCCTCCCTTCACGAGGCTCGCTGGTCGAACTGCATCACGAGGTGTCTGGCGGCGACCACCCAGCAATCAAGGTGCACGCTAATCTAGCCACAGGCGGCAGATGGGGGCCCCTCTCCTGGACTACACGGTCGCGACTCGGCTTTCTCAAGGCACTGTATGGACAATCCCACTTAATGGACCGTTTCTACATGGGAGGCCCGACAGACGTTCGGTCGTTTGCCATGAATTGTGCTGGGCCACACGAGGGC
The DNA here is from genome assembly GCA_023628975.1 of Wickerhamiella pararugosa. Classification (NCBI taxonomy): domain Eukaryota; kingdom Fungi; phylum Ascomycota; class Dipodascomycetes; order Dipodascales; family Trichomonascaceae; genus Wickerhamiella; species Wickerhamiella pararugosa. The sequence continues at coordinate 969,691 of JAMAJQ010000004.1, read as the reverse complement.
CCCGTGTCCGTAGGAGGAGAGGTGCTGGCAGCTGCGGGGCTCAGCGTCTACGCTCCCATGCCGCGAGTGAAGAGCGAGAACCTCAAACTCCATGCGTTCCTCAACGCGGGTTCGCTTTCTCTATGGAGACCGGGCGTTTTGCAAACCATGCTGCAGCCAGTGGTCTCGAGTGGTTTCGGCGTGCTCTACAAACATCCCATGGCTAGGTTCGAGGTGAACTTGGGCATGCCCTTGGTAGCTAGCCAGGGCGACGGGCTGATCAAGGGCTTGCAACTGGGAGTAGGTTTCGAGTTCTTATAGTCTCAAAGACTGAATTTGTAAATAGTGCGGTGCAGATAAATTATTCATATGTACGGTCACCTAAGTAAAGCATTCATCACGTTGTTGGTTCTGAGCACTAGGAAGCAGCGCTTTGGGTATCAGCGTTTTTTTCAATCCACTTGTTGTGGAGATCGATAACTAAAGGCACGAAGATGGACTCAATCTCAACTCCGTTTTTCATCTGCTGATCGTCGAGCCTGATCCAGTGGCTCGAGTCTTCTTGCACAAAGATGACCTCCTTCTTGCGGGTTTGCAGCAAGTTTCCGATCACCAGCTGGTGCCCGTAGCGCTTGAGCGCACCCTGGCACTTTTGCAGAAGAATGTCCTTGTCAGTCTCTAGCTTGAAGCTGACTACCATCGCATTGGAACTCCACTTCTCGACCAGCCTTCGCAGGAACTTTGGGACTGGGTCCAGCTCTATCGTCAGCTGGTTTGCACCGTTGCTCTGGATCTTGTGCTCTGAGATTCGCGACGACGGGAGAAAGAAGTCCGACACCGCTGCTGCCAGGTAGAATATGCTTTGAGACGACACCTTCGACGTGATGGTCCCAATTGAGCGGAGGGTATACAAGTACTGGTTAACTGTGGTAAAGGGGACGCACAACAGCCGGTCCTCGTCTTTGGCGAACCTGTACTTGCGCAGCACCTTCTGCATATCAGCTTTGAAGTTCTGTCGCACGAGGATCTGGGTCTTGTCCGCGGACTCCTCCATGAAGTCGAGGAAGCAGTTCGTGGAGTGGGAGTAGTGCCTCGAGTACGGCAGCAGCGAGAACTCGCGGTGGAGAAACACCACGACGTAGCCGCTCTCGAGGAACTGCTCTGCAGAGGCCGACCCTCGGGTGCCGGCGCTGAAATTGTCGATAAAACGCACGGTGTTGTTCTCGAGCGGGACGGTGGTGCCGCCTGAAGTGACAATTGCGATCTTTCGGTTCAGCTTTGCGTGTTTGGTCACGAATTTGCGAACCTGGTCCTCAATTTCGGGCAGGTAGTCGGGTGCGACGGTGGTCCTAAAGTACTCCAACTCATTGCGGACGTCTGCGGCCACCGGCGACGGCTGCCGCCTGTCCAGTGCGTGGGTTGCCTCGGGTTTACTGGTCCTGACCATACTCGAGGGTTCCTTAGTAATCGGTTCTCCACTTCGCGCATGGTGACTAACTATCTCACCTCCCAACCACGTGACGCGCGACACCTAACTCTGGGGGCGCTCTTTTAGATCATCACACCGGCCACATGACCGGTTACACTTCTCTAGAACACCACCACTATGAGTCGCCAGAGGCTGCGACCCGTCGCCGCCACCTCCTGGCCGGCTCTGCGCTCATAGTGTGTCTCGCATCGTTCGTCGGCCAGACCGAGGCCGCTTCGCAGCTCAGTAAACTCGGCTATCAGAACGCAATATTTATGCTCTACCTTACTCATTCTTCCTGGACGCTGCTGGCTCCGCTGCAGGTGCTTATCTTGTGGCTCGTGAAGCGCCAGCCGCTGCCAAAGTTTTATCTCAAGCACACCACTCACCTGCGTCACACTGCTCAGCAGATCGTGTCTGTGAACGAGTACACAGGCAGCGTGCAGAGCTACTTCCTCAAGGTCTCGGCGGTGCTCGCGATCGCCCTCAACATCGCCGGGGCGTCGTGGTATCTGGCGGTGAACTGGACCACGCCCGCAGACCTCACTGCAATCTACAACTGCTCTGCGTTCTTCGCCTACGCCTTCTCTGTGCCGCTTCTCCACGAGTCTCTCAACGTGTATAAGATCGCGTCGGTGTTTCTGAGTATCGCAGGTGTGTTTGCCATCGCGTACAGTGGCACGCCCCAGGAGGCTCGCCAGATGCCCCACCGCGGCCTGGGCAATCTCGTCATCTCCATCGGTGCCGTTCTGTACGGCCTGTACGAGGTCCTGTACAAGCGAGTCGCGTGCCCCCCGCAGTCGGTGTCCTCGAAAAAGCAGGCAGCGTTCGCATCAGTGGTGGCATCGATGATCGGTGTAACATCGCTCACATGCCTGTGGCCCGTTCTGGTAGTACTTCATTTTGCGGGGGTCGAGACGTTCAGACTCCCCCGGGGCCAGGAGCTGGTTCTGGCTCTCGTCTCTGTCTTTTCCAACATGATATTCTCTGGCAGTTTCCTGGTTCTAATTTCGTTGACATCGCCAGTGTTGGGTAGTGTTGCGGGCATGCTCACTACGTTTATTGTTCCCTTGGTGGATTTCGCCATCTTCGGTCAGAAGTTACACTTTTGGGGTATTGTGGGCGGCCTTATTGTGGTGGCTGCCTTTTTGGTCATGAGCTGGGCTTCCTGGAAGGAGATGCAGGAAGAAGGTGGTGACGAAAGTGACGACGAATAATCTAGTCTACGTACGGGTGGTTCAGAGCATCTATACCCTACGAATACTGCATCCTCAATGAACATTTATCAGAGATCCATAAGGTAATCTTTACTCCGTTTATGCAACAGTTTCATATATATATTTTCTTTCACGTTGTGCATTAATGAGCTTTGTCTATCTGTGCGCACAATACATTAATAGACGGACGTCCGCTACATGTATTCTCCTTGTTTGACTGTGTGAGACATGTAGACAATGCGTGTGCAATTTAGCGTACGCAGGATGGACGACATGGTGCATGTCATGAGATTCAACTAGCATTGGGTCGCGATTCAGTTATAAAATTTGATGGTACAAAAAAATCTACGTTAAGAGACGCTGTGGAAACCAATCTCAAAAAGAATTCTCCGATACGGGGAATCGAACCCCGACTTCCGCGGTGAAAACGCGGTGTCCTAGCCGTTAGACTATATCGGAATAATAAGGAAATCTCTATTCTGAAGAGATAAAGGACGTTGACGTAAAGCTCGCTGCTGTCCATCGCACAGGAGACCAAGAGCCATCGCAGAGAAGACCGAGAGTAACTGCTAGACAAGCATCTATGAACTATTTGTAAGGCACCAATCAGCTGTGCCATTCCATGATGCAGTCAGTCTTGCCCAGTCAATTGATGTTTGATAGTTCAAACTTGGGTCTGGGTCTAATTAGAGGTCAATCTCAATAAAATATATGCTACGTTGCTATAATAGTCGATTACTGCTTGGGAGAGGCCGGGGGCTGTATTGACGGACTCAGGGGGGGACTGAGTGAATGCCTTGAATGATTGTCCTCATCGACAATTTCTTTCTGACGTTGGGCAGCACGCACAATTTCTAAAAATTTGGGAACCTGCTTCTGATCAGCCTCCTCGGTTTCATCATCATGGAGCTCCTTGAGACGCCTGGTAAGGCGTACCTTCTCGATAGCGACCCGCCAGCGAGCACGAGCTGACAAGCCCTCGCGAACAAGAGGAAGCAGATCCACTGACGACTTGTTCTCGTGGCGGTGGAACCAGGGGTCGGCAAGAACCTCGTCGATTGTTGGGCGATCTTCAGGGTCGTACTGTATCATCCTGGCGACCAGCACTTTGGCTTCTTTACTGACTTGCTTCCAGTATCTAGGGCTGAAGCGGATAATCCAGTCGGGGCGGACTTCATCCAAAAACGAGTCGATGTCCTCGGCCCTGAAGGGCGAGCGGCCGCTCAGCACCGTGAACAGAACCACTCCCAAACTCCAGACGTCGCAGGGCTTTCCGTGGCCCTCGTTGCCGAATATTTCTGGCGCTGCGTATCCCAGGGATCCTGCGGCGTTCATGATCTTCTCGTCGCTGGACGCTATCTGCTTTGCAATGCCGAAATCGGCAAGTCTGAGGGGAGCGTTGCGGTCCGGGGTCTCGTAGAGCAAGTTCTCTGGCTTGATGTCGCGGTGGACGATGTTTCTGTGGTGCAGATACTGGATAGCCTCTGCAACTTGGCGAATGCACTGGCATGCGTCGACCTCGGTGAACTGGCCCACGTCGAGGATCCGGTCAAACAGCTCGCCTCCTGTGCACAGCTGGGTGACCAAATAGTACTTCTTCTGGCTCTCGAACCAGTCTTTGAACTCCACAATGTGGGGGTGATCGAGCGAGCGCAGTAGTTCGAGCTCGTTGATGACCGTCTGCTCCTTTCCTTTGACTTTCTTGCGGAGGATAATCTTAACTGCCACCTCCTCATTCGTGGGCTTATATATGGCCTTCTTGACGAGGCCGAATGTGCCGGCCCCCAGGGTTTCTAGGAACTCGTAGTTGTTTTTCTTTTCGTACGAGTCAGGCTGGCCACTCAGCTTGTTCATGAATTTGTTCCACGACATAATTGGCCGCTAATGGTTTGGTGTCTTTGAGGGGACGGCGACTCTTTAGTAATGCATAAACGAGTGGCGCGGAAGCGGTATGCAGTTTCAGTGGCTCAGCACAGCTACGCGATACGACCATAATACGAGCGAGCTCTTGTTGCACCCGAGATCACGGGCGTTGGCAGCAGCCGGGGCCTCCGCAACCTCCTTGTGCCGAGAGATTGGCCTTGGCGGAGCGGGCGTGCCCAGGTAGCTCAATTGAGCCACTTGAGAGCCCTGCCGACCCATGCGTGGCGTTGTAATCAAATACGAGCGCTGATCTCCCTCCGCCACGCCACCAGCCAAACACCCGAATCGAGCGATGAGACAACTGCGATACCTGCCGATGCTAGCGGCCCGTAGCAGGCTCCAGCGGCCGTGCGGTGGCTGGCTCCCTTGCTGTAATCACGTGACCGCAACTACAGCACCCCGCTTAGTCGCTTCAATTGCAATGTCCTACAAGCCAACCGTGATGCCCAAGGACGAGAGCCTTTACAAACAAAAGGAGCAGCTCGGAGCCCCTGGAATCCAGCTCCCCACCGAGAACACCGACCTCGGAGCGGTGCGCGACGTCAATGCCCAGGACCTGAACGCTCGCTTGCAATCCGAGGACGAGGCCCGCAGCAACGCCCGCAGCAACCCGCACGCCAACACGCCCGGATTGCAGAGGGTCGAGGCCGACACGCTGAACTCGCTCAGGACCAGGGAGTCGCGCAACCCCCAGGCGCTGAACGAGGAGCTGCAGGCCCAGGACGAGGCCCGCCGCAACCCCCACGCCGCCGCGCCCGGAATTGCCAACCCCCAGCAGTTCGATGCGTTCAAAAAGTAGACGTCTCCCTCGCACTCGTTACATAAGCAAGACTATTTAAGCGGCAGATTTCTCTGCTTTCGCACCAGAATGATGTCAATATATCTAATCTACATTAGCTGAATCACGTGTAGAAAACCATTGTCTGACTGGTGAATAAACGGTAATTAGATTAGCTATATGTATCGTAAGCACGCCACCTATACCCCCAACCTTGAAACACTGAACTATGGATCTTGCCAAGCGTGGATGGAGTGTTGTTTCGAATGGATTCATGTCTGATATCCAGGCCAAGAACTGGAGCGTCTACGGGCAGTGGCTCGGGCTCGCGTGCTTCTTCGTCGACATCGTTATTGGCGTCATCAGCATCTTCCACCTGAGCCTGATCATCATCTTCAGCGTGCTGTGTATCTGCTCGGGGGTGTGCATTCTGTTTCTGGAGGTCGGTTTCCTGCTGCGGGTGTGCCCTATCACCGACAGGTTTGCGACCTTCATCAAGTTCTTCCACGCCAACCTGCCACGTGCTGGGTTCTACATTCTGCTGGCGGCTATCCAGTGGGGCGGGCTGGGCGTCAAGGTCACGCTGCTGCTGATCCCTGCGATAATGATGACCGTAACCTCGCTGTGCTACCTGCTTGCGTACATCACCAAGCAGGAATTTATAAAGAGTGCCACGCTCGGGGGTGAGGGCGTCGCAGCCGAGATGATTGCCTAGTCAGTCACTGCTGGCATGCCATACTAGGTCGTAACCGTATATACTACATGTGGATCTGCCTTGGCGCCGGTGCTGTGCTGGCTGCTAAAATGACTGTCACGGTTGCCCAATTGCTCGCTGCCTGTTGCCTTAGATGCTTGGTGCTTGCCTAGATGCCCGTGCTTGCCTAGGTGCCGCTAAACCCCCTGCTTGTCTGGTCTTGGCTGTCTTGGTAGATTCCAGTCGCCGACTCTGTGAGATCTTTTCATAACTTATATAACACCAGCTCAATACACGAATACTGGATACTGGATCGAATGCTGTGCTGATGATCGTTTAAAACTTCATACATGAGACATGTGCAGGACGCGCGAACCGACTTCTAGTCAATGCTGATTCCGCCCTGACATCGCTACAATTAGCGTCTAGATAAATAATTAGGTCTCCACTCGGCGTCTTTTGGGAGTAACCTGTACGTAGTCGAGCTCCAACCCCTCGACGTAGATGTTGCGGCCACTGGGCTTTGCGTGGGTTTTCATGTGGGCCTTGAGGTTGTCGCTGCGGGAAAACTTGCGGCCGCACCCCACAATTTCGCACGTAAACGGGCGCTCCTTGGTGTGTATCTTCAGATGGCGGCGGAGGTGCTCCATGCGGCGAAACGCCTTGTCGCACGAGCTGCAGGTGAACGGCTTCTCTGGGCGGTCGGCGTCGCTGACTGCCCGACTGCGGGGTCGAGGTTTCATCCCGTCTGACTCAAAGTTCGCCAAGGCCTGCTCCGCCGCCAGCGCGCCGGCGTGGACCGATTCGAATTGTTCTTGCTGCAGACAGCTCGGCAGGCAGTAAAATGGGTTGCCCTTCTTGACGGTGGGGGTGTCGGGCTCCTTGATAGCGTTCTGCTGCTGAATCAGGTGCCGCTGCTGCTCGCGAATCGCCGCGATCTCGTGGTCCTGGATCTCGTACGGCATAGGCGTCACCGAGTCGTAGAAATACTGCGGGGGAGCGCAGCTCTGTGACCGCTCGGGCAGCGGCATCGGCGTCGCCAGCGGCGTGGTCATGGTCGAGTTGAGGCTCAGCGGTGACTGCTGCGACCGCATCGGCGTCATGAAGTCGAGCTTTTGGCCCCACACGTTGCTGTTCGGGGTAGTGTTTGTGCTTATCGGAGTCACCAGGCCTGCCTCGTCCTCCTCGTGGGCAGACATGTACCGCATCGGGGTGTAGACTGACGGCGCCCGCTTGCGAATCGGCGTCTGAAGCTGCGCCGCGCTGTGTGCGCGCTTGATCTCGTAACCGTCGTTCGCGGCCGCCAGACCAGACTGATCCCATTCAAACAGGTCGTGAAATCCTTCTTCACTGAGCGAAGCCGTGCGGCGCAGTACAGTAGGCGAGATCATTAGTGAGTCCATATATATTCCTTATTCTGATGTGTGGACCTAGTGTTTTGGAGTTTAACGAATGCGCTCGACTATCGTGTTCCCCTCCGCAGTATATATATCTCACGGCGGTGCTGGGACGCAGCAGGGTTAGGTCTCTACGCGTAGAACCAGACGCGACGAAGACGCGTTTCACATTGGGGGTTTACTCAGCACGTTATCGTGGTTATGATGGGCCGCAAATTCGCAGGTACGTGCGCGAGGGGTAGCAGGGCGCAACCTCGAGGGCGCGCGCCGCGAGCGCGCCGCCACGACGTGCTTTGCCCGCGCTGGCATTTTCTGGAACCTGATGTGAACCAAGAAACCCTAACCGCGAGTTCGCACCCAATTTGTCGTCCGAACAACCATGCCATGTGGTGATTGTCATCCAACTGGAAGGCTTCGCTAACAAGGTCAAATTTAGATTAAATCAGTAAACAGATATGTAGACTCGAGTTATGCACCCGTAGAAGGTTTGTTTGTTTCCGCCTTCACAACGAGATGCGCAGTAGCTAAACAATCTAAAACTACACTTGCTGCCTCCACCCATATCGAGACACTACCCCATCAGCGTCCCCCGACCACCTACGTTGTGGGCTGTTATTCTCGTGCGGCACTAGCAATTGGCTCACGACAGCGCCTGATATTGATCTTCCTCTTTGCAGATGGAGAAATGCTCACGCACACTGGGCATGCTTAGGTAATTCGGTTCGTCGTTCCTATGTGGCGCGTGCGGATTATTGGGGCAAATCCGCCGGTCTAAGAATAGTGGCTAGGTCGTGAACCTAACCCTCTCACGGACCTCCGAATAGTAACGGTCAGCTGCCAACGGCGCGCACACATCCAAGTAAATCCGCCTCCCCAACCAAGGCTCCCCAGACTGCCAAATGCTTCCCTGATGTAATGCCACCTGAGCTACATACAATTATGCATGATACTACATACGATTATGCACCGCGCTGATTACATTCAGGATCCTTACAGCAAGAATCACACCCAATGCCTGCTGAATGCCAGTTACGCACACACGCCTATGTACAACTCGCGCATCGACCCCCCAAAATGAGCATCTTGGTCTACTGAAAAAGTTTTCAGTCCAAACTCTTCACGCTTGTCAGATCTAACCGACCTTGGCTGATAAATGCCCCGTGACGTCAGAAGCAATCATTGTGCAAAGCTCTGTGAATCGATGCCGCTTCATAATGCAGAAAATGTCCATTTACCACGATGCGATTCGCAGAAAATTTCACCTGTTTCTCCTATAGCCACATAAAGGTCTGACGAGATAGATCAGCGGCTGCGCAGATGTAGCGCCGTAAAACCAATGATCTACTTACACGACTTGAGAATGCAGCTCCGCATCCCGATTCTACTTCGCCATGAAATGTGGCGAGATACATTTGCATGAACAGCCACCCCACAGAAAAATTCGCTATCTGAACGGTTAACGGCGCGAAAATGTTGTCGTTGAAATTTCATGCCCGCTGTGGCTGCTAGACTATCCCACCTTGCAGATCAGGCATCACGCTACCTGGATATGAGGCATAAAAAAGTGCATACACATCTTGACACCCCACCCAACGCCTGATTCTATCCCGCTCTTTTTCCAGGTGTATGGAATATACGCTAGCACTTTTGCAAACCTATTGTTCTATTTTCGTGGTTGCTACGGGAATCGGCTTCTGAAACAACCCGATGCATTTCGACTAGTCACATTCATGCCTGGGTGCACATATAGGTCTTTGCACCAAATAGCCTCAGGGCAAGGCAGATAGATGGAAACCAATTCTGCTTTTCACAAGCTACGGTCACATCTTGCCTGTCTTTCTTTATCAACTAGCCCGGGTCACGTGAAGCTATCTCAATCAGACCCTGGCTATGGCTCTGCATTCTAAGGTGCGTCGAGGATGAATATAGGCTCAGCCGCATGGAAAGCTGGAATAATTTTCTTTGTAACAAACAGGGAATTCTTTCATATTCGCCTGCACTAATAAACTTCTGCTAGCATATAGTGGGTGTTATCTACAGTGACCAACCAGACTGACACGATTAGTCCGTGAAATCTGCACAATTCGACATCTCCAGAGGACACCAAAATAGATATCACGCGAGATTGAGCAGCGGTATTGAACAACTATACCCAAGCCGATAGGCTCTTTCTATGCAAGATGCGACAGGTGAAATTTGCTAGTATCGCCTCAATATGCGACCCGAAAAGAACTGGCACGCCAAGGCTAAGAGCTCATTTTGAACTCACGGCAGGCTGGAAAGACGATCCTTGATCAGGCAATGCATGCGTTAGGAACATGCGGTCGACGACGATCAGGGCATACGATGCATTAAGAAAATCCCCTCACCCTATCGTGCCTTTCCAGATCTGCTTTTGAGATCCTTCGAACTGTGCCGCACAAAAAAACGAATGCAACGTTACTCATTGGACGCAGTCTGCTGTGAACCAAGACATACATGCAGCCTCAACAGAGCCTTATAGCACTTAGTATAGCTTACTTTTTTTGCCGCAACGTGAAGCCCTCGCCCTGGAACCGCGAGATATCGGACGGCTCCTCATCAGGGATGAGTGGGAATCCAAAGAAGAGCTGACCATCCGGGAGGTTGAGCGCAGGTGCGTTGCTGTTCTTATAAATTGAGGCATCCACTTGAGGTTCTGCCTGCTCTACCGATTTCCCACTGAGGCGAGCACCAGCTGACACCTTTTTATTCACGAGTCCTGCGTAGTCGATATCCCTCGCCATCTGACCTGAGATAACCGGCCCCTGCTGCTTCTTCTCAACAGTCGGCTCAACATATCCAACTGGCGGGGCAAAATCGACTTCAAGATCGGTCTCCACCACGCATATGGCTGACCGGTTGTTCTCGGGCTTTATTTCAAGGACTTTGATCCCGTATGTGCGGCTGTTGTACGATATTTCGAAAATATCACCAATGGTCATAGTCGTGAAATTGCGGAGAGCGTGCTCGAGAACCGCCTTGGGGTCGCTGATCTCAAGAAAATCGACGCTTTGTGGCTCAATTTTGATGAACTCTCCGAGCGGAAGACTCAGGTTCGTTATTTGCACCAGCGAGCCGGTTTCGGAGTTTAGTGTGGCCAGAAGCCATTGTGGAACATACGCACGCCCTTCCGGAGCTGTAAACTCGAGCACGCCGCAGTGGCTTTTGCGTGAGCTCTCGCCATTGCGAATCTCAAACATCATCGGATAAGATATGTGCAGCGTCGTGAGTTTGTGAAGCGAGGACTGCGGCAGAACAATCTTGCCGCCGTAATTGACCTCGTTGTCCTCAGACTTGATTTGACTTAGTGGATACACCCTGAAATACTGCTGGAAAACCGAGGACCGGAACATTGTTATATGAACTGAGCAATAACATAGTTATGTAATATATACTGGCACATTCTGGGGAGTATCACGTAAGCCTGTGTTTTGAGGTTCATGCGGCATACGTTATTCCAAGTGCGGCCAGCTTGAGCCATTATCGAGGCTGGACTCTCTGAATGCACATTTCAACTCGAGTTACAGGGGTCTGTGTTACGGTCGATTGCGGGAACTACCCTAGCCTCCATGGACACAAACTATAAATCTAGCAGATTTTAACCTAATGCGAATAGAGCAATGCAATCGATACGTTCGGGATGCCAAGTCGCAAATACTCTTACCTGGCGGCTGACTCAATTCTCATCGTTGTCACCCGTGCATAGTCTTAGATCTACGACTTGGGTCAAGACACAATGTCTAGATAGCAGGAGCAGTCAAATTGTTGTTTGAAGGGAATGACCTCCACTAGCCGCATTTGGGCTTCATCTTTGGTACTTCGATCTTGAGGTTCCTAGTCTCATGTGTGGATCTTCAGTACGTTCTTGGAACAGTTACCTTGCATTTCCGTCTACAAGATCTGATGAAGAGGAATGCTTTAGGCTAACTCGCTGTATGCTACTATTTTGGTATGGGAGAGTTGGCGTCATTTCCCATGATATACTGAACGACTTCCGAGGCTGGTCAAAGGGTGTATCTCAAGTGAACTTGACAATGCCACACCCTGGTTTTTACTAAAGAGCGCAACCTCGCTTTCGTTTCCACCTAGGATCCTTGTGCATTGATCCCGAAAATCCTCCGATAGACGTCAGCACATTCTCAATCCAAGTATAAACATGTTAACAGGTAAAACTGCAAACATTTTGGTTTTGGTATGCGAAGGGCAGATACTGATGATGCAGCGACATGCTTTATGACATGGTTCCTAAAATGCAAACTCAACATGTATAACCGGAACACTGCTTGAGAATAGAACCAGTCGAAACCGATACTTAGCCCACATTTTAGAGACGTTCTGGCAGCTGTACTCGTACCACGTCAGCCAGGTAACCAGGGCCCCATACTGTGTGGCCATCAGTATGCTATCACGAAAGAATGAAAGGGTTGGACACAGTTGGGTGAATTGACTCAATAGATGATCGGGCTTGGGTAGCCTACATGTTATTCATCTTCAGCTGCACGATGCCATTTAGTTGCAGTAATGGCTGCCGAGAAACGACTAATTGTGCATAGACTCCCGTGACCAGCAATGCAAATCCTTGGATATGCATATAAGCGTGCAGAATTCATCTGGTACTCGGTAACCGCTATGACGCCATGATGCCGCACACGACAAGAAAGCATACCAGAAAGCATATATCAGGAACCCAACTACAACACGCGTAGCTCCTAAACTGTGCGACTTCTTGCCGCGCTTGTGATGTGGCGGTCGTGGATCTTGTACCCTCGTCTGGGTAAACACATGACCGGCATTAATGTGGCATCCTGCTGCGGAAGGATCCTTCATGGTGCACGGATGCCTCATTGGGGGCATGTTAACTCCCCCATTGGTGCATCTTAATGCAACTGTTCTACGGGTTTCCCGAACAAGGTATTCCAGAACGTTGCCATGTTACTCTTGAGAAGGTTAGGCTTCATTGAGCTATGGAGTTGGCTGTATTGCACCACATTGATTAATCTAAGCTATTCGTAGACAATATTCATTGAATTGTAACAACAACCAGACGATAGAGAGGTTACCATGGGGTCACGACTTGATTATCTCAGTAAACTTTTCATTATGCTAGCATACACTCCCGAATAACTAAAACCCCGATAAGGTGCATAACAAGACACCTATAGCTTGGATCCCTTGCATAAGAACCCAAGCTTCTTCAGTGTTTGTGAATATTCCAAAAATTTCCGCGCCGTTCATCAAGTTTGCTTCTTGTGCCACCTCAGGCCATTTTCGTCCTCACCATTCAGCATTTCCTAAAACGGTATAAACCCATTTACATGGGTAGCGCATATGCATGCATGATGCAGAACTGCGAAGATAGTTTGCAAAGGCTCTAAGAAGAGCGGAAATTTATTAGACCGACAAGGAACACACTTAACAGTATATTGGCTGGTTCACGTATACAAAAGTTTGAATGCAGTACCAGAATAACTGTAAGTCGGCGCAATCATGAAGATCACTATTCTAGCATGGCCTCCGAGACCACATTGAATCAGTTAATATATCACAATTATATACGAGAATGCTTGTACTTGCACGTCGCAACAGTTGTAATTTGTCTAATATTGAAAATAGGACATTAGCCGCTATATGTGCCTGCTTTCGCTTCTTTGAACTTGTGCAGAATGTGCAGGCATGCATTAGTCAATGCACAGTTCTTATGAATTGGGTTAATTGCATATTTCGGTATACCATTTGCTCTCAAGATGCCTACACTTTTGAATGAATCCTCCCAAGTACCTACAACATTGTCAAATCCTTTCAATGGCATATTAATTGTTCGTGAGATACTTGAACAAGTCAATACCGAGATAGTTTTATGGATTCGCTACGACGCACGGTTGCAATCACCATGTGAGGCTAATGTGGATTTCTCTGAAAACAACTTCTTCCTGTTACGTTGGCACTACGAAATACTCTGTTTACAACTCGAATTCCATAACTTCAACTATTCCATCGATTACTCCGACTTTGTCCAAAGTTTATCCGATTATGTGGAGAACTATCTCAACCCAGAACATCACTACGAGCTCAAGCTGACACTCAATTCGGCATGTGATATTCAAATTGAGGCTTATGAGGCAGTTCCTCGTCTCTCTCTACTTAGTGGGTTTGCTGAAAACCCGAACGAACTCGTGCTTGATGTCTACATGGATGTGGATCAAACCCTTGCAACTCCATACACCACTTTTACCACGAATGAAAGGCGGTATTCTGAGCGTGCTATGACCCGCTTGAGACAAATTGCTGGCCCAAAAGAAGACTGGGATAGACCTAAGAATATTCTACTAGTGTCCTCAAATGGCGAAGTGATGGGTTGTCCAGATATGAGCGTAGCGTTCTATAGGAATGGCTGCTGGGTTACTCCTTCTATCGCCTCTGGTTGCACTCTGGACCCTTTGCGTGAGGCACTTTTATCCATTGGCGAGATCACGGAAGCAGCAATTCCCGCAGATCAAGTCGCTCTCAATGAAGAGGTCCTGTTGTTCAATTCCATAATCGGCGTTGCTCGAGGAGTTATAGTCTCCTTGACCGAACCTCTGATGAAGAAGACAAGCAAGGCGGCGACTCAGCGTGCTGACCTCGCTACATTCGGACAAAAGAACGGCAGAAAGAAGCGTACTAGAGAGCAACAGCTCATGGACGAGGCCGCTGCGAAAAAGAACTCGATCGCAGCAGGCAAAGCGCCAGATCATTCGTTAGGGAGTACGTCAAAATTACCTCCAGGATGCGGCGCGTTTCACCTTTGAAATGTCACTCCGAGGAAATTAATGGGGTAGTAACACTTAGACTCAGACAGATATTATAATTGAAGCAATATGTTTTTAGTGCACTCTTTTTTATCCATCTTCTTCAGACTCTGACTGACTTTCCTGTCTCTTTTTTCGCCTCCCATGAGAATTGTCTCTATTAAGCAAGAAGAGTAGGGCGTCTTTGAGGTGATTCTGGCTCAAGCGCTACCTAGATAATAGCCCTAAATCCTATATAGAGTGATTTTCTTCAACAGAATTGGATTTGATTCCCCAAAAGATCATGGAGGTGAGTTGCGATGTTGTGCCGACGGTCACTTCATTGCGCCATAACTTGTTACATTATTCTCAATGAGTGCTTCGTTTCTCAGAAGTCCGGAAATTGCGGATGCCAACCAGCTTCCTCCAGGCTCAAGTCTCATGGTGGATGAAGATTTGGCGCGAAGGCCAAAATGCAAAATAGCCTCGCGCAATGATATCGAGAAGGATCTAGCCATCAGCGACCTCAAGAAAGAGATAGACCGCTTGTACGATATCATAGGAGAACAAGACGCAACTATATGTTCTCTAGATTTGAGGCTCTGGGAACTCCAACAAGGATACGAGACCAGAGTAGCATATTTGGAGGGTCAGGTCTATTTTCATCAAAGCAGAGCAGATACTCTCCAAAGTGAGTTCAATGCATCACTCGAGAGAACCAGAGATCGAATCAGAAACTCTAATCTGAATCATTTGAACAAGCTTATAAAACTTCTTGTCAACAAGATCGTTTTAACAAGAAAAGAGATATCTGAAACCCTCAAATACAAATCTGATTCCTCAAGGAATGAACTAATAGCTTCGTACGATTTTGCCAGTGAGACACAGTCCTTTAAGCGTGCGCAGGAGAGCGAAAATCCCAACAATGCCCAATTTAGAGAATGCGGTGACTCAGTCATGTTCCTTGAAGCTGAAAGATCCCAAGATTGTTAATGGCTCGAGAAAGTAATATTCCGAGTGGTTCTGTAGGGCTGCTACGTAGACACCACAATAGGTTTCTAAATTACACAAATCCTTGGCTCTAAGCCTAGATAACATAACGTTCATTAATGCGTTCGTTCACTATCATCTGCGCATTACTTTCGATAGTTCTCATCACAGCAATAGTAGATACTTCGGTATCTAGCTTTTCCCGTTCACAAACTTAAGATACCTATCAACCTTGCCAACTTTCAAAAGCATACGCGGACTTCGAAAACCATCGTCAAGCTTTGCATACTTCTTCGCAATTCCAGAGATGAATTTCTCGTCACTCCTCAAAGAGTTTGATGCAAATCGAAGAGCTGTGCGATCTGACTGACTCATTACGAACTCAATGACCTTAGGATTGCTACGAACTCGTTCAGAAGCAAATTCTAGGCAGCTATGGTCCTGTAAGCAGACCTTCATGACAAAGTTCTCGTTGTCCCTCAAAGCAAAGGGCAGGCTTTGAAAAAGATAAGGGCGTCTAGAGCAGAGTTGAGCCGTGATCTCTGGGTCGTCCTCAAAATAATCTGGGATGTACCGAGGAGGAACCGCTGATGATACTGCTCTCAAAACTATTTCACGATCTCCTTGGAGAAGAGGATGTGCGAACTGTAAATTCGTTCCAAAATATGATACAGCGCTCATTACAACGCTTCTGTCCATTTGATATTCAGGAAAGAAGCTGAGACCATCCTCACAGTCGCATATATGCTCCTCAACCAACTGCTTGTTGTGGTAGAGTCTTCTGACATGAGGGATAAAGATCTCGGGACAGTAGCTAGCCGCGATGAATGGGTGGCTGCGTGCAACTAAGCGGAGAATATATCTGTTCAGCTTAAGAGATTCTGAGGCATATTCAATGGCTCTCCCATCGCAGGCTACAGCACATGCAACAATATCGAAATCATCTTGAAAAGCCCTGATCTCCTTTAGGAACATGGGGTCTTTGGTCACGGCTGCGAATACGAAGCTTTTGTCTTCAAATGCGAATTCTCGGGCCTGGCTAAAATATTGCCAGGGCCCTTCATCATAGAATCTGCACAGTTGTGCTAGAACCAGATCAAACTGGCTCCTATGCAGAACTCGAACTACTTCCGAGAAATCAAGCGTTGTCCTTATCGTTTGTAGTTGGGCAAGCTTGGATCTGAAGTCCTTGCCATAAAATTCTGCACTGCTAAGTGATAGGTCGCATCTTGCAAGACCAAGATGTCCTCCTTCACAGAGTGCTGAGTGCATCCACAGGTATATGAGCCACCTTCGATCCTTTTTTGTTAATCTATCAACTCTTTTCAGCCACGACGGGTACAGTCTCTTCGTTATGTTCAGTGGAGTAACATGCTTCCAGAGATCGTCGCTCGTGAAAGCTACTCGTGCGTTTCTGCTGATAGTGCTGAGTTCAAAGTAAGTGTATTGATTTGGAGGAAGCCATGCCGCTATTTCTTTCCAAACAGGTAATGGAAAGTCCATCACTCAGGTCCTTACGAGTTCTGCAGAACTCGCACCAATATTGTATATTTACTTTGGCCGCTCACGGAGTGGACGGCTGAAAATATACAAGGATCCAAGAAGCAAGGACGACTGATATCGTTTATTACCATTAATTTACATAATTCACAATATTCATCGGTTGTTGTGATGAGGCAAGTCGATGTAGATCGACTGCAAGAACTCTCTCAGTGCATACATACTTATCTAGTACACACAATTGGCTAAAACTCGTGCGAATTTCGAGCTGTATCTACCCCGCACCAAGGTTCGTCAGCAGTGTTTGTTTGTTTGGTCTCCCATAACATATCCTAGCACCGACCCTGGATCCCCGTGCACTTGTCTAATCGTGGCATAGTTTCAGAGAACAAAGACCTAGCATATTTAGTTCAGCCTCAACTCCAGATTTCTGGGCGTTACATTTGCTAATACCGCCCTGAAAATGTCGTCGGCTCTGACTCAGTGAGCTCATTTTCGGCGTCCCCAAGTTTCACATTAATTACGGTCAGAGCCGTCTTTAGTCCGTGCATGTAGCTTAGAAATACTGCATGCACTAGAGCTAAATTGAACTCCCAGCATACTGCGAGGGTTGTGCGTCGGCGAATTGCGCCACAATCGCTCGATTACAAGCACAGGATGCCACCGGAGGACGATAAGGCCGACTTTATTGTCTTGATCCGTAATTCTCTGTCGGAGTGCTCGGCCCAGTGCCGCATATTTATGCATGCAATCTCAGACCGGACTAACCAGAATGTCAACTATGGAACCTCCCAGCCATGATACCTAGTCAGGATCCCTTGGTATGTGAGTTTGCACTAGAAAATTGACAGTCGATAGGCAACTCTGCTGATGTGCGATCTCCAAGCTTTTTGTAATCGCACAACAACGATTGGTGAAGCCTTGTATAGTCCTTAACCTAGCATGTTCCATGGGATCATATATATAAAAACATGGAACGTAATGGAGTAATAAGTGCTGGCACACGCATTATCCATTCATCTTGGAGGTCAGATATAAAGTATTTTTCACACAATTTTTCCGAGATTTGTAATACCAGGATGCTGAAATTTAGCAGAATAGCCTGCGGAGTCCTCAGAAACCGGCCCCATTATATTAAGAATGCTCCCATAAGGCAGTTTTCCAATTCCGCACTCAGATTTCACGGGCATGTCCACAAACCAAAGCCCGGGGAGGAGCTGCATGTCACATTCATCACTAAAGAGGGAGAGCAGATCCCTATTGAGGCAGCGGAGGGTGATAATTTGATGGACATTGCTCAGGCACACGGGCTTGACGTTGAGGGAGCTTGTGGAGGCTCCTGTGCCTGCTCGACCTGCCACATGATCATTGATCCGGAGTACTATGATAAGATGGAGGAGCCCAGTGACGAAGAAAACGATATGCTTGATCTTGCGTTTGGACTCACCGAGACGTCTCGGTTGGGCTGCCAGGTCAAGATGGATAAGAGTCTGGACGGGGTGCGGGTTGCACTACCAGCGATGACTCGCAATCTCCAAGCCAAGGACTTCAATCGTTGATGTACATATTGAGTTATAGAAAATGCATACTGGGACCTAGCCAGCGTCGGTACTAGGTTCAATTAAAGAAACAGGGTGATTGCAACTTTGCTCAATCGGGCTAAAATCCGACAAGGCCGATTGAATGTCATTACGGGGGACAAAATGCCAACGCTGCTCGGTCATTTGGCCATACGGGTCTTGCGCTCGTCGCCTGCACTCTCTCGATTGTGCACTATCGTTATTAATCTATATAGTCCTGATTATAAACCAATCCTCCGTTCTACGACGCGTATTATCTAAGTAGCTCGAAGCGTACTATGAAAGAATTGGGTCGCGGACGCAAGGGCAAGTCCCATAAGGGAAAGCCTCGAATGTTTCGCGACAATCAGGTGGAGCTCTCGAAGATGACCATCAGGCGGCTTGCTCGACGTGGTGGAATTAAGCGTCTCGCAGCGCAGATTTACGAGGAAATTGAGCGCGTAGTGCACTCGTTCTTGCTCAAAATAGTGTTTGATGCTACGCAGATATCCAATTACACCCGCAGAGGCTACGTTGCCACTGAGGACGTTCTACAGGCCCTCAAACAGAACGGACAAAAACTCTATGGGTTCGATCCGATCTGATACTTGTTAATTATTGCTATTGAAGTGCTGCGAGAGCACCAACTGTCCTTGCGATGTACTGCCGAGAGGCAACGCACCATCTGAGTACGAATGATGCAAAGGCTCTAACGGGCCTACATCTGCGTGATAAGATTAAAATAATAATAAGGAGAGAATATCTTCAGGCAATTGGTCAGCTGAAGTCAAAGTCTTCATCAATGTGACCATTTCGCAGAGACTTGCCTCTGGGTACGGGGTATGTCCCTGAGGAAGCCCTTGAGGAGGATCTCGAATGTGTAAGTGAAAGTGTTCCTGCCAAGGACTCTGAATCAGATGAGTCTGAGTGTGAATCTTTCAAGAGCTCTCGCGAAGAGCTCGTGTGCAACGTGCTGTGGTCCAGACTATCGTTGCCAAATGAGGTTCTACGCGAGGCGTCCGTTTGCGAGATGTCATCAGGATTGACGACTCTAAGTTTTGAGTGCCTCGGTTCGTATTCGAAACTGCTGTCGTCGTCGCCGACTCTAGCTGGTGCGGGAGGAGCAAGGTTACTGCGCTCACCGGCCCCTGGTACACCTGGTAACAGGAAATCAGGGAAATTGCTAGCGACGCTCCGCATATCCGGAGACATGACCGAGTGCCTAGGTTGGAAGACTGCTCGCTGTTTCCGCTTCCTCCACCATAGAAATGCGCCCACTCCACAGGCAATAATTCCGATTAGTGGAATGATTGTAGACAGGGCTGCGATGCTCCCTACTGAAAGGGAGTGGTCCTTCTCCTTGTCTGTGTCAGTGTCTGTGGGCGTCTTGACTGGTGGTGAGACTTTGTCTGCGACGTTACCGTTCGAATTGTAGAGTTTGTTTGAGGCATATATGGATGTGTATGCGGTCGCCATCAGATCAGATACGGGAATATCTGGTTGAGACCAGTAGAGTCCTTTGGATTCGTTAAAGTTCAGTATCAAGGCATTGGGATTAGCAGCCCGACCGTCAACAGTTCCCCCAATTGCCAACACGCCTGTCAAGGAGACCTGGCTGTTGTCCCACAGAGGATACAGAACGGGGGAATTCCTCGAATCGATACCTGTGTAATTTGATATGCTGCGATAAGTCCAGCTGCCATATTCCCAGAATGCGACCTGCTGCATGCTGAGCCATCCTGTATTTGCCTGCCCACCCACAATAACGGTACTCTCGTTTGAGATCCTGATTGCCTGCGCATACGCGACCTCTCGTGGCATTGGATTTGCAACCACAGGTGCCCATGTGCTGTTGTTAATTGTGAACGAGTAAAAGCTCGACGACACCTTATTATCGCACTGCCCTCCGTATACCAGGATAGCATCGGTACTTTGATCGTACCACACTGTAGCATTCTCTTGGTACCAGTTGTCACTACTGGAAGACATTGATGCCCACGAGTTTCCAGCCAGATCATATTTGTAGATATCGACGGTTGACCCGCAACCGCTACCAGTCACTGCATAGAGTGCTAGTGAATTGTCCACGACCAACGAGGCATCGTCAGGAGGCGAGTTCAACTGTTTGAAATTCTGCTTGAGTTCATCTGCCGACTGAGACACTGTTGCGGTTATGTTTAGGCTATAGAGGTCATTTTCGCTGGTGACGAAATAGCCGATGCTGTTATCAGGAGAGTAAACAGACTGTTGTTTAGCGAATGCAACACCTGAAAGTGTTAACATCGTTAGTCGTCTCATGTGGAGATTGAAAAGTAGAATGTTTACGCGATCTGTAATTGTGCTGCATATGCACCTCCCAAATCGGCACTATGTAAACATTGAAACGGTACTAGTAAGCATGTGAGCTAGGACGTTAGCTCGTTTGGTTAGAGCCTCATCAGCTCTCTATGATTAGCGAGTACACCTCCCTGTAGGGACAACAAGTGCACCCAGTAGTGTCACATATCGTGCAGCACTAGCCATCAGTGTGCCGTTTAGTATCAATTCTGTAATGAATGCAGTTCTGTTTAGCTGAATACGTAGTTTTAGTATAAATTGAGTAGGTCATGCAGTGCGAGTGTCTTGTCTGCAGTCTACTAATTCGACTCGACTTGACCTCGTGTATCGGTGAGGGCTAGCAAGGAACGAGGGAATTAGGCTTCCGAGCTGACCAAGGACGCCAATGGATGCTTCTCATAGACATGTCTTGCCATTGTGAACAGCAAGTACTAGACCATGATTAATGAGCTAATCGATCTGGTGAGGAATTATGTGACCTTCTTAGCTGGGTTTTCGAATTACCTCAGCTAGAATTGAGATGCAGCGGCACCGTTACTGAGTAACGTCAAGATCGATGCCGAATAACCGTAAGACTAGGCATCAATCGAAAGTCGCCTGATAGCGAACTTGCTTACAAGACTAGCACTGCAACACTAATCCTTCCCACCTAACACTGATCCACAGAGCAAATGCCCGTTGATACTAAAACTATTTCCGAGCTAAGGCTGGACTTCGATTGCCCCAAGTTCAAGGCGATTGAATCGCACACCGAGGGAATGGCAACCCGAATCATTTACTCGGGAGTCCCAGCCATCCCCGGTAAAACAATGGCAGAAAAAAGGATTAATTTCCAGAGTAACCACATATCCATACGGGATTTGCTGCTCACGGAGCCCCGAGGACATGGCACACTCTCTGGGGCGATACTACTCGAGCCCTGCAACACGGGTGCCGACGTAGGAGTGATATTTCTCGAGGTTTCGGCCCTTCCCACCATGTGCGGGCACGCCACAATTGCGGTGGTAACATTGCTCATCGAAGCCAAGCTGATCGATGCCCCTGATGGGGTGACTACCATTCACCTTGACACCCCGGCCGGTCTGGTGAGAACTACCGCCACTGTCAACAATGGCAAAGTCGAGCGGGTCGAGTTCACCTCATTCCCTGCCTATATTGAGGAAACTGGCACAGTAGACCTCAATCCCTGGGGTATTGTCAGATATGAGCTTGCCTACGCTGGAACGTACTTTGTGATGTGCAATCTCGACGAGATTGGGATCTCGTTTAGAACCGAAAATAAGGAGCAGCTGCTTGAGTTCGGTATGGCTGTTATGGATGCACTCAACAAGAAGCGTAATGCTGTCAATGACCCGCTGAGAAAGGTCATTCACGCCTATCTAGAGGCCCCACGTTCGACATCAAGACGCAGCAAGCATGTAATGGTGCATTATCCTGGTTGGTACGACAGATCACCTTGCGGCACCGGTACATGTGCCAGACTTGCACAGCTCTATACCCAGGGTCAAATGAAGGTTGGCGATGAGCTCAAAAACCACTCGTTCATCGGTACATCGTTTTCCGGGAAAATTATCGATACCGTGCAAATCGATGGGCGTCCCGCCATCATTGCCACTGTGAGCGGCCAAGCTTGGATTACGGGCTCAGCTGAGTATTATCTCGACAAGACTGACCCTTTTCAGAAGGGATTCCTTGTTTGAAGTCAGGAATGAACGCTATGCTTCGTGGCCCAGCTCAAAACCTACTGAGAGGACCTCAAATAGAAGGGCTGGGTACCTCAACTAACAAAACTCTCGTGATGCCCTTACTCAATCATGATCAAATCGGGGCACTGACTCCTGTCTGTCTTTGTGCATGGTCTGTATTGCTAGATGGTACACGTACAGTAGCCACTCATTAGGTGCGACTAACGGTAAATCGTTGCGGCTCTCCACCTTGTTAATATAGGCTCTAAATCAACATATCGTTTCCACTATATACCCAGCTAGATAATTATAACTCACACATTCTAATAATGATTGCGACCGGCGGTTCTTGGTTTAGCACGAATGATGTTGTCGACTCTGAGTAGCAGCTCCGTGGCCTCGGTAGCAGACTGCACTGCACTCTGCTTTGAGCGGAAAGACTCGATAATGTCTAGCTCGCGCATGTCCACAACAGTGCCATTGTCAAGATCAAGGCCATATGTAGTCATGCCGTTGTAGACGGTAGACCGCAAGCGGGCGACCAACTCGTTGGAGTCAAAACCGGCGTTGTCGACAAGAATCGTAGGAATCTGTCTCAATGCATTGGCGTACGCCTCTATTGCCAGAGCAGACTTGCCCTTGTCGTTATGTGACACCCCATCGACAGCTTTAGACATGAGCATTTCGGCGCAACCGCCACCTAGAGTCGTGCGGGGATCTTTGACGGTCTGGGAGAGCACGCTGAGAGCATCGTGAATAGCACGCTCAGCTTCATCGCGAACGGTTTTGGTAGCGCCGCGGATCACGATGGAGCACGCTTCACCTGCCTCGACACCAGAAAACCGCAGTAGAGAGTCCTCGCCAATCGCGACCTCCTCGACACACTTGCAGTGGCCGTATTTGACATCGTCAGGAGAGTCGAATGTGGAAACGACCTCACCACCAGTGACAAGAGCTAGACGCTCAACGCCTGCGAAATCCGCATGTTCCACAGTATTGACATGCGCATCGGTAAACAGCTGCTCTGGCCAGTTGTAGATGAGCTGACGATTGACAAAGAGATTGATGCCATGGTCGATAATCTTCTTGACTTTGTCCTTCATTTTGTTTTTCTCGGCTCTCTCGAGATCAGCCAGTTTCGAGGTGCTATCCACCCTGAATTTTGCACCAAAGACCTTGACCTTGTCGGTATCCATTGGGGTGTTTGAGATCAGGATCTTGACGTTCTCGAGCTTCTTTGGCTGGCCCACGCCGAACTTCTTGTCCAATAAAAAGCCATCGTCAAGATACGAGTCGCTCAGCTTGCCGCCAGCTTTCTTTATGATCTGGATGTGCTCGAGGTTGATCGAGCCCTTCAACCGCAGAACTGCGTCAACTGCGAGCTTGGCAAAGTAGTCGCGATCCTGCGAAAGGATTTTCGAGCTCAGTGTCGTTCTGGCGATAGCAAGAAGGTCCTTCTTAAACAGGTCAGGTGTCTTGGATCGGTCCACAGCAGAGTTCTCCAAAGCCTTGAGTGCAGCCTTGGAAGCAATTCGGTAGCCGTCAATGATAATCTGCGGGTGGATCTTTTTGTTCACCAGCTTTTCAGCCTCACGCAGAAGCTCAGCCGCTAAAACTGTGACTGTGGTGGTTCCATCTCCTACTTCGTCGTCTTGGACCTTTGAAATATTCACCAAAACCTTAGCCGCGGGGTTATTAAATGGAATTGATTGCAGGATCGTGGCTCCGTCGTTGGTGACCAATGCTTCGGGCTTACTAGCTGATTGGAGCAGCCTGTCCATTCCCTTTGGACCCAGTGTGCTCTTGACGAGGTCTCCAACAGCAATGGCGCCCACGAATGCGCTCATACGAGCATTCTCGCCCCGTTCTTCTGTGACTTCTTCGCCAAAAATGGGGTAGCTCATATTATGTAATATGTGAACAGAAGATTATATAGGAGGATGGAATACAATAGAAGGTCAGTGCAGCGAGTTGTTGCACAGCGAGCGACTTTGTCGTGCAATCGCCTACACTGGAACGTAAATAATGTAAAGTCTGAATAGAGTGGCGAGCGATGGCGCGGCTGTTGTCGATTAAAACTTAAAATTGAACTAATAATTGTACATTAAATCTATGGCACTTGATCAGCAGCAGCGACATTTCGAAGGAGAAGGCTCCTCGGTCTTCTCAGTCTTCTCGCCCTTGCTCGGAGCACTAGACTTCACTGCGGGCTTCTCGGTGGTCTCGGTCTTTGTACCTGCTTTCGGGGCTTGAGGCGCGGCAGTGGTAGGAGCGCTACCAGCAGCCGATACAGGGCCCTGAGACGCACTGGAATTCGCTGCGACAGAGGAAGGTCCCTGGGCAGCAGGCGCTACAGTTGAGGTCGCACCGCCGGGGGCAGTTGATCCAGCTGAAGGCGTGGTGCCAGGAGCCGTAGTGGGGGGACCAGTCAAAGTCGAGGTACCAGGGGCAGTAGTTGATTTAGTTGTGGCTTGCGCTGAGGCTGGGCCAGTTGATGATGTAGTAGCAGGTGCAGTAGAGCTTACTCCTCCAGCAGTGTAGCCAGCACCGCTAGTAAACTTTGCACCGTAATTCTTGGGCTGATCAGTAGTAGAGCCAGTGTCTTTTACCTTGGGGTCTAGAGATTTGTATGCAGGACCTCCCGGAGCAGCAGTGGTCGAGTCGATCACGCTGCTAGTAGTTCCCTTGCTACGCGGCAGAGAAGTCGCAGCGGTTCCCGAAGATTGGGGAACTGAACCAGCATCATCAAAAGCACTGTCACCAATTGTGTCACCATATGTAGCCTGAGTTTCGACGGGGGCCGTTTCATCATCGGAGATGGTCTCACCAGCAGCACCAGTCTTGACCTCGTCGTCACGATACTTGCCCTTGTAGATGGTTTCATCCGCCTCATCATCAGAAATCGTGGGGTCGTCCTTGTGAACATACTTGGTACCCCCGTATTGTGGTTGGGCTTTCACAGGATCAACCTCATCATCAGAGATTGTCTGATCATAGCCAACGGTCTTCTCAGGCTTTCCGTATTTCCAGTCTGCCTTAGCGGGTACGTCGGTAGCCTCATCGTCGGAAATGGTCTCCCTAGCATCCTCAAAGTCGGAATCCACCGAGCCACTGTAACGATCAGATGCTGCATGGGTTGGCACGAAACCACTATGGGGCTCAGACGGACCACTAGCAGTAGCACTGGAAGCGGGGACAGCTTTAGCGCGCTCGCGAGAAGTAGCGCTTGTGCTATCAGATGTAACGTTCTGGCCGAGTGCACCAGAGTTCTGGCGAATTTCATGAACACTTTCAGTTTTTGAACGATCAATAGGAGGGCCTGTTTTGGCATCACCTGAACTCACATCTGAACCGATGAAAGTACCTCCCTGCTTGACTTTCGAAGTTGGCTGCTCATCAAGTGGCTTCAACGCGCTTGAAGGATCAGGTGCATCCAACTGGTTAATCTTATGACCAGGCAAAGGTGCCGACTTTCGGTCAGGGGCAGGATCACGAGCAGATTTGCTGCTGCTAGTGAGCGAACCCTCGGGATCAGGAACTGGTGCTGTACGTGAATCCAAAGAAACATCAGATGCATCTGCGTTAGGGGCGGGATCCCCAACAAGTGAATCTAAGCCTGGAATCGATGACCCTGGTTCAGTGTTCTGAGACTTGTTATGTGTACCTGAGCTTGCAAGGCCGGCAGTACCTGCAGTCGCAGCCGAACCGAGGTTTCCCTGGGTCGAGCTGTTGCCATAACCAAGAGGAGTGGAAACCTCACGGGCTTCAACTTTAGGATCGAGAGTCTTGTATCCCGAAGAGGTTGTACCTTGAAGGTCACTAGGAGCCGCAGGATCCAGTGTTCGGTAGTCCGTAGACACACCAGAAGCGCTACCTGCAGCAGGGTCCAGGGAACGGTACTCAGAAGATGGGACATTAGAGGATGTGAAGCCTCCTGTTGAGGTGCTCTCGTCATGGCTTGGAAGGCCAGACGCACCTACACCTGCACCAGTCACTGCACTTCCAGTGGAATGGCCCTGGCTCTCCTTCGGGATGGCACCATATGCGGATGTATCCGTAGACTTCTCGTGAGTATCTGCACCGATACCGGAGCTAGTATAGGATGGTGTAGAGGTACCGCCAATGGACTGATCTCCGGACTGACCTCCGCTAAGATTTCCTGCATCAGTATTCGGTGCCCTGGATGAAGTATTAGCAGACTGCGATGATGGTGTACCAGTCAGGCCCACTTTGTCACCTAGAGCATAAGCCGCGCCTCCAACAGCTGCTGCTGCACCGCTTGCAAGCGCAGCTGCTTCAGCAACTGCAGACTTGCCCTTTTCACTTGCCTCAGATGCCAAGCTGTAGCCCTGTCCTTGATGACCACTGTATTGACGACCACTTGTATCAGAGTTTCCAAAAGCCAAGGCAGAGTCAGCTGCCATACCTGCAGCTCCTCCAACGCGGGGATCAACAACTCCACCTGGAGCCTCACTGGGGACGTCCCTTATGTTGTGAAGACCAACTGTCTCTACTGTGGGAGTGGCAACTTGAGGCTCCTCAGGAATAGCCGTTCCGATGGTGGTCGAACTGGCATAGCGCGTGTCGTCACCAAAGGTGGTTGAGCCAGTGCCACGCCCAATACCACTACCAACAGTATCGTGACTGGCAGATGACTCCGAGCTGGAAGCTTCTGAGAACATTGGCACTCCAGAGATACGTCGGCTATCCGTAGAATCGAATCCTCCTGGGATGTCTGTTTTCAGACCACCACTGGTGTCAAA
Source organism: Wickerhamiella pararugosa (assembly GCA_023628975.1). Taxonomy (NCBI): domain Eukaryota; kingdom Fungi; phylum Ascomycota; class Dipodascomycetes; order Dipodascales; family Trichomonascaceae; genus Wickerhamiella; species Wickerhamiella pararugosa. Next base: position 942,613 of record JAMAJQ010000004.1, on the reverse strand, counting down.
GCCGTACGAGGCATTCGGAGAGCGCGAGCCGCTAGGAACACGCTGGTGATGCTTGGTGCCTCCCGGAACAACCGCGGGACCCTGGCCTGGGGAGGCATATTTCTTAGTGGCGGAACTGTCAGTCGCAGTAGACGGCTGCGAACTAGTTACCGAGCTCACAGGGACCCCGGATTTGCTGTACTCCGTGTGAGTCAAGTAGGCTGCATCGTCAGATTGAGGAGCCTGTGAATTCCCAGTGGACTCTAGAGAGCCCAAGCCAGCACTAGATGTATGAGGTACTTGAGACCCTTCATGGTGCGACAGTCCGCTGGATGCGAGCCCAACGATTGGAGCTCCAGATGCGGTAGTGAACTCGCTTGACGCAGTGGTGTATTCGGGCGAAGCTGTAGAACGACTGGTATCCCCGCCGAGAACTCCATGGGAATCAGAAAGAACGGATTTAGGCTCTGAACCGGAAGGGTAAGCGCTTCCACCAGCTCCAGGATAGTCATTCTGTGCACTTGTTGACGAACCCAAAGGATACGACGAGTCTCCTTGTGAGGTAAACGCACTAGAAGAAGGCTCTGAACCAGATGGGTAAGTGCTTCCACCAGCTCCAGGATAGTCCTTCTGCGCACTTGTTGACGAACCTAAAGGATACGTGGAGTTTTTAGTAGTAAACGCACCTGAAGAGAGCTCCGCATGCTTGGCCTTCTCCACAACATCACTATCATAGCTTTCTGTAGGTGCGCTAGTAGCTGGAACACCAGCACCGCCGAATTCAGTAGATTTGGAAGGAAGTTCACTGCCAAAATCAGCTTTGCCAAAATTAGTTGACTTACTCGGACTAGAACCAAACTTAGAGGACAAATCAGTTCCCTCGACAGATGTATCAACAGCTCTTCTAGACGAGTCCTTGGGGCTAGTGTAGGCAGCAGTAGAAGCACGTTGCTTCGTGGTACTTTCGTCCCCTTTCCCGGTGAAGTAAGCGCTCACAGCGGCAGCACCCGCTGCAACAGTAGCTCCAGCAGCTGCAATCGCTGCACCTGAAATCTCGGCTGCATCTTCAACGGTTTCTTTAGCAGTTTCAATCACTCCCGTTTGAGGAGCGTCGGCATGAGCGGAGCCGGAAACGGATCTGTTGGTATAATCATCAGCTGTAGAACCTTGAACATTACCAGTAGATCCACTAGCGGTAGACCCTGTCAAAGCATCAGTGGTAGAACCTGAGTATAGCTGATGGTGAGTAGTATTATCTCCAATAGCTCCAGTGCCCCGGTCTGTCTCTTCAACTATAGACCCGGTACCTGTAGTACTAGGCTCACTGGACCCATGGGGATCCTGATCGTAGATCGAGGAGGAAACGCTCTGACGGTACGACTTCTGAGTTCCAGTGAGATCCTCAGAAGGAATGTTCTTAGCAGATACACTAACAGGCTTTGGACTATTCGGAGCAGAGCTAGACAAAGGATCCTTTCCGTCAACGGGCAGAGGCTCAACATTCCAGATAAGCTCTGCATATTCCTCAATACAACGATCTGATGAGAAGAAACCCATGGATGAAACAGATTCGATAGACTTCGTGATCCATTCCTCCTGGTTTCTGAAGACCTCGTCAATCTTGCTCTGAGTTTGCAAGTAGGCGTCGAAGTCCGCATTGACAAGGTAATGGTCGCCCCACTTGCGAGTAGCATCCAACAAGGGATCAAACTCGCCATTGTTGTTAAGATGTTTATCGATGAACTCAAAGACCTTAGCAAGACCTGGTACAAGCTTTACACCATTCTTTAGGTTACTGTCACGTACCTTGTCGACTGACTCCGCAAGATGGCCAAAGAAGAAGACATTATCCTCACCTGTCTCACGGCCAATCTCAATATTGGCACCATCAACAGTGCCGATAATAAGTCCGCCGTTTAGCACAAACTTCATGTTAGAAGTGCCAGATGCCTCCGTTCCCGCTGTTGATATGTGCTCGGAGATATCGCTAGCAGAGACGATAACTTGAGCCTTCGAGACATTGTATTCTTCAATGAAAACAACTTGAAGAAGGTCTCTGATCTCTTGATCTTTATCGATGAGGTCACTGACAACGTTGATGAGATGGATAATCAGCTTGGCCATGTGGTACCCTGGAGCACTCTTACCACCAAAGATGCTGACACGAGGAGTAACTTTGGCACGCTCCTCAGGAGACAACGACTTGAGATATAGGTAGCGATACAGCACACCGAAAATATTCATTTGCTGACGCTTGTACTCGTGAATACGCTTGACCTGAATATCAAACAATGCCTTGGGATTCAGTTTGATATTGGGGTGCTGGGTGTGAATCAGATCGATCAAGCGCTGCTTGTTACTCTCCTTGATCTTCACCCAATTGGCGCGGAAATCCTTGTCATGAATATAGTTCTTCAAGTGGTTAAGCTTATTCAAGTCCTTGAGGAAAGTATAGCCTCCAAGCTTCGATGCCGCGAGAGTAGCTAGGTCAGGATTAGCTTCTAACAACCAACGACGAGGGGTGATACCGTTGGTGACATTAGTGAACTTCTCCTCGCCAAAAATCTTCACAAAATCTTTGAAGATGGTCGTCTTGATGAGATCAGAGTGGAGCTCGGCCACGCCGTTCACTCGGTGGGATGCAATCACTGCCAAATAAGCCATACGCACTTGCTTGGGGTTTGACTCCTCAATCAAAGAAACACGAGTAGGCAAACTTGGGTCCTGGGGATATTTGGCAGCGATATCCTTGAGGAAGAAGTAGTTGATGTTGTAAATGATCTCCAGGTGACGCGGCAACAAGTTACCCAAAACATCAATACCCCATTTTTCAAGAGCTTCCGGTAAGACCGTGTGGTTGGTGTAATTAAAAGTTTCTGTAATGATAAGCCAGGCCTCGTGCCAATCAAGACCCTCCAAATCAATAAGAATACGCATCAGCTCAACAACCGCCAGAGTGGGATGCGTGTCATTGAGCTGAACAGTGACTTGACTAGAGAACTCGCTCCAGGACTTCTTGCTCTTCTTGAAGCGACGTACAATATCGCTCAAGGAGGCCGCAACCCAGAAGTATTGCTGCTTAAGACGCAACTCTTTACCCTCATAGAAGTTATCATTAGGGTACAGCACTGCTGAGATCGTACTAGCGTCGACCTGCTCGGCAACAGCATCCGTATAGTCTCCTTCGTTGAACTTGGAGAAGTCGAACTGGGATGAAGGCTCCGCGGTCCACAAACGGAGAGTGTTGACGTTGTTCGTAAGGTATCCTGGTACAGGGAAGTCGTAAGCCTTGGCTTCTACCAGATCACCGCCGAGCCACTTCTTCTTACCGTTCTGGTTCTCGACGCGGCCATAGAACATAACGTCTACGGAAATCTCAGGACGAGGAATTTCCCACGGATTGCTCAAATCAAGCCAGGTATCGGGGAACTCAACTTGGTAGCCATTGATGATACGTTGCTTGAAGATACCATACTTGTAGCGAATACCATATGCCCATGCAGGGTAGTCTAAGGTTGCAAGTGAGTCTACAAAGCATGCAGCCAAACGTCCCAAACCACCATTTCCGAGGCCGGCATCAGGTTCTTCGTCAATGACATCCTCTACATTAAAGCCAAAATCTTGGAGCCCTCCAGTGACGTCATCCTTGAGGCCCAAATTGAGCATTGCGTTGTCGAAAGCTCTGCCCATCAGGTACTCTAAACTCAAGTAATACACACGTTTGGGATCAACCAACGTCTGCTTCTGCTGAGTTCTGTTCCATTTGACGATCAATGTATCTCTAATAGATCGAGCAGAGGCTTGGTACGCAGCCAAGTTATCACAGTTGTAGAGTGAGCGGCCCAATGTAGTTTCAACATTTCGAACAAAGTTAGATTCGAAGTCTGCTCTGGTCTCAATTGGCTTGGCACTAAACTCCTTCCACAGGTGACGGCGGTTGAGAGGAATAGTGTTATCAATGTATTTAAGTTCTCGAGGAGTAATCCCAGAAAGTCCACGACGATGCTTTGGACTTGGGGAACTCGTCTTCGCACCAGTTGGAGTGCTCATGGAGACTATGGGAAGAGCTGACCTGCACTCATATGTATCAGGGTTAGGGAGCAACTTTCGTAAGTCGACCAGCCATCGAGGTTTGAAATCCAACGCGACGTGTATCTTATACTAGCCTTGAAAGCGAATTCTTGCATTCACATACTTGTCCTATTAGGCGTTGATTTGGAATCTGCATACTGATTCCTAATATGACTATTAGGAACTAAGGGAAGGGTATCGGATCATAGTATCACGTGTTCACTTTACCGAGTCTGGCAAATTGTTGGTTGTACGCACCATGCATGTGTCTGCAAGTGCATGCACAGGACGGATCGCCCAATTCAGCTAGTTTGATAGCCATCCCTCGGGAAACTGTGCAAATTGGGGATCCAACGCTGAAAAATGCGTAGTGGTGCAGTTTCGACGAGCTAGCACTTACTGCTTGCTGCATATCTATAGTGAACTCTCTATGCTAAGGTTGGCAGACTAGCTGGCGTTCGTGTTGCCACTGTGGGCGCCAAAGAGGCTCTATCAATCCAGAAATGAGGTTTGGTGATACAATTATATGTGGAGGCGCAGTATTGTGGGTCACGATACACCAGTGAAATAGCATTCAAAAAGGTATAATTGGATTGGTTATTTGGATTCTTGTACTGAAACTCTTGAAACATTAAATTCGTCTGCATGCAGGTTATGGTTTGATGCGAACACCTACACGTGCATGTCTTGGAAATAGGGAAGCCAGTCGTTACGAAGTATCAAGGAATACAAGGACTTAGAACGTGTTTTAATTAGAGTGATTGGACTCTTTGATAGGTGTAGGTGTACATGTATATATGTATGTAAGAGGTAGTGGGCTAGGGTGCTAGTGCAACTTTGAGGATTGGTGATTTCGGGCCAGCCACTGGTTAAGCATTACCAAACTCTGTTTTGGCTTATTGAAAGGGACCATGTGACCAGCATCATACACTCTCAAAAATGTGAAATTGCCTGCACTCTTGGTACGCCCTGCCTCTTTGCCATCAATATACCAAGGAACCAATAATGCATCAGCGAATTCATCGTGCAAACTCCACTCCAGCTTGTTTGTCCAGTCCTGGTTACCTAGCCAGTTGCAGATGTAGTCCTTGTCTCCAGCATAGATCAAAATAGGAATTCCGCTCTCTAGAATTTCGGTAACCTGATGAGTGAATGGAAGGCCTTCGTCTCCTCTGAAAGTGAAGTCAGTGAACACAGAAGAGGAGCACGACTCGAACTCGATTGGCTCAGCACCAAGCGCCTTCTTGACATGGGTTTGGTTCAGGTAAAGATCAATAAACTGGGTCTCGTTATAGCATGTGTCATAGCAAACATCGCGAACATCGTAGGGGTTACGACCAGTGTCGTAGTAGGGTTTGCTAAGGGTCTCGCAGTACAGTGAGGCACCAAGACAAACCAGCGGGGTCTCAGTTTTATAGCAGGTATCCAGTAGTGAAAGGCATCTAGGAAGTTTACCGTAGAGCTCGTCGCACGTCTCTGCATCCAGAATTGAGGGATAGCCGCCCAGACCACAGGCCATGGATATTTGCGCATCAGCCTGATTGAGAGCATCCGTGATGCCATTTCCGATCAGCAGAGAAGTGAAGTTGAACACACGGTCTTCATGTTGGATGATCTCATACCCGATAGCGGGTAGGTAGTGACCACCGTAGCTTTCGCCCGCAATATGGAAGTCCTTACCGGTGTACTCGGGGAATTCTGTGAAGAAAAGACTCAGGAATGAATACACGTCCACAGCAGCTAGAGTTGATGTGCCCACTCTGTTCTCAGAGTATGAAAAACCTACGTTGACAGGTTGATCCAAGAAGATCACGGTAGCATTATTGTTCCAGGCATAGGGGTTCTTTGTGAGCGTTAGATCAGAGTTAACTTTAGCAGGGCCCAGCTCAAAGAAAAGACCAGTAGCAGAAGAGCATCCTGGGCCGCCATTCAGCCACAGAATAACCGGATCATTTTCAGGGTCGTTGCGACTCTCAAACATCCAGAAGAAAAAATGCTTGTCCTCCTCCAATACATCGATGTAGCCACTCCATTGTTTCGTATCGTCAACTCCTAACTTGGATGGATCCTTTACTCTTAGTGCATAATTGGGGTAAAGAGGGTTTTCGACAACCTTAGCCCAGTCCTGGGTCTGAACGAATTTGCTAGGCCTTCCACCAGGTCCAGAGAAAGGGTCAAGTGCCTTCTTAACTCTCAACGGCTCAGATTCGTACAATTCCCTCCAGACATTTTGGACATCCAAATCGGCGATTCCACCCAAAGCCTCGGAGGCAACACGGTATCCATCCAATTGGTCCAAAGGAACTTGCGCAGCGAGTACACTGCCTCCCAAAGCTAGATTGGCGATCTTCATGATACCTCAGCAACTGATAAGGCGAGCTTTATACATGCTGAGTAAGCTCGATTCCTATTCGGGTAATTACCAATGAATATTACCTGGTCGCGATCCTTCGAGGAAATGCCTCGGTTTGGTTTACTGAGACCAATTTGGGTGTTTCATCTTCGTATTTGGTAAACTGAAATACATGCTAGGTTAATATGTAATCACACGGTACCTTCCGTATGTCACCATTGTTCTTGTGTATAGAACAACTACGTGTGCTAACCAGGCAACACAAGAGGCAACACCATTCCGGTGGTGCGCTAGTTTTTAGCTAGTGAGTTATAGATATTGATTGCCACCAGGTATAGGAAAAAATTAATCAAGAGTACCTGGAAGCGGCCGGGCAAGCTAATAAAAGAAGATTACCCCTTTATTTGCCCCTTGACGACGTGGAATGAACCTGAAGGACATTGCTCTCGTTGACTACATATGGCTTTTGATGGGTCGCACTAGTCTATGTTTAAGTTATTTCATACGTTTTTAGATGCATCGGATGCGGTTGCATCGAGAGCGTGACGCTGTCCCCAGATCACGTGGAACCAATGTGGTTCAGCAATTCCATTTGTAGTGCATATGACGCGAAAAAACATCGCAAAAATATATAGCAGTTGATTAAAGTTACTCAATTGCTATTTGTGGACCAGCAGGACGAAGGCAAGGGTATGTGGGACGCATCCTGAATTATGCACCTAGATTGAGGCATACGCGACGTAGACGCGTCGGCTCTCTGACGCGTACGGGGGCAACTGACAAGAAGACTTGCGGAAAGCCTAGTTAGATGATTCTGCATAAAAGGAAAATTCCTCCTTCGTAGTTTACATCAGTACACGAGTTAGTTTTGATACCGCCTCACAAAATTACCGCACCTCATCAGTGTTGTCAATATAGATCATTTTAGGTGGGTCTCTCCGTTGTTGGAGGAGTTTGACACGGTCTAGGGCTTGCATCCCCGGCCTCTTTTGTCGTTTAGTTCTCCTGCCATCATGCATGAACTCCTTGCAGCTCCTGCATACAGCCGCATAATACCTAAAGTGGTAATCCTCTTCTTACTTTCTTTCCAGTCACTCGTTATGCAAACTCTCACGCTGGTCGCAGCGCTGCTGGGAACTGTCGCTAGCGCTCCAAGCGTTAAGTTCCCATTTAACAATCAGTTACCACCAGTAGCTCGTAGAGGCGAGACATATTCTTACACGCTCAACCCGGACACTTTTAGTAGTGACAACCCAATGACCATATCGGCACCAAACTTACCCAGCTGGCTGAGCTTTGATGCCAGCTCCTGGACGCTAAGTGGTACCCCTGAAAGCTCAGGTGGCGATGAAACCACCAACTTCACCCTCCTGGCGGCAGACTATACTGGAACGACAGTAACAGACCTAACGTTTGAAATAGTTAGCGCTGAGCCAAAGCCAGAAGCAACTGGCTCATTATTGGACGTTCTAAGGGCGGCAGGTCCTACGGCAGACCCGAATTCTCTGGTGCTCGAGCCGAACGAGGAGTTCATCATTCAATTCCCCGATAATTTCTTTTCAGGCGATGGCCGCTCTATTATTGGACATTATAGTGTGACCAAAGATCACAGCCCCTTGCCAATCTGGCTCAAATTTGACGGAGAAAAGCGTACTTACACAGGTACCGCTCCTTCCGTCAATAGTGATATTGCGCAGGCAGAGTCTTACGATGTACTGTTCATTGAGTCCACTGTTGAGGGATTCATGACAGTAAGCGTGGAATTCAACCTATTAGTTGGTGCCCACTCGCTCACCACAAATCTTACAGTTGATGCTGTCAATACCACGGCAGGAGAGGAGTTCGTTTATATTGTTCCAATCAACGAGGTAGCCCTCAACAACATTAGCATGACCCAGGCAAATGTTTCTTCGGTGACCGTTGATGGCATGCCCAACTGGCTTGAGTTCGATGGGAGCTATAACATTAGCGGTGTTCCCTCTAGCTCTGATGCAAACCAGACATATAACATGACGGTTACTGTTAGCGACACGTACAATGACACTGTAAACTGGCAGTTGAGCGTCAATGTTCAAGAGATGGTGAACACTACTGTGTTCAAGAGTAGCACAATTGGCCCTATCAATGCTACTCAGGGTGAATACTTCAGTTATTCTTTTGCTGATGCACTTGTGAAGCAAACTGAGATTTCCATCGATACTGATCAGGATTGGATCTCTTACGTGGATTCAAATTACACCATCCATGGTGAAGTTCCTTCATCATTCAATGGGACTACCATTACCCTCACTGCAAGTGAGCCGAATAACAATCAGAAAAGACACTTGTTCAAACGTGATCTCACTGCAAAGCTTTCACTAATGGGCATCTCTCGAAACCTGGTTACTACGTCATCCTCAGCGTCACCCACGTCTTCTTCACCTAGTGCTACAGCATCCTCAAGCAGTTCGACTAGCCACAGAGCAACTGCAACTACCGCCGCCGCAGCAGCTGCACCTAGTAAGAAGTCCAACCTTGGTCTCATCCTTGGATGTGCACTTGGAATTCCCCTTGGCCTTCTTCTCGTTGCCCTAATTTTACTGTTCTTTATCTGCAGGAGGCGCCGGAAGCGTGCCAATAAGACTGACCTCGTTAGTTCGCAGGATCATGATAAGCTGTCCACTGGACTAGTCTCTGCTCCTGTCGATGTCAAAGGCGGTCCCTCTCCAGTATTCAAGGGTGCCGAGAAAAGAACAACCTCAAGTGTTTATTCTGATGGAAATACTATGGTTGAGACCCCTGAAGTCGATAAGGAAGATCCAAAAGACTGGAGTACACCTCAGCGAGTATCAGCCTACAACTTCCTCCAGATGGACAACTCAACACCAGAGCTTGCAGGAGGAGCCAAGATGCCAACACACATTCATGGAGACCATCCTTCGTCGAATGTTGCCAAGGCAGCCGCGCTTTCAGTGCCAGTTGCTGTCTCGGGATTGAGCAATGCGACTCCTGCTCCTGGTGGAAACCCCGTGGCCGATCACGCCTTGGACAGTTATCAAAATGTGCCTCGCCAATCTTGGAGACACACGAACATTACCAACCGTCGCTGGCAAGACGTTCGCTGTAGCTACAATTCATTAGCATCAGTGGGGGCAGACCAAGCGCCGGAAATCCTACCATCTAATCAAGATTATCCAGCAGGAGCTCTACCTCGGGACGAATCGTCTGGTATTGTTCATATAATTGATCCAGGACTGTCATCTCGCGAACATTCCAACCAGGTTCTCGCAACCCATGACGAAGATGCGAGCTCCTTGTCTAGTAATTATCGCACAGCGTCATCGGGTGATGAATCTGAGCATAGCAGCGACGAAGGATCGCACAACCCTGTAAGAGCATACAGGGATGACCAAGGTGACTTTCAGTTTGAGGAGCACGGGGATACGCCAACCGCTAAATTGCGGCAGTCCGCCTCTATAGTAGGACGGGCTCAACAGCACGTTAGCCATCACCACACAGATTCCCAAGCCGGGGAACTAGCGTTTGTATGAATATTTATTGCCAAAAGGCGTGTAATCTATAACTAATTAATAATTACCCTATTTGGTGCTGTATTTTCAGCGATCTGCGCAAAACGCAGTCGTGCAGACCTATGGAACTGCCGAACTAGGGTAGCCCTCAGATAACATTAGGCAATTTTTTATACAGAATCGTTAAGAGCTTCACCAAGGTGATGCACTCAGGTGCACCAACTGAGAAGACTGTTTCTGCTTGCAAAGAAAAAGCCGGCTGAAAAGTTTGGCTCAACTAACAATACCTGTGAAATAGTACATCGTAATTCAGAGCCCTGTGTCATGAGAAAAGCCAGCATCTGAAAAGATCAACAGAGGCACTAATTATATCTATTTCACATATAAAATTTTCTACTTTGAGGCTGTAAAAACGCTTCGCTACGGCATAGTAGACTAGGTGGCGGTATCGTGGCTGGAGAAGTAATCTAATGAAAAAGCGCACGGTGCCATACTTCCCCAAAGGGGCATGGCCAGTGCTGCAATCAGCACAGAAACCTAATGCATCGAATCCAAAACTTGGGAGGTCGATTAACGCACCTAAAAATTGGCGACGCCTGCCTCTCGAGCCCTGGAAAAAACAGATGTTTGCATTAAAGGAGAAATTTCCCGATGGTTGGAGGCCAGTAAAGAAGCTCTCGAAAGAACAAATGGAGCAGTTGAAATTGACCAGAAAAGCATTTCCAAAATTGACGCCTAACGAGCTCGGGACCGAATTTGGTATCAGTCCTGAAGCTGTGCGACGAATCCTCCGATCCCGTTGGGGGACGGACAAGTAAAGCGATGGATAATCTTTAATCACACACACGCACACGATGAGCCGTCACACTCTGCAGTCAGAAACGCAGGCTTGGATACATCTTGGATCCATCTGGAACTCCGTACAATGAAGAGCCCTCACGCAAGCTACAGGGCATTCAAACAGCTGAAACTGTAAAGACACCAGAATCTCCCTCGCCACATGCAAGAAGATAGGTAATTCTGACGGTGCTGTACCGAAGGACTATAGAATGCAATTGCGCAAACCGGCAGATAATATCTCTAAAAATTATATTGTACGGGATTGAATGATATCAAAGGCTCGATGGCTCTGCTCGATCATGTGGCACAGCCCCTCGAGCCATCACGTGACCTATTAACTTTGGTTGCATTAGAAATATCCTAGTCTCAAATAGTGAATCCTTAGCCAAGAGGATACGCGAGATGATTGCTGCACTGTTACTGCTCTCACTGGCAGTGGCCAATCTGGATTTCTATGTGGAATCGATTCCTCACCTTGAAGAAGGTCTTAATCTGCCCAACATGTATGCCGGTACGATAGACATCGAAGCCAAGGCAGCGAGTGAGTCGATGTTCTTCTGGCTGCAAGAGTCGTTTTATAAGACTGATGCTAAAGGCAAAACCATCATCTGGTTTAATGGTGGCCCTGGTTGTTCGAGCCTGGACGGGGCTCTACTGGAGCTCGGCATGCTCAGATTTAATGGGCCGAACAATGTGACGTACAACCATGGAAACTGGGCTGAGTACATGAACATCTTGTTTATTGACCAGCCATTGGGTACGGGGTTCAGTAAGGTCGGTAACGACGAAGACTATGCACACGACCTCGAGCAGGCCGCAGACTACGTTAACCAGTTTTTGTCCAATTGGTTGGAGATCTTTCCGAGCCATGCACACGATGATTTCTACGTCGGAGGCGAGTCATACGCTGGGCAGTACATCCCGTATATCTACAAGAAGCTCACTGCTGTCGAGCCCAAAGGTATCTTGTTGATCAACCCGTGGCTAGACAGTGCCCATCAGTACCTGAGTTATGTTCCTTTTGTGAAGAATCACAATATTCTGACTGATCCACAAGAGTTTGCCGCTCTGGAGAGTATGGAAGACTCATGCAGAATAGCCTTGGGGTCCTTCAACGGCGACCAAACCGCTTGTGACAAGCTCAGCAACTTTATTGTAAAGCACTCCACAAATGACGACAAGACGTGCATGAATATATACAGCTACGACTTGGTCGACTCGTTTCCAAGCTGTGGTATGAACTGGCCCGAGGGAGTCAACGATATGCCTGCGTACCTAAACGATGCCGAGGTCCGCGAAAGCCTGCACATTAACCACACCGATAAATGGACTGAATGTTCAAGCGAAGTTTCGCATCATTGGAACCGAAACAAATTCGCGAGTGCAAGCGAGCTTCTCCCATCAATACTCGAGGAGGTACCGGTTCTAATCATGGTAGGAGACCTGGACTATATCTGCAACTGGGACGGCCTCAAAAGCTACGCATACGCGCTAAATTGGAATGGTGAGCGGGGCTTTAACGAGGCCCCAAAGCCAGTGCTCCTCAAAGACAAGGAGGTTGGCACCTATCAGACTGAGAGAAACCTCACCCTAGCGAGAGTTTACAATGGCACTCATATGGTTCCGGTCGACAAGCAGTTTGAGTCGCGACAAATTGTGCATAATTTCGTGGGCATTACTGAGTACGAACAAAAGAACACGCCAACGGGATCGCCGAAAGAAGAGGAGCATCAGGCACAGCTTGACGGGGCAAGAACTACAGCCTATAAACGGGCAGGATTTACGGCCTTGTTTGTGGTGTTAGCCTTGATCATAGTATTTATTATTGCCCTGAAAATGAAAGGTGACCTGCACATCAGCTGGCATGGGTTCACCGGTGGGTTTGCCAGGGCTCTGCTCCATGTAGGCAAGCCCAAGCGGCTTGACAAAGCTTTCGAGTACGTGTCTCTCGACAGGTATCGCAGTGGCCGACCAAGCACCATCATCGAGGAGGACGAGGAGGATTTCGAGGTCTAATTCTATGGTCGAGCTCCTTGAGGAGTTGCTGCGTACAAGAGCGACCTACACACTTATGATGATTACCATGATATCTGGATATACAATTTTAGCATGTAACGAAAAAAATTGATCTCTCAGAGATGCTACCGAATGCTTTGGTTGAATGTGCAGCGATAATCCAATCTGCTAACCCTCATGATCACTATATCCTTGGACTTTCTATCTAGTTTAGCAAAGTTATCTGAACATTTGCTTGAGCAATTCGGTTGTTAGTACATAAGATATTGCTTGCGTTTCAGTGCTAAGTAAGCGCCAAAGTGTCCTGATATGAATCACAGCCAAGCTGTGATCCGAGAAAATTTGATTAACTCGCTATAGCTGACAGATTCGCAAGTCTTGAGATTGCTAAGCTACTCAGTACCATATAGCTTACTCCCTATTTGATAATATCACGTAAAGATGATAGACTATAATGACCACATATGGGAACAATTGAAAACCGAGGCAGCGTGATTCCTCGAGATTCCCTCAACTACCCAAGTGAAAAACCTGCCCAGAACTTGCATGTGCCCATCATGCAGTTTTTCCGCATGTCATTTTCGGTGAAAAAATTACGTCACAAACCTAACCCCTTTTCACTACTTAAAGTTAGACCTGAACCTCTGTACTGTAATGGTTTCCTCATCGAAAGCAAAGCGTGAAGCTAAGAGAGCCGAAAAGGGCAAATCAAAGAAGAAGGTCGAAGATGTTGACGAGAACGCGGCCAAGGATGCACAGATTGAGACTCTCAAACAGCAGATGGACGAGCACGGAATTTCCGATCGTGTGACGACAGGTGTTTTGTCCAGTTTGGAGACTTCGAGAGATATTAAGCTTAATTCCGTGACGCTTGTTTTCCACGGCAAGGTCCTGATCCAAGATTCGAGCCTCGAGCTCAACTACGGTCGTCGATATGGACTGTTGGGTGAGAACGGCTGTGGCAAATCCACTTTCCTTAAAGCTGTTGCAGCTCGGGAGTACCCTATTCCCGAGATCATCGATATCTATTTGCTGAACGAGCCCGCAGAGCCCTCTGAGTACTCTGCTTTGCAGTGGGTCGTTAAGGAGGCTGAGCGTGAGCTCGAGGTCATGGAGAAGAAGGTTGAGGAGATTCTCGAGACCGATGGACCCGAGTCGCCCCTGCTCGACGATCTTCACGAGCGTATTGATGAGATGGATCCGTCCACCTTCGAGACCCGTGCGTCCACTATCTTGTGTGGTCTCGGCTTCAACGCACAGACCATCCACAAAAAGACCAAGGATATGTCCGGTGGTTGGAAGATGCGTGTCGCTCTTGGCCGTGCTCTATTCGTCAAACCTACTCTGCTACTTCTCGATGACCCGACTGCCCATTTAGATCTGGAGGCCTGCGTCTGGCTCGAAGAATACCTCAAGCGTTGGGATCGTACCCTGGTCCTTGTCTCACACTCACAGGATTTCCTCAACGGTGTCTGCACCAACATGATCGATATGCGCGCCCAGAGACTCAATGCCTACGGTGGTAACTACGACTCCTATGTCAAGACTCGTGAGGAACTGGAAGTCAACCAGATGAAGCAGTACACCAAGCAGCAGGATGAAATCGCACACATTAAAAAATTTATTGCCTCTGCCGGTACCTACGCGAACTTGGTCCGTCAGGCGAAATCTCGCCAGAAGATCTTGGACAAAATGGAGGCCGATGGTTTCATCCAGCCTGTCATCCCTGATAAGGTGTTTACTTTCCGCTTCCCCGATGTCGACAAGCTTCCCCCTCCTGTACTGAGTTTCGATGATGTCTCATTCAGCTACAGCGGCAACCCAGAGGACAACCTTTATGAAGGTCTTGATTTCGGTGTTGATATGGACTCCCGTATTGCCCTGGTTGGACCTAATGGTGTTGGTAAATCCACTCTTCTCAAGCTCATGACTGGAGCATTACAGCCCACCAAGGGTACCATCTCTCGTCACAGCCACCTCAAGATTGGTGTGTACTCTCAGCACTCTCAAGACCAGCTCGACTTGACCAAGTCCTCACTTGAGTTTGTTCGCGATAAATTCTCCCACATCTCTCACGATTTCCAGTACTGGCGCGGACAGCTTGGTCGCTACGGTCTTACTGGTGAGGGTCAGACTGCTCTCATGGGTACCTTGTCCGAGGGTCAGCGTTCTCGTGTCGTGTTTGCCCTTCTTGCCATCGAGGCCCCCAATATGATTCTTTTGGACGAGCCTACCAACGGCTTGGATATTGCAACAATCGACTCGTTAGCAATCGCTATCAATGCATTCAGTGGAGGTGTTGTAGTTGTTTCGCACGATTTCCGTCTTTTGTCCCAGGTCGCTAAGCAGATCTTTGTTATCCAGAAGGGCGGTGGTGCCAAACTTTGGGATTCTGATATCATTAGCTACAAGAAGCACCTCGCTAAAAACGTTCAGCTTTAATGCATATAGATTAATAAATAGTCGTTTTATTGGTGCAATTCTAAAGAAGCAGTTAGTTCGACAGATAGCTAGCATCTGTTCCCCAAAGAGACACCAAGAGGTTTAGAAACCGTCGTCACTATCGGACTCTGCGCGCGCGGAAACCACTTGCTTCGTGACTACCTCAGGTACAGCAGTCGCCTTTTTCTGTCGTTTTGCTCTAGCTGGTTTATCAGCCCCTCCGCTAGATTCTACAGGCTTATCCGAGGCTCTTGCACGCGCTCGCGGCCGCTTGCGAGGGGTCTCTACTGAGCGTTCAGATACAGTGGTTTGCTTTGCAGAGGCCCTAGTTCGGGGAAGTTCTGCCGGGTTGTTTGCACGCTTGCTGTCCCGTGGGAGAGTCTTCTGTTTCTTCGGAGCCGGATCCTCATCAGAGTCCACCATGAAGTCACTGTCCTCAGAGTCTAGTGCTACGCTGGCAGATCCAGATGTTTGCCGAGGCGGCGATCCCCCATCAACGAACAAGGTCGGTTCAGGCACTACTCGTGGGGACGAGGAGTTTCTGCTTTCCGAGTTCTTCTCTGTGAGGCGGCCCTTAATTGCCTTTTCAACGCATAACTTCAAGGCCTGCTTGTCGTCTTTGTCCACAAAGTGCGCGATGGACTCTGTCATTTTGTCTTCGGGAATGATCTGCAGAGATTGCTTCTGCAAAAACTCATGAACAAGTTGGCTGAGTTGAACCTTGTCCTCCAGCTGATCGGGTAGCACTGCGCTCTCTGGTCGGGCCGCAGGAGCCTTCTTCTTGGTGTACTGCACAACGTCATTAGCATTCGCGATCCGTCCTGCGAATCTGTTCGAAAAGCGTGTGGGATTCTCCACTGGGAACCCAGTATAGTCAACTCTCAGCCGCACCAAGGGGAGCGGAGTCTCAGTGGCATCGGGGTTGCGTATCCTCCAATCACTCAAGGCTTGCTCAATCAGCTGCTCGACTTGCTGTTCCATCCAGGCAACCACTTCATCCATGCATTTACTCGATGGAGCTATTCCAGAGTCGCGGATAGCCACTGTGCTCATAGCGAACGGGCGGACAGTCTTGAGTGGCAGTTTCTCGATACTGCACTCTTTCCCTTGGATATCGAGAATAGCGACATGCTTTGGCACCTGCTCGCCCTCGCATAGGCTCGTTGCTACGCTGCTACCAGGCTGTATGACTTGGAACCCCATTGTGGGATTGATTTGCGGGTCAATGAGACACTCGTGCTCGTGACCCCAGATGACCGTGTCGATAAAGGTGGGGAGAAAGCTCTCTGGCAGGTAGTTCGTCTCGGTGTGGGCACTGCGGTTTTGATGCACCATCAGGATATTGTAGTAAGAGTCGACATCGGGGGGAGTGACGAAGTTTACCCTGTTGTCACGGAACGCTCGATGCAGCCGCTCGTCGCGAACGTTACTGAGGCCGTAAACAGCGACGTTCGTCCCATCTTGCTGGAAGATGAGGGGCACCACTTCGATGTCCTCATGATCAAGAACACGCCCAAAGTAGTTCATCAGGCCGGTGCAGGCAAGCATGTCCAGGGGACTCATTAGAACCGCTCCACCGCGGTCGTCGTGGTTGCCACTTATTGCAAAAACAGGAATTGCAATATTTATGTTCTCGTCGCTGTAGTTTGGGTAGTCCAGCTCCTCGTCCAGACTCAGTCTGCCGTGGTGGAGAAGCTGGAACCGAATTGGCTTATCGCCCAGGCACCGTTCCCTTAGACTCTTGACCACCTGGTAAACGGATCTCTTGGAGGGCTTGTTGTGATGAAATAGGTCGCCACCTTGGAGAACAAAATCGACGTCGTTTGCCTCAGCTAATGCCAGGATCTCATCAAAGGTATTGGCGGCGTCGTCCCCCCGTATGGGGTCATGCTCGTTGTATCCAACGTGGTTGTCTGTGGTGATTAGGATCCTCATTGGGAATTCTGCTGCAACTATATAGCTGAGGGGCAGTAAAAATCGCAGAACCAGCTCTGAGTCCCGCTAGAAAACGATATTGTGGCAAGTCGTCGTGATCCGCGTGCCCTTACTAATTCTTCAGAGACTGAAATATCCTAGTGGAGTGCTCGAAAATCTTTGGAAGGACAAGCTGCAATTGCGTTCGCTAGCCGAGGATTTCGTCGAGCCATGCCTCTTTCTCGGAATCGACCTGGGTCTCGACTTTTGCGTCGCCCGAACGCCATTGCTGCGAGGGGCCGCTGAGCTTTGTGTGCTCCCAGAACTCGTCGTCGTCCTCTTCCAAATCCAGCTTCTTGGCCGTGCTGCCGCCAAATCGGCGCCGTATGTCCTGGCTGAGTTTGCCCTGCTCAATGGCCTCATTGATCCGGTCAAACTCAGCTTGGTCGCTGCTGTACTGGATATTTGGCTTGGAAAACTTGGGTTCTTGCTTTATCTTTGCAATGTGCTGTGCAATTAGCTCGTCCTCCTCTGCGTTATTCTCCAGCGACGGCAGCTCCTCGTGCACGGCCCACTGAGTGCCCTGAGCGTTTTCCTCGGGCTCGCTCGCTTTCTGGGGACTGGCGTCGCCGGTTTCGACGTCCTCTGCGTCGCTGCTGCCGGGCGACGAGTCGCTCTCGGCGTGCTTTGCGCTCCACTTTTGCCGCTGAGCCTCCTCCACAGGGGCCTCGATGTTCAGCTTCCTAAGGTGCGCTCGTTTGGCCTTCCTGTCCCATTTGTTGTTGTGCAGAACCATGCCGAAACTCTCGCCAGCCTCCAGCTGCCAGGTGTGCTGACCAATGTCTTAGTCACGTGGGAGATAACCGGCGCTGGCGGCCTCCGTTCGATATGGAGCATTACTTGGTCAAAAATTTGAACAGGAAAGAATCATATTTGGAAATCAATCAATAAGTAATGTCAGAACAGAAGCCCGAGAACAAGGACCCTGGAAAGCTCAACGGCGTCGTGCGCAACCAAGCGGTAGTGTCGAACGCCATGAATGGCAAGAAAAAGCAGGGCCAGCAGAAGAAACCGCAAAGCAGAGGCAAGGGCGAGCAGGGAGAAAACCACCATGGCCAGAATGGCCAGAAGCCCAAGTCTGGCCGGTCTCAGGACAAGGGAGACAAGAACCGGTCACACCCCAAGAAAACGACTGCAGACTCGCTCAGTCTCAACAAAGTTTTGTACCCTGATTTATTTGACGACAACGGCAACCGGATCAAGCCACCCCAGCCGGTGTTTGATCAGACCCCCGAGAAGAAGGGCCTGACTGAGGCGTACTCTGGCAGCAGCTTCAGTGCGTCGCCGGACGCTAGTGCACTTCCCCGGCCCAACTTCGCCGCAGGACCGGCCAAGAGCTTCGCTACCTGCCCCCCGAACCCCACAGCTCACTACGCTCCCTATGGGTACCCCCCGTTGCATGCACCACCAGTCATGGGCCAGAACATGTATGGGACCATGCCCAATGCGGCCGTGCCATCGCACACGCAAAACCCAATGCATATGATGGGGAATCCCCCACCGTTGTATCCGTACCCGCACGTGCAGCAGGGATACCCCTACCAGTACGCAATGCCCCCGCAGTCCTGGCCACCGGACCAGTCGACTTCAAATGCTAATACCTAATTAGCCTAGATACTATTTAGTTATTCTGCCCATGGCTACACACCAGGCCGGCCGGGATCTGGTTACGTAATCGCGCTCGTGATTTAAGCCCTTTAGTCAGACCAATAGTGTTCACTGTAATGGCAGGCCACCACGGACCGACGTATTCGGCCAAAGCAGGGCCCGTTCCTTTCCCCAAATTGCCTGGAAAGCAAGTCATCATTGCAAAGACTCTTGGATTCACAATGTGGTTCTGGATCTTCTACCGTATCAAGCAGGATGGTCCCGTAATGTTTGGACTCAAAAAGCCTTGGGAGCACTAGGGTATTCGTAGTTCTATAGATCAAAATATTTCTAACTGACAGTTTGCTCTTACTTGGTTCGAGTAACTTTCGAAGCAAGGCAGTTCTGATGTTTGCATTACCCTGTGAGATCATGTAAATAAATTAAATTTTAAACTATGCTTTCTTCGTGGCTGCGCTCTGAAGCACCTTGTACAGCTTTCTCTGCTTGTGGTACCCGAGCACCCGCTTGAGTGCGCTGATTGCATCTGAGCAAGGCGACCAAACGAACTTGTTTGCGAGGTCGTAGCACAAAAAGTTCAGAACAGCCAGCATGATGATCACAGATTTGAACTTTGTGCTTGTCCAGGTCATGTCCATGAGCCTCCCGACACTGGTCTCAGGGTCGATGAAAATGAACAAGAGGGTGAACACCAGCGTCACAGCAATGGTGGCCAGGAATGGCTTGTTGGTGTAAACCGGTTTGCGGAATGGGGCACCCTCGCAAAGAATCCAAGCAACAAAAATGTACTGGAACGAGGAGCTCTCGAACAGCGCCGTGTTATCGGTGCTCTTGAGGTTGTCATTATCTCCAGGAACTGGTGCAACATACCATGGCTGTACTCGCCCGTATTTCCATGCTACAACTTGGAAGAACGCACTTATCATCATCATGCCAATGAGTGGAACAAGCACTTTGCGTGATACTAGTTTTGCAGTTGGCCGTTTCCGCTCGAGCTTGCTCGAAGGCTCACTCCACGCCATGAAAACAGCTAGGGGAACAATTAGGAACAAGTCGATCCACAAGAACTGGAAATCACCAATGTTTGAACCATAGCTGTACAGTATAGAAACAGACAAGAACTGGATCGCACTATACATCGACATGTATTTGAAGCAACTGAAGCTCGTATTGAGCGCACACCTTCCCTCGCGGATCACAGTAGGAACACAGGAGATATCAAACACTCTGGATGTGAAAGGCGCCGCAACAGATGCCTCAGCTTCGGACAACGATATACCCACATCAGCCTCCTTAAGGGCTCCGCAATCGTTTGCACCGTCGCCACAGAAACAAGTGGTGTAATCTATTGCTTGTAGTCGGCATATAAGTTCGTGCTTCTCGTCTGGAGACATGCGAGCGTAAATGGATGCTCGAATGAGCATTTGATGGATTTGCTCAGTATTGCCTTCTTCCAGAACGCAGCGGAAGACATCACCCGCGATAGCCAAGGTATAGTTCTCGCCATTATATGACTCTAGAGTCACTGGATCAAGAACTCTCTTAGGATCGTCAACACATTCCCATTTGATGGCTCCGTCAGGGCCATCCGTAAAATGCGGAGCATACACAGAAACACCTTCCTTGATTATGGCGCACTCGCGGCCAACACATACCGCAGTCAGCAAGTTATCCCCAGTACACATGACGGTGCGCAACCGCGCAGCGTCCAGTTCCTCAATAATTCGCGTGGTGGTATCCTTCAGTTTATTCTCGAAAACAATAAACCCTGCGAAAGTCAAGTTGCTCTCAAGTTCCTCCCGGGAATAGTCACTGAACGAGTCCAATAAGCGATATGCGAAAGCAATGACACGGTAGCCCCTATGTGTGTACTCGTGAAGCGCTTCGTCATAATCAGACGGCAGCGACTGCGGCGTACATATCGTGCGCATCACCTCAGGTGCGCCTTTGACCAAAACAGCAGTACCTCTGCGTCCACTAACTACCACCGAAGCACGTCGCAACTGAGAAACAAAATCGAACTGCTTAGCAACGTGAAGGGTAACGGAACCATCAGGGTTCGTCGACTGCCTGTGGTGTTCATCCTCCGTAAACTTCCATTTTGAAAATTCAAACATCTTGATGTCCAAGGGATCGCCAATTAGTTCACCGTCAACACTCCGAAGCTCGTGGCATGTTGCTAGAGTCTCTACGATGATCGAATCGTTAGGCAGCTCGCTTGCATCTTCAACTAGCTCGCCAAACTTCCCGTCGAATATGCGGACTCCTAACACGTCCAGTCCGTCTTCCGTAAGAGTCCCGGTTTTGTCAAAGCATACAATGTCAATACGCCCTCCAACATTGACTCTCGATGGCGTGATACAAAAGATGGACTTCTGCCTAAGTCTTGACAAGGAAATATTCGTCCCGATAGTGAGTGTGGCCGGCAGAGCGGGAGGCACCACAATTGTGATCAAGTCCAGCGCACGCACCACGATGAGATACGGACTGAGTCCCATCTTGATGAAATTTATGGCACTGACGAGGAAACCCACCATAGCAATCAAACCCATAACCCCTATATAACGGAAAGAGTCGCGATAAAACTTGAAGCCACTTGGTTTAGGAAACATCATTGAGCGCAACAGCGCCCCTTTAGTTGTTTGAAAGCCAGTTCGGGCTGCCATTGCTAGTGCAGCCTCAAATTCGTCGCCTTGATGCGAAACAGCAGGCTTGCGAACGCGGATAATACGAGTTCCGCAATAAAGAAAGTTTTTGCTGATAACTCCGGGCCCGCTCTGAACTAATCTTTGCAGAGCCTCGTCATCAGCAGGGATTTTCGACACAGGGACAGATTCACCTGTCAAAATGGACTCGTTAACAATGCAATCTCCACTCAGAAGCACCGAATCACAGGGAAGAAGAGAGAGGTTTGGATCACTCAATTCGTAAACATCACCCGGAACTAGGTCACTTGAATTGATAGTTGTCCAAAATCCAGAACGCAGTACCCGCATTTCCACATCTTGATGCGCAATTTCCGACAAACGAGCCAGCGTCTTTCTAGTAGCTACCAGTGCTTCTGACACCGACGCAATGGACACAACAAAGATCGCAGTGGCGTAATATAGGTAATCGTCAAAAGCCCAGAGGATAATGGAGAATACCTGGAATATATAGAATGGGTGAAGCACTTCATCAACGAGCAGCTTTCTGACGGAGGGCTGCCTTATATCCAAAATGTTACGACCGAAAACCATCTCGCGCTGGGCTTGGACATCGGAATTGAGCCCTTCAATCGCTGTATCATGATGTTCCCATGTGCTTGCAGCCCAGTCTGAGTTGGTCATAAACAGATCCGTTATTGGATTATAAATGAATTTGATGTAACGGTAGTCCACGGTACGGAGGTAGGGCATCTTGGGGTCTCGATCAACATAAGGAGCATTATCATCGATCACTGGCGGGTTCATTTCGGGACTCAGGGTGTTGAAGATAGTCGAGAGAGCGTGGTTATAACGGAGGGACGTGACGTCCAAAGCTTCAAGCTCTCCCCATTGGTTTTCCACCATCATGAGGTCGCAGTTTCCCAGAGGACAGCGTGAGGCGATAAAAGCAATCCTCCAGCGAGGAAACCATCGCAGAATAAGGTATGCGATACCCAGGGTGCAAATGCATAGTACGATGTAGCAGAGCCTGCGTACTCGGGAGCGTTTGTAGCCGGCACACACAATACGCATGTCCTCTTCAGAGATATAGTATCTTTGAACGTGGCGAACAGCACGATAGACAAACTCGTCCATGTTTTCATCGAGCAGGGGCTCTTCTACTTGACTATCATCATCATCATAGTAGGTTTGGTGAGCTCTCTCTTCAGCCTCCGGCGAGGATGTTCGACTGAACACTTCTATGCTACCGTCGTCGTCACCTCCATAAACTGTGGATGCACCTTCAGCATTTTCAATTTCTGTAGGTGAAAAAAAGCTGAATGAATCATGTCTGGGCCGGTAGGATCCCTGCCGGTCGCTTGAGAGGCTATGCACTGACTCTGTGCGACTCAGGCTACTCTGCATGGAGTCCCTGCGCATACGGCCATGGTGCGAGTGCTGATGGAAACTAGAATAAGAAGAGGGAATCAAATCATGAGTTGGCCCCGAAAAGATCTCGTCATTCGAGGCCTCAGCATAATACTCATCAGGATCTCTCGCCATTGGGATAAGATAAGCAGCACTAGCTCAAAGTGCGGATAATAAAAGGCATGAGATGCATTAAAGTGTAGAATAGGACATGTATTTTTATTTCTAAACGAGTTTTAAAAATTTTTGATTTTGGGTTGCTGCAGGTTTATGAGAGCCGAACAGGTCTGACTTGCCTATCTTGAAATATTTTGCCTGCAGAGATTATTGCGGTGAAAAAAATTACTGCAAGACACTCAGCAAATGAAGGCTTCATGATTGGCTTAGGGAGGAGTGATGGGACAGTCCACGAGCTCATCCTCACACTGATCTCCAAATGTGATCCTGAAGTAGATGTAGAAGTATAGTCATGACGGTTGCATCAATTATCGTCTTTGGATCCATGCTCGACTCATCTCATTTAGGATAGTAACGCCTACGCCATTATGATAGCCAGCGACACAATCGAAAGGCAAGTCTCAAGAGACCCGCACGGTGATGTTAAACAAATATGGTAATAGACTACGTACTAATGCTTGGTACTAGCACTCAGCGGGCCTGAGGCAAATTCTTTCTACGGCGGTAGAAATACCACATGCGTGCGCGTTCGTGCATCTCCAGGGAGAATGGAGAGATGACTTCAGACTGATCCGGACGTGCAACAGGGTCACGGAGATAAACTGCATGACATGTGTCAAAATCAACCTCAATGTGATGTGGGAGCACCGCCAAAGGAGCTGTGAATTGACGAGGGGTCCAAGGGGTGAACCAACGCTTGGTAGGGTCAGCAAGACCGTAGAGCTTTCCTGTAGTAGACCAAGGAAGTGGGACACTAGCGTCCTCTGCCTCTGCCTCAACCTCCTCAATCTTCGCGGGAAGTCTGTCAACCCAAGAAGGATCGTACTTCTCGCGCTTCTTGGGGTCGACCATGCGTTCAGTGTAATCGTTCCGGATTTCAAGACGAAGACCAGAAGTGATCTCATCTAACAAGCGTTTCACACCAGAACGCTGCGCAGAATGGCCGCTGCGGAAACGAGACAAAATCTCTGAGATTTGCTCATCAGAGAAGAAGGATGCTGGGCTAGCGCTGGTATTTCCCACACGAGAGGCCTTCTCGGAGTCAGGTAGAGGATCTACAGGATGATTTTCCCCATCCACCGATTCTTCGGAATCAGTCTTGGGGTTGCCTTCTTCACCAGTGCTTTCAGAAACACCGCTTGAGGCCTTGTCATCGTCATGGAGAGGGTCAACGGGATGATTATCTGCATCCACGGATTCTTCGGAATCAGTCCTAGGATTGACATCACTAGAAGCCTTCTTATGGCTAGGAAGAGGATCATGCGGATGGTTGTCGGCATCAACTAGCTCCTCTGAACTGGTCCGGCGATCAACTCCGTTGTCTTTCTTGGAGGCTGAAGCATCTACACGAGATGCCTTCTCAGAGTCAGGAAGAGGATCAACGGGGCTCTTGTCCGCATCAACGTCCTGCTCTGCAGTGGTCTCGGGATCCTCGCGAGAAGCCTTCTCAGAGTCAGGAAGAGGATCAACAGGGCTCTTGTCGGCATCAACATCCTGCTCTGCAGTGGTCTCGGGGTCGATTCTTTCCTTCTCCTCAGTGACCTCTTCCTCATGAGCATCTTTAGAAGCCTTCTTATGGTTAGGGAGAGGATCAACATGGTGGTTATCTGCATCAACTAGCTCCTCGGAATCGGTTCGGCGGTCAACTCCGTCGTTCTGTTTGTGAGCTGAAGCGTCTACACGAGAAGCCTTCTCAGAGTCAGGAAGAGGATCAACAGGGCTCTTGTCGGCATCAACGTCCTGTTCTGCAGTGGTCTCAGGATCGATCCTTTCCTTCTCTTCAGTAATCTCTTCCTCATGAGCAGTCTCATCCTTAGAAGCCTTCTTGTGGTCAGGAAGAGGATCATGTGGATGGTTGTCTGCATCAACTAGCTCCTCTGAATTGGTCCGGCGATCAACTCCGTCGTCTTGTTTGTGAGCTGAAGCATCTACACGAGAAGCCTTCTCGGAGTTAGGGAGAGGATCAATAGGGCTGTTGTCGGCATCAACGTCCTGCTCTGCTGTGGTCTCAGGATCGCTTCGCTTCTTCTCTTCGGAGATTTCTTGTTCACGAGTGGTCTCGGAACCCTCGCGGGAAGCCTTCTCGGCGTCAGGAAGAGGGTCCACAGAGCTCTTGTCTGCATCCACAATCTCCTCCGCAGTAGTCTTGGGATCGATTTTCTCCTTCTCTTCCTCAAGTTCCTCCTGACGAGCTGAGGTTTTCTCAGCATCAGGAAGAGGGTCATGTGGATGGTTGTCTGCGTCAACAACCTCTTCTGAGCTAGTTCTGCGGTCAACTCCATCGTCCTTGTGAGCGGCTGACGCGTCTACGCGAGATGCCTTCTCAGAGTTAGGAAGGGGATCAACGGGGCTCTTATTAGCATCAACGTCCTGCTCTGCAGTGGTCTGGA
>JAMAJQ010000004.1:601260-917104 GCA_023628975.1 Wickerhamiella pararugosa | reverse complement strand
GATTGGGGTGCTTCTGCCAGCTGCCGAGGGGATCAACAGGGCTTCTATCAGCGTCCAAATCCTGTTCAGAGGTAGTCTTGGGGTCAATACGCTCCTTTTCTTCCTTAAGCTCTTGCTCGCGAGATGCCTTCTCAGAGTTAGGAAGGGGATCAACGGGGCTCTTATTAGCATCAACGTCCTGCTCTGCAGTGGTCTGAGGATCAATACGATCCTTCTCCTCAGTCAGTTCTACCTCACGAGCAGTCTCAGAACCAGCAGCACCGACAGAAGGTTTCTTCTCGGTATCGATCTCCTGTTCCGTATAATCACGGGGCTGGATGCGACCTTGCTCTTC
Organism: Wickerhamiella pararugosa; assembly: GCA_023628975.1. Classification (NCBI taxonomy): domain Eukaryota; kingdom Fungi; phylum Ascomycota; class Dipodascomycetes; order Dipodascales; family Trichomonascaceae; genus Wickerhamiella; species Wickerhamiella pararugosa. The sequence goes on along the minus strand of JAMAJQ010000004.1, from coordinate 916,770 downwards.
GAGACGCTCGCGCTCCGAGCGAGGGGCGCTATCGATGCGGCTTGCCTTCATGTTGTTGGGAAGCGGATCGATAGATGTATTGTCTGCATCCACATCCTGCTCAGCGGAAGTTTCAGGATTGGGGTGCTTCTGCCAGCTGCCGAGGGGATCAACAGGGCTTCTATCAGCGTCCAAATCCTGTTCAGAGGTAGTCTTGGGGTCAATACGCTCCTTTTCTTCCTTAAGCTCTTGCTCGCGAGTCGCGTTAGGGGCAGACGCACGAACCAAACCCAATACTTGTTGTGCTTTGCCATTCAAAAGCTCGCTGGCGGACTTGAAGTTGCCGCTAAGGATAGATCCAAGAACCGAGTCGGCTTTGAGGGTAACGATCTTGTCATTCATCTCGCTACGGAGTTTCTTATTCACCTCAGCAGCCCGAGCCTCTTTGCGAGCCTCGTGTTTGGCAGCGAAAACCTTATGACGGCGACGCATGGCCTCACGCTTTTTCCACATCTTGCGGGGATTTCTGCGGCAAGCGTCGAGGTACTTGTTGAACTTGCGAATAATACGGTTCGTAAGCTCAACTGCCTGTGCCTTGCTTGGCTTCACTCGGCCCAACGCTTCCAAAACTCGGTTAGAGTCCACGGAGAAAACGTCACCGGCTCTGAGCACATAACCAGGGGACTTGATCTTCACGCCGTTGACTTTTACGGCTCCACCAACAACAAATTGTGCAGCCTGCCGTATGCTGCTAGCAAACATGGAGCGAAAGACCGCTGAGTCCAGTCGACGCTCCAGCGCAGTGAAAGTCTGCATGGCGTAGGGAATTTCGCCCTGATCATCGGCTTTCTGTTGAAGTGGACTGACACTTGTGTTCTCTGGGTGGAAAATATTGCGAAACTGCGTCTCCGTGAGGTTCTCACCGTGGTAGGACCTCAGCTCTTGCTTGGCGAAAAACACCTGTCGGTACTGAGTGGGACGCTGAGGGTTTTTCCTCCAGGTAACAGCATTGTAGACATTGATTTTCTTGAAAGAAGGCCGGATTCGCTTGCGTACAAGCGAATATGGCACACTCGATCGGCGAGGCATAGCTTAATAAATTTGCTTACGACGAAGTTGGAGTGATAAAGCACGCTCGTGAGATGGCGGCACGCGGGAAATTTATAGAGGCGGTACGATTTTTTATGTGGAATATAAATATTGTAAATTAATGCTTGATAAACAATTTCGCTACACACTGCTCATGACGTGCCTCCTAAAGGAATCCTTGATGCTTCTCACGCATGGTACTTGGGGCAAGCTGAAGCTGCACACCAATCAAACCGCAAGCATTGACGAATATCGTAATATCGATATATATTGCATATGCACGAACGCAACTTTGCTCCGACGATGAAGATGGCTTCGATCAACGAGAGTGTACCTGATAAAACGAGGACATTGCCGGCCGAATTGAGTGTCAAATTTCTGATTTGCTTAAGCAGATTCTTTTCTGCGAATATTCTGAGCTAGTTTGTCCGCGATGGAGCATGATGCCCGCGCATTCATGCCTGTCAGAGAATAAGCGAGCACGTGATACCCTTGCGTTTGTTGCACAACGTGATACGGAGTGAGACACAGAGCCAATCTTACAATCACTGTAATAATTTTTTTTCAATATCTTTATGCGGTTGTGTTGAGATTGTTAAGGAACGGCGGAATATGACAAGTGATCTCCACATGCGGGCGGGTTGCTTAAGGAGGCGTCCGTGCAGAATTCGTTCAGCAGTCATTGAGGTTCGGCACTATCCTGACTCTTTGTGACAGAATAACATGCTGCGACAAAGGGGTTTTGCTGGCCATCTTCTATAATTCCAGGTACCATTGTCGCCTTAGATGTCGGACCATCATCAGAATCTCGATAACCTACATTTGCCGAGATTCATACATTCACTCGAGCAACGCGATAGAGGTTTTCCGTTCTGGCGAACGCAAGTAATAGCACTCAGTGTACTTAGCAGCATCGCTGCAGGTACCACTTGAAACAGCAAGTGGAGGAAGAGCTGCAATTACTGAGCGGTCAGTTCAACAAATACAGTGAGCATACGACCTGTTCACCGCCGTCTTCTTTTACGAGGAGGCTCGGGCTCCTTCTTGGCGACCGCACGCTTTCTCCTAGTACGAGACTCTTCCTCTGCCTCATCCTCTTCTTCCGCTTCTTCGTCCTCTGCAGCGTTCTCCTCTTCCTCCTCTGCCTCCTCGGGGGTTTCTTCTGTTTCCTCGCTAGCCTGCCTTCTTCTGGAACGGGTACGTCGCTGCGGTTGGGGAGCAGGTTTCTTTGCTGGCGAGGCAGCAGGGGTCTTTTTCGGGGGCACCTTCTTTGATTGAGCAGTTTTGGCGGCACTCTTCTTGGGTGCCGGCTTCTTCTTCTCAGTTTGTGCCCGCAGCCGCGTAGATCGTCTAATTGGTTCATTCTCCTCTGGGCCTTCGCTGTCATCCCGTTCAGCTCCTTCCGCATCCTCGTTGCCAGATTCCTCCTTGATTTCGTCTTCCTGAGCCGACTCGTAGTCGCTATCACCTCCTGTGAATCTCTCAATCAGCTCCTCGCTGTAATTCTTGAGGAGCAAACCGTACATGGTTTCTCCGTCTGCGGGCTTGTATTCTTTTGCGTCGAGCGAATCTGCTAGTTCGAGCTTGTAGAGAGTTCGCAGTTTACTCCAAATATCCTTTATTGGAATATTCAATGCTTGATGAATAGCGATGACATGAAAGTGCTTGTGCAACCCAGTAGGCCGATAGTTCCAAATAGCACGCAGGAGCTTGGCCTCATTTTTCGAGTCCCAGACTTGTTTGGCCATCTCGTGGTGAGTTGATTCAATACTCGGTTACGTAAGTAGAGTACTGAGATCCTCGACGGGTAGCAGACATTACAACATGAGCGGTCATTGCGGCATTTTATATCTACATTTTAGTTTATCAACATGTGCGCGAGATTGTTCAAGGTTTGAACGCCTCTCGTGACTTTTGAACCATGAGCATATCCAAAATAGTGATTGAAGCCATTGCTTCAACAATAGGCACGGCACGGGGAACGACGTTGGGGTCGTGTCTGCCCCGGGCCTCGAGGACGCCATCCTTGCCATCGTATGTGGCGGTGTGCTGGGCCTGGGAGATAGTTGCAGGGGGCTTGAACGCAACGGTGAAGTAGATGTTCTCGCCGTTGGTGATTCCGCCCTGAATACCGCCAGAACGGTTAGTGACGGTGTGGAGCCTGCCGTCCTCACCACGGACGAATGCGTCGTTATGGGTGGATCCAGACATGGCGACGCCGGCGAAGCCAGAGCCGACTTCAAAGCCTTTGGTGGCAGGGATGCTGAGCATTGCGTGGGCGAGCTGGGCCTCCATCTTGTCGAACACGGGCTCACCCAGTCCCACAGGGCAGTTGCGAATGACGCAGGTGACCAGCCCACCGACCGAGTCGTTCTTGGCCTTGTACTCTGTCACCAGCTCGACCATCTTGTCGCGGATCTCTGCATCGGGGCAGCGAATCGGGCCAGTAGCATCGACCTTCTCACGAGTGATCTCGTTCAGAGTCTTGATGAAGGTTGGGTCGTTGACGTCACGGTTCATGGTGACTGGACCAACTCCACTGACGAACGCTACGACCTCAACACCGAACCGTGCCAGCACCTTGTCGGCGATCGCACCGGCGGCCACACGGCCGATCGTTTCACGGGCAGAGCTGCGGCCTCCACCAGAGCTCGCCTTGATGCCGTACTTCTCCAAGTAAGTTTGATCGGCGTGAGAAGGACGAGGATACAAGTCGGTCTCAGAGTAGTCGTGCGGCCTCTGGTCCTTGTTCATAATGACCATGCCGATAGGGGTGCCGAGGGTCTGGCCGTTCTCGACGCCGCTCTGGATCTGCACAGCGTCTGCCTCGTTTCTGGGAGTGGTGAGCGAGCTCTGACCAGGTCTTCTTCTCGTGAGCTGGGGCTGGATGTCAGACTCTCCTAGCTCGAGGCCAGGGGGGACACCATCGACAATGCACCCCACCGACTTGCAGTGCGACTCACCGTAGGTGGTTACTCGGAATAGGCGGCCATATGTACTCATATTTCACTTTTTCGGACTGAAAATTTCATTGAGTCAGCCCATTCTAGTGATTACTTCGAGGTCACGTGTGGATTCAGCCACGGTCGATGGAACGAAATACAGCAGCTGGGTCGAAAAATTGCAGTTTAGTAGTACCTGACTTTGAGTTCTTTCCGGCAGAGACCGACTTTGTGCAGGCGGGGTGCAGCGGCAATTGAATTTTAGAAACACTCTCACCAGCTCTGCTTTTTTTAAACACAGATTGAGTATTAGCGGCCAGTGACTCGTTTCGCGGCTACGTTTTGAGCTGTGCAGATGTGGCGTTGAGGCGTACGATGGATCTAAGAATACTGCTGGCTTTTCTGGTGGGTCTTGTGGGAGTTGTCGTCTTTTTTGCGCTCGCCAAGTCGCCAAAGAGCAGATCCCAGCCCGCAGTGGTCATATGCGGCCCCAGCGGGTCGGGCAAGACCGCATTGTGGGCAAAGCTGGCGGGAGTCCCCATTCAGGCAACTGTGACGTCAACCACGCCGAACTCCACAGTTATCAACAGCACAAAGTACGTGGACTGCCCTGGGCTGGCCAAGCTGCGCAACTTGTCGGTGTCTGAGCTGCAGAGTGCCCTAAAAGTGGTGTTCATGGTCGACGCTGCGAGTCCGAAAACTCTGTCCGAGGCGGCCCCAGCCCTCTACGAGGTTCTGTTAATTGCCGAGAAAAGACACGTTCCGGTGCTGATAGCCGCAAACAAGTACGATCTGTTCAGCACTGTGAGCATCAAGAAAGTCAGAAAGGCCCTGGAGACCGAGATCAATGCGATCCGCGAATCAAAGCAGAGGAACCTCAACGACGCCAGCACACTCGAGCCTGACGAGCACTGGCTTGGCACCGACGAACCATTCGAGTTTGAGCACCTCGAGACCCCAGTCGAGATCCTAGAGGGCTCTGTAAAAGCCGATCGCATTCAAAACTGGCAAGATTTCATGAATAATTAGCATTGTATCTATGGAAACAGGTTGACAGGTGGGCCTGCAACAACCCGTGCATATTTCTGTAGTCATGGCAGCATCCACACCCGTGATTACTCCAGATCCAGGTGGTGCGAATTTGGGGCAGCGGGAGCAAGTCACGGGACTGATGTGCGGATTGACAGGTCAAGGTTAGTTGTATTTTACATAGGCGATCACCGATACGTAGTTGCAGGTCGAGAACCAGCTACTTATTCAGTCCAGGTTCGATCGGGATAGCACGGTAGTTATCGTGATGCATCCGACGCATTCCAAAGTGCCATCACATGATAAAACGCTGTCAAACTCAGTGGCAGCAGTCAGTGATTTTTCTCGACAAAACCACTCCCGTATTGTTCGCGGCCAGATTTCGACCCAATCTAAAAAACGGTGCTCTATCTCTCGACTAAATAACTTACCAACCTTGCTTACTGTTGATGGCCAAACGAGAGCAAGCCGAGCCCTCGTTTGTGAGGGAGACAAACAGAATTAGCATCGATTATCACCCGGTGAGCGGGCGAAAGATGCTCAACCGGTACGAGATCTATGGTGAGCTTGGCCGAGGTCAGCATGGTAAAGTCAAGCTGGGACGCGATGAGCAGACTGGGGACTTTGTAGCGATCAAAACCGTGAATCGAAAAGACCGTCCCCGTCTCGGCAGGCCCTCTGGTTTCTCTGCCGAGTCCAAGGTGCGCCAGGAGATCGCCATTCTCAAGAAGTGCAATCACCCGAACATTGTGCGATTGCGGGAGGTTCTGGACGACCAGACCTCGAGAAAAATATACCTGGTGCTCGAGTATCTCGAGCAGGGCGAGGTCAAGTGGCAGAACCCCGATCAGACCCCGGCCCTGAGTCGGGAGCGAGCCCGTCAGGTCGCGGCCCAGACGCTGCTGGGGCTCGAATACCTCCACAAGCATGGCATCATACATAGAGACATCAAGCCGGCGAACCTGCTGCTCAGCGGCGACAACCAGGTCAAGATCAGCGACTTTGGCGTCTCGTACGCCTACACGTCTCAGGACGGAGATGAGCTCGAAATGGCCAAGACGGTGGGGTCGCCGGCGTTCTTCGCCCCGGAGATGTGCATATTCGAAGACCGGAAGCGACCCCGGATCAGCTCGAAGATCGACATCTGGGCCTACGGGGTCACCCTCTACTGCCTTCTGTACGGGCACCTGCCGTTCGACGGGGACAATGAGTACGAGCTGTTCAGAATCATCTCGGACGAGAAGAGCCTCGTGCTCCCGCCCGCCAACGGCGACAAGGACCTCGAGTCTGCAAACGACTTGCTCACAAAGCTGCTCGAGAAGGACCCCGAGAAGCGCATCGACATTCCAGAGATCAAGAACCACCCGTGGCTGCGCCCGGCCTTTGAGTGTCTTTCTCAGCTCGAGCGGACCGAGGTGAGCCCCGAAGAAGTTGACCACGCCATTAGAGGAATCGCCGGCAGAATCCGCGACTCGTTCTCAAAGCTTCGCAAGGGGTTCACCCGGGCCTCTCTGGGAAGCACTGGGAACACCCCGAACCAGAGCTCGGCCAGCATCAGCAACGACAAAGTCACGTACCCTTCGAACATGTTCAAAGCTGATGGCGTGCCGATACCCAAGCCACCGTGCACACCCCCGGTGACGGTGTTGTCGCCCCGCTCCAAGGCGCTGTACGACTCCAAGTTTCCCAGCGAAGACACTCTGAACATGCCGTCCAAGGTCTACGCAAGCGACAGCGAAAGCGACAGTGGAAGCGAGAGCGATCACCAGCTGACGTTGGTCATCGGACAGAAAAAGCGATAGCTTATATTTATAGCATTAATTTATAGCATTCTCTAGTCTACTTTTTGGTCTTAGTTCCTATAAGTTCACCACAGGTGTGGCGGTGGCGTATGGTCGGTCGTGATAGTTTACTGAGCGACGACGCCTTGCTTGGACAGCAGCTCGAGGCTGATGACTTTGAGATAGACGAGGAAATCGAGCCTGATCGCCCCGCCGCACCGAGCCAGGGTTCTCGCTCGAGTCCCATGCAAACAGAGGGCACCCTGGGCGACACTGGCGAGCGATTCGAACAACGACGGTTTACTGGCGGCGACACTCTGGACGAGCCGGTCACGCAGACGATTATGCGTGACGTCTACGCATCAGGGGGCATTTTGGCGCAAACCCTCGGGCTCAAACCCCAGGATCATCAGCAATGGGATCTCTGGGGCCCCTTGGTGTTCTGCCTCGTGCTGAGCCTGCTCCTGAGCTATGCGTCCACATCTCAAACCTCGAGTGTGTTTAGCTCGGTTTTCGCTCTCCTTTGGCTCGGCCAGGCCCTAGTCACCCTCAACATCCGTCTCCTCGGAGGGACGATCTCCTGGTTGCACGCTCTGTGCGTGTCAGGCTACTCACTATTCCCGCTGCTGCTGGCCGGAGTGTTCAGCTTGATTATTAAATTGAGAATTGCTCGGCTGGTGTTCTCGCTAGTTATGATTCCCTGGGCGACCTGGAGTGCCACGAGGGGCCTGGGCCTCGGCGGAGTCCTGCACTCGAGAGTTTTCCTCGCCAGCTACCCTGTGGGCTTGTTCTACGCTGTAATTGGGTGGTTGTGTGTCGTGATCTAGAGCCACTACCTCAGGCTGGACCACCCCAGGCTTTTCGCCCTAGCTGTTCGCTCTGCTGGAAAACAGAAGCAGATAAGTTATTTCCAAAAGATATACGTATAAACTATAAACTACTCGCGCTAATTTCGCACCTCCCACAGATGCAGTACTTCCTTTAATGCCCCTGCAATGCTGTGCTTAGTCATGTCTGTGTCCATCGACACCATTGCCTTCAAGAGGCGCGTTGGGGAATTGCAAAAAGCCCTGCCAACGTTTGGAGTCAACTGTTTGCTTACTTCTCTAGGCAAAGGTGACAAGGAAACTGAGGACACGCTTACTCTGGTTCTCCACATTTGGCTGCTGGGATACCCGTTTGCAAACACGGCAATCCTGCTGGATTCGGAGCATTGCGAGATCGTAACGTCGCAGAAGCAGGCAAAACACCTCGAAGGGCTCGAGTCTGAGTCCACCAAGGTGATTGTTCGCCCAAAGGACGTGGAGGAGAGTAAGAAGACTTTCGAGGAGTCCCTGCAGCGATTCGTGCAGTCTGACGCTAAGGTTGGCCTGTTTAGAGACACGTTCGAGTCTCCGGTTGCGCTGGCGTGGCGTGAAGTTCTCGACAAGGAGCTCGCCCGGAACAGTGGTACTCAGGTCGACGTCTCGAGCCAGTTCGAGACGCTGCTGCACATCAAGGACGGAGAGGAGCTCGCCGCAATTGAGACTGCCTCGAAAGCCGCTCGGGGCCTGATGCTGAATGTCTTCGCCGACGAAATGACCACCATCATCGATGAGGGCCGTAAGGTGCCCAACGAGAAGCTGGCGAAAAAGATAACTGACACCCTGGCGAATACAAAAGTGATGCGCAAGCTGAAACTAGGCCCAGACTTTGAGAACGACTACCTGGACTACAGCTTCCAGTCTGTGGTCAAGAGCGGCAGCTTCGACCTCAAGACGCGGGAGTCCACGCCTGACAACCTCAAAGCGGGCGTCATCTACTGCCAGATCGGTTTGCGCTACAAATTTTACAGTGGTGTCATCGCCAGGACCTACATGATCGATGCCTCCAAAGAACAGGAGCAGAACTATACGATCCTGGTGTCGGCCCAAAAGAAGGCTTTAGCAGCAATCAAGTCTGGAGCAACCTGCTCCGAGGTATATGAGGCCGCACGGTCATTGGTAGCAGAGAAGAACCCCGACTTGGTGCCTAAACTCTCTCAAACTGTGGGTCATGCAATCGGTATTCAGCTTGAAGAGCCAGGCCTGGAACTAAAAGAGGGAAATACTACGGAACTCAGGGACCGCGAAACCATTGTTGTTTCTATCGCCCTTGAGAACATCGAGGAAAATGGCCAGACATACTCCCTTGGACTCAGCGATACCGTACAGGTCAGCGAGGGCGAACCACTGGTCTATACCGATAACCCTCGCAACCTGAGTGATGTGGCTTTCTCCCTGCAGGCTGAAGAAAAGGCTCACAGTACCCGCTCCACTCCACGCCAGCTTCGTGTCGACCCGCGCGAGAAGGCTAACCAGCTGTTAGCGGCCCACCAAGGCGAACTTAAGAAACAATTACAAGAACGAGGATTGGCAAAATACTCCAACAAGAGCGGGGCTATTGATGTCGAGGAGAAAATTGAATTCAAGAAGTACGAGTCTTATAAAACTGAGAAACAGCTTCCTCATCTCAAAGACCTCAAAATAGCTCTAGACGCCAACGCCCAGACTATTATCGTGCCCATCAATGGTCGTGCTGTGCCATTCCATATCAACACCTACAAGAATGGCTCCAGGACTGAAGAGGGAGAATATGTCTATTTGCGTCTCAATTTCAACAGCCCGGATACGGCGTTGGGCAAGAACGAGATGCCATTCGAGAATCCTAATGCCACTTTCATCAAGAGCTTGACTGTGCGCTCCAAGAATATTGAGCGCATTAATGAAGTATTCAAGAAGATTTCTGATATGAAGCGAGAGGCTGCCCGACGCGAGGCCGAGAAGCGCCAGCTCAAAGACGTTGTCCAACAGGATAAGCTTATTGAGATCCGCGACAAGAGACCGCTCCGCCTCGAGAACGTGTTTGTGCGCCCAGCTCCGGAAGGCAAACGTGTTCCTGGTATTGTTGAACTGCACAAGAATGGTGTGCGCTTCCAGTCGCCGCAGGGGAGAGACCAGACAGTTGATGTCTTGTTCAGCAATGTGGAACAGCTATTCTATCAACCATGTGATAAGGAATTAGTAGTTATCGTCCATTTCCACCTAAAGAACCCTATTCTCATTGGTAAACGGAAGACCACCGAAGTTCAATTTTACCGTGATGCCACCGAAACAGCATACGATGATACTGGAAATCGCAGACGGAAGTATCGCTACGGTGATGAAGATGAGATTGAACAAGAACAAGAGGAAAGACGTATGCGTGTGGCCCTTAATAAGGAATTCAAGAACTTTGCTGAGCAGGTCAGCAAGACTACTAATGGAAAACTCACGGTAGAGATTCCCTTCCGAGAACTTGGTTTCGAAGGTGTCCCCCACCGTAGTGCTGTGTACCTTCAGCCTACTACCGACTACCTTGTTCAGCTCGTTGACACTCCCTTCCTAGTCCTGAAGCTGGACGAGATAGAGGTTGCACATTTCGAGCGTGTTCAATACGGCTTGAAGGAATTCGATCTTGTGTTTGTTTTTAAGGACTTCACGAAGCCACCCACCCACATCAACACGATCTCGGTCGGAGATGTTGACCACGTTAAAGACTGGTTGAATAGTGTGGACATTCCATTCTATGAGGGTCCCTTGAACCTGAACTGGACGGTCATTATGAAGACAATCTCACAAGATCCTAAAGATTTCTTCGAAACAGGCGGATGGGACTTCTTGAGTCTAGAGGATGAAAACGCTGAGGAGGAAATGGAAGAGGAATCTGAGTTTGAGATTTCTGAAGATGCACCTGAGAGTGACGAATATGAAGAGGAGGAGGATTTCTCTGCGGAATCGGAGATTGAGACCGCCTCAGAGTCTGAAGGCCCGGACTGGGATGAGCTGGAGGAGGAAGCAGCAAACGAAGATGAACGGAATGAAGAAAGAAAGACTACTACTACTCGACCTAAGAGCAGGAGCTCAAAGCAGACTCGCTCGAGACGTCGTTGATAAAATAGAGTATATACACGCTTGAATCCTACTCAGTATTATGCATCCTACACTATCGGAGCTGTTCATTGACCTGCACGATTCTAGTGGGCCAAAAGTCATCTCCTACGGCAATGAGCTGAATCTTAGTGAGACCCAAGCCCGCATTTTAACATGTTTAAATTTTGCACTGGAGGGTCGCGTAGTAACTGCGTTGGCACATCTCGAAAGGCGAGACGTGCGCGTGCTTGAATGTGGCGACAAGTGTGTGTACTTTGTGGCGCAATGCTTGGTGGACCTCGCCCAAAATCTATGCTGCTGTGAGGACTATGAGGAAAATCGCACTTGTAGTCACTTGATATGTTTGATGATACTGCAAGAAAACTACGAATTTTTGGAAAGCTACAAATTTCCAGCGGTGAACTGCTCTTCTGAAACATTGATACAGGAGATATATGAGAAGCTACCTCCGTAAGTTTCCTTGGTTGTGCACTATAAGAGAGCACAACCGCAAGTCGGACTGCTTGCCATTATGAGAAGTCTCACACTTTACGTTTCACGAATTGGGGCCTACAACATACAGAAATGTGGATGTTGCCAAAAGCAAGGTTTTGTGCCTTGCTAGGCATTGAGGTTTGAACCTATCTACGATTATGGAAGTCCTCTTCTCCCTTGCTAGTCTGCAGTACCTGGATGCTGCTGAAGTGCCGTTCGAAATGAACAGGCACAAGCACTATGTGAATATGTTGTGAACTTAGTTAGTATCAGATGTTACTCTCTCGTCAAGCTTGCATCGGTGTGAGCTGAGTTAAATGTTCGTCACTTACCCTTAAGTTAGTAAAACACACTCCTCGTACGGTGACAAGGAATGGTCGCCTGTTTTTCCTGTTCTTTTGCAGTGTCCCACAGGTAAAAGTCCAGCAGCACCGCATTAGCCTCGGGAATATACTTTCGCAAGACTTCAACGGCCCAAACTGAGCAACCTCTGAGTTCGACCTCGTACTGTGACCCAGACTCGATCATTTCTCCTCTCCTGATGACGTTCTCCAACTCAGGGGAATACTTGATCAATCCGAGTTCCCAGAGGATTTGCGGCACCCTGTAATCAGCAAACATGGTGATCTCATCGATGTCATCAAACCTCCCCAGTCCCTCGCCATTGAAGCATCCCCACAGGTCTCCAATCAGAATCTGGGCCCTCTTAAAGATTGCCACTTGTCTGCCCTTGTAGGTGAACACATCATTATAAGACTTGAAATTACTCGTGACAAGGTCCAGTAGCCGCATTGCGGAGTGGTTTGCCAGTCTCACCACCGGCTCGAATGAGTCAAATCCCATGCGTTTTAGCGCACGGCCAGCTTCGACAAGAGCTTCGTACCTCTGGTTGAGCAGGGGTATCTGCTCGTCTGTCGATGAGCGAAAGACCGACGCTAGAACATCAATGGTGAAATCCTGAGATACCCAGAACGACGGGGAGGTAATTTCTATACCTTCGTCGAGAGCACGGTTGATTGCAGCCACTAATGACCAGTATCCAGTGTAGGTCGTGCCCTTGTACTCCACAGAGAATCGACGGTCATCAGATTGATCCGACCAAAAGCTGAAGTTCAGCGTGTCTATGGTGAATATCCAGTCGACCACTCCAACGTCCGAGGAGCTGGGGTTCAAGGGGTGGGCACTCCAAGACTGCGTCGAGTAATTTTTCTTTATGAGATCAGTCTTGAGCTTTTGAGCAATAGACTCGCATTTGTCTTCTACCACAAACACATGCTGAGCGTTTGCTGCTATGAACTGAGCAGATTCACGCACTGACATTCGTCATTTTATCCTCTGCTATTCTCAGATGACTAAAAAGTTCTGAGTAATCCAAGCCCTAATTGTTCAACTATGCTGTGATTGGGGTAACGTAAAAGTAGGTCGCGGAGCGAATCAAAAAACGAAATGTGATTCCCCAAAGTTGCTTTATCTGCCTCGCGTAAGAAACGCGCTGATTTTCACATGCACCTGTTCGTGCATAACTAGGTTGACGCCTGCAAGTAGTCTGTATATCATGTAGCCTGAGACGCGGCTTGAAACAGCTCAGCTTTTGATTTCAGCAATTTATAGACTCTAGCAGTTTTCTCTGGTTTGCGTCCACATAATACTGCCAGTTAACTTGGCAAGACCTACTACACAAAGCAACTACACGTACAGATTTCCATAACATCAGTAGACTCCAGCCCAGGCTCCACCCTTTGCATACCCCCACTCCTTCATTCCCACCAGCCGCATTCCGCCACATATTCATACATGCACTGGCAGGATTCCAGGCTTAGTCAATCGCAACTTACCATGGACGAGGAAGAATACGCGCATCTTCGCGACGATTTCAACCGGGAAAAGCTAAGGGTTGCTGACTTGCGCAGGATTCTCACCGCGCATGACATCGATTATGATGTACACGCGAAAAAAGCCGACCTCCGCACGGTTTTCGACAATCAAGTTTGGTCGCGTCGCGCGCAACTTCGCGCGGAAATACTGGGGGTTCGGCCTAGTGCCACCCAAATTGAGAGTGCTGAGGTAGTAGTTGGGGAGTCGCAGTCCCCCCAAAAATCCTCGCCCCGCAGACTTCGCCAGTCCCGGCCGAAACCTAAACGAGATGCGGTCGTTTTAGACTCTGTTGATTTCAGCGTTGGTCCTCGTACCAGGAGCAGGAGCAGGAGCCCGGTAAGATCGGAATTGAGGGGCTCTGACAGCCCACGACGCCGCCGGGCCGAAATCAAGGATGAAATCAAGGAGGAGGAGGCTACGCCTCCCAAGGAACTCAAGTCGCCTACCAAGAGAGGCCGCAAGCCGAAGGTGGCTGATCTGAAGGAGGAGCTCGATTTGGAGATCCCCAACCTCAAGGCTGATGAGGCTGCTGAAGAAGTTAAGGGGGAGCCCGAACTTGACAAGGGTTCCAGCTCGAAAGCGTCGAAATCCAAAGAAGATAGACAAGCCAAGCTCAAGGTTGAGAGTGCCAAGGCACAAAAGCTAAAGTCGCCCAAGAAACGAAGCCCGACTAAGACCACAAAGGCCAAGGCTGCAAAGGCTACCAAGGAATCTACGAAGGATGCAGACTCCTCGAAAGAGGCAGAGAGCTCGTTCAGCCAGGATAACGTGTTCCAGAGTGGCGAGATCGATACGCCAAACTCCCTCAAGCGCAAGCGTCTCGAGGTCTCGGAGAGAAACACTAGATCGCGCCGCGAGCACGCGCCACAGAAGCACCAGCACTCAGCACCGCAATCGCTTCCTGAGAATGCCGCACAAGTGTTTGACCACGCACCTGACCTGCAACCTCCCGCTAATGTGTCCCAGGAGCCATTCGATATCAGTGTTGGAGAATCAGAGCCCTTTCTCGAGGCAGTATTGGCAAGAATACCAGGTGATGCTGGAGATATCGAACGTGAAGTCATCCTTGAACACGAATTTCCTGAAGGGACTCCTTCCAAGATCACCAGTTCAACGCCTCTCCAGAGCTCTAATGTGTCGATGCAAGCTTCCCCGCCATCCCTTGGCTCGTTCGTGCCCGAGCAGGCTAGAACTGGAGGGTTCTTTCTCCCTAATCTTGAGACCCTGGGTAGAGTAGGCGAACGGCTGTCATCAACCGGCACACACTTGGGAAGGGCCGCAGAGCAGTTTGCTCGTGAGATTGACATCAATCTGAGCGGCACGCCTAGTGTCAGTGGCCAGGAGAGCAGCTCAACGGACCAGAGCGCCGAGCCTGAGTCTGAGTCTGAGTCTAATTCCGACTCGTCATCGTCATCTGAGGAAGAAGCCGGCGAGTCACTCACCACTCGAATCAAGAGCTTCGGTCGCAGTATATCTGACGGCGCTAGTAACCTTTTCGGAAAAATTAATCAAGGTGCAGATTCTGTAAGAGATCGGGTAGAAACTTCTGCTGAGTCTGTCAAGTTGAAATTACGCAATGGCACTGACAGCGTCAAAGAGAAGTTGGGGCATGGCGCCGAATCTGTTAAAGAGAGGCTCGAAACCAGCGCGGCGTCAGTCAAGGACGTTGCGGCATCGCAAGCCCCCACTGTGAAATCTTTTGCTGCGAAAGCCCTTGAGCTTTTGAAGCTTATCCTGAAAGTTACTCTCTATACGCTTGTTGGAAGTTTAGTCGGCCTTGGTGTTGTATCTGTCATCTCGTACGGAGTTTGGTGGAGAACTGCGAAACTACATCAAGGTTGGTGCGCAGACGAATGGGCTCCTCCCAGCATTCGTATTCCAAGGTGGCTGGACGGGAAACCATCCCACGAATGGCTCCAGGCCCCACGGAATCATGTCGTTAATTTCTTGGAGGCTACAGCTCCTTCGTGCACAGAATGCCCTGAAAACGCGATCTGTGGGCCTGATTTCGTCAGTTGCTATGATACCTACATGTTGAAGTCCCACCCGTTGTCCTTAGGTGGTCTCATCCCACTAGCTCCAAAGTGCGTCCCAGACTTGGAGCAGCGCCGCGAGATAGACCGACTAGTCTACAGAGCTGTGAACTTCCTACGGGAGCGCCGCGCACAATTTGAGTGCGGTACCGATGGTGTTTCTACCCCTGAGGTCTCCTATGACGAACTTGCCACCAAGCTCGGTGGTGGAGAATCAGTCCTTGATCAAGTGATCCTTGAGCTCGCTAATGGTGAGAAATACACTGACGTTGAAGTCGTCGCAGCGCACAGGCAAGTACCCAGCAATATTCATGGTAGCAACGCTAACTTCCAGGACACAGACAGCATCGTCTACCCCTCGTATTCGTCATCGGTATTTGTTTCGCACTCACGCGCTTACATGAGTCTATGGTGCCGACTGCGGCTCGCATTCTTGGGTGCACTGAAACGTTGGGCTGAAAAGTACGCTGTGTATCTGAAATGGCTCTCGGTGAGCTCTATCCTCCTTTCGTGTGCTGGGCTCGTTGTATACCTCCAGATCAAATCTCGTGCGGCGTTCAACCAGGATATCGATCACATTGTAGAGATCTTGAAGAACGTTCGCAAAGAGGCGGATAATGACCCCACCGGGCAAACGAAAAGCTACGTCTCGACGTACGTTCTTCGCAATGAGGTCAAACCCGCACACAAAGCGCGTTTCGAGGATGCCTTGAAGAGACATGCTCGTATTCGCACTAGACACATAGAAGACGATGGCGAGATCATTCGTATCTGGGAGTGGGCTCCCTGATTATTTATTATGGACAAGTATTAGTAACTAAGTAATGTACTCATCAAAGCAATACCAGTAATTTCTAGCGTATCAACAGCAGCCAGACAAGTCCATCTTCTTGTCTTATGCAGCATGCCCCTTTCGCTCGGTGGCTGGATTTGCCACAACTCCTTTAAGTGAGTTTCATGATCTCATTAGAGTTCTGACTTATCGATGTCCGACAGCGAAACAGATACCCACAGTGAGCATATAAGTTTTCATAAAGCATTCGAATTATGGAAGGATAGATCTAGTGGAGAAGCGAGACGATGCGTCTCGTCTCCAGTTTCTTGGAATCCTATCAGACAAAGCACAACATCAAGCGTCGCACAAGAAGTAAAACAAGAACTATCAAATGAAGAAGATACCCTGTGTTCTCCTGACCAAGCAATGCAGGACGATGCTGGAAAGGAGAGGCGTCCGAAGTCATTCAAGCCCACGTTGAACGATGAGTACTGTGCCGAGGAGACATTGGCCACTACAAACATTCTAGATCACATTCCCTACTCTGAGCGACCTAGTATAAACGAGTGTCGCACCTTTGAGTACTCTGGATTTCTCTCCCTTTACACTTTGTATGGTCAAGGTAAAAGTGTCGAGACCAAGTTTAGGGTAGCTGTGCCTGCTGTGCCAAAGGACGTACTTGCACCGACGAGTTTGAAGGGCATCTCTCCATTCAACACTCGCTATGCTCACCCCGCCAATGCAGAGTACAAGCTAACTGCCCATGAGTATTTCAACATGGATGCAGTCATATGCAAAGCTACCTATGTCCTGGTACTGCTGTCAACACGGTCTCGCAAAGACTGCGATAGTCTTACCCTAGAGGATCTGGGAGCTACGGATTCTGGCTCGGCTTCAGATGTTCGAACAACTATACCCGACAAGCTTGGGGTCAACAAGGTAGTGATGAACTCTCTGAACGCGTCTAGTGAGTTTACAAAGCTTCTACTGGTTTTGTTGGAAGCATGCGGTGCCCATGGGTGTGTTGGCGAGATCTCTAAATCGTCTGGTAAGAAGGTTAGCATCACCACGCTCTTGAGAAACATCATCGCCTATCTCGAGAATATTTATATTGGTGCCGACAGGTATCCCGAATTCGCCCTGGCATATGTAGCGGGCATTCATCGCGCTCTCAAGGTTTCAGGCGTGAGCGATCTAATGGGAAAGATCTTGGAGACCATTGAGTTCTCGGTGCCTAGTGGTAGTCTTCCTCCCTATAAGATGGTGTCACAAAAGCCAAGTGCCTTACATGCCCATAAAGGCAAGAAGTCAGACGCGTGGTTCATGTCTGCAGTTCTGTCTACTGCTGCGCTTGTGACCGTGTCCGACCCTGGCTCTCCCTACAGCCCCGAGCATTGGACTCCAGTGATATCCGTGGACAACGCTGCATCTGGACATGTTGACAAGATCTGTCAGAACGCGAAACAGTTCTTTGAAATATGGCTGGGAAATCTCACTGCATTATTCGGGAATCCTCGAAAACCAAGGCCGCTGACGTGTGCAACATTGCTCAATACTTTACGCAAACTAGGGAGAGAGAAATCTGATCTGTTTGATGAACCTGTTTTGTGTCCCTGGGTCTGGGTTGAGCCCACACACATCCTTGACAAAAGACATCTCATGTACCTCCCGACAGGAGGTCGCGGTAATGAGCCGCTTGGCGTTGGGAATGGCTCAAGCGAGCTGATTGAGTCCACACCAGGAACAGTGGACATTTCGTTCTGGGGAGGTACTACCTACGCACTGGCACTGAAGTGGCAGAGCTACCGACGCAACCCCATGATATGGCTGCTGAACGACTGCGCTTCTTCTCTAGAATCCAGTACATTTGCCGATGCAAAAGTATTCGATTTGTTTGACGAGTTTACTATACCTTCACCTTCTAGATACTGTTCTGTTGATGAGGAACTCACGATTGAAGTGGTGTTCCCTGCAGATTGGGGAGGATTACCCGACCTATCTGATGAGCTGTTCTTGACGGTGTACCCTCTCATGTACTCAGGGTTCGACAATGATCCGGCGAAAAGTGAGATTGTCACCGTGCACAAAACCAGCGAGGACATCTCACCAGCTGCTGCGGCTCTTACCAACACTACACGCGTGCACGCAGTCTTTAAGGAAGCTGTCAAAGATCCGGTGTTCACGATCAACGCGACTAGAGAGCACAAAGACCTCCTGGTTGAGAGTCTCGAAGATGGCGAGTTTGAGCGCATATCCACGACTTCATAACGCACACTTCGCATCTAAGCTCTGGCTTTGAGCTCATTCTATAGGACATAGTATAACCATGCATTGATATTTTGGCATCATCCATATGACGCACGGAGATAGCACTTGCGAAACGAGTACTATACTCCGCGTCTTCTCCTCATGTTAATGACATCCCTTGGATCTGGTATGATGACAGGCTTGGGTTTAGGAAGATCAAAGGCACCCACGTTGGCTTGAATAATAGGTACTTGCTGCAGCCGTGGGCGGCGATTAGTCTCTTCGTCGCTGAAGTCCTCCTCCAAGAGCAGCTGCTGCGATTCTGAGTAGGCTTCACGCTCAATTTGGAGGATCTTCTCGTTGAGTTCGATCTTGTGCTTCCAGTACTCATCCCAAGTCTCGTTCCTAGAGACACGCGATTGGTTAATAAACCTCGAGAAGTCAGCAACGTTCTGTCTGGCTGTTTGCTCGTCAATTACTGGCGTGACTTCGGACGCCTGCGTATCAAAGTTCACCGCACCCTCAATTCCGCCACCGTAGTAGAGCGACACGTTGCTTTTCGTGTTGTAGAATTTGATCGTTGGCTTCGGCTCCACTCTTGGGGGAACGCTGGACTGGATGGCAAGGATAGCGGCCGCTTCTGGGGTAATGTGCGATAGATGGTCCATAGTAGAGTGTGATTACCTAACGCCGTTTGTTGAAGAGAGTCGGGTATTTAGCAGGCTGGAGTTGGCGTAGCATATAGACATGACTCAGATAATGCAATTGATAAACTTTATATACAGCTGTTTGTACAACGGACCAGGTCTCCTCGATGGTTTTCGTGATCATACGAAGCAGCGTTCCATCAAGGGACCACATCCATAGACACATAAATAATGGACTTGATGACTTTCGAATGTTTGTTAGACGGATCAGGTAACAATTCTGTACCTGTGCTCTTCCTTTTCGAGGATGGCAGCTTTTGAGGGCACCCTATATCTAACTGGGGCACTCTGCGTGCACTTGGGTGGCCGCGTTTTAGCGACGCTGACATTAGTGTAAGTCGGCTCACAGAAATTCCTGCGATATCTCCCTGGTTCTGGCGTATGCACGGTGCTCTGGTGCGGCGGAGGGAGAGGGTGTTCTGCAACGACCTGGAAAATCTCGCTACGAGATTTGATCGGTTGTGCTTCGGGCTCAAAGAACTCAAAGTCGTAGTCATCGTGAGGGGACCCAGGGGGAGACATGTTAACCACTTGTAGGGATGTTCCCTCCTGGTAGCCATTGAGGCTGAAGCGTCTTGACGCAGGATCATCCTTGGGCTTTGAGGTAGCAGGCAGCTTAGCGGGCATCTTAGTAGCATTGTTGACTGTTTTTCGGGGCTCAGCTGCACATTTACGTGTAAAGACGGTTGCGGGGATAAAGTCGCTTGCAGCTACACTCCGAGAGTGGCGATGATGAATTGGGCGTTTGTGGAATGAGCCATGATAAGGGCTGTCAAATGTACGGTGGGCAGGCAGAAGAGGGGGAATGCCTGCGTTGATTCTCTGTCTAGGCTGCTGTTGCTTTAGACCTGGCTCATGACGATTTATGACACTTTCTTTCCTCTGCCAGCTGAAGTCACTTCGCCAGCTTATGCTGGAGTTCTCGCTCGAAAGAGACGCGCTATAGCTCAGACTGGGGCTAGAGCTGTATGCATTATCAATTGAACCACACTGACTCGCAGAGGACTCAAAATGCTGTTGGGGTTGATGTTTAGTGGCCCCATGCTTGAAACGAATAAGACTATCCTCGTCGAAGGATTCAGCAAGACTCGTGTCTGGGCTGGATGAACTCACGGACGTCGTAAACGGTGCACTGACGTACCTCCTGCTCATCCTCTTAGTAGCCTTGGTTACCATCTCGAAATCATCTTTATGCGAACATACTGTGCGTACTTGCGGACCCTTGTCGATAACTAGATTCGCAAAGTCTTCCGACAAACTTTCAGAGAGTGTGCCTGTAGTCTCGTTGTTCTTATTCCCAGAAAAGCGCCGTAGCCCTTTCTTGAATATCCCCATATGTGTGATCGTGAAAAGGTATATGGGTTGGAGATATATCCACAATTATGCTATGCATTCTTCAGCGGCTGGGCCTCATTGTGCTGCAGGAACATGCAGGTAAATGAAACTCACAGCATAGAAAGCTCGTGAGGTGGCGTGCATACATTATGTCTGGAATCTAGCGTTTATCATTGCAGATGTCGATAGGCCGTATGCGAATACAGTTTGCATGTGGTTATGTTCGCCTTGATGTTTGATCGTCACGCCATAAATGGACTTACCACTACAAAACTGCGAACTGACTCTTCTATGTACAAGAATGCTCAACTATTAGCGCTACTGGTTTTTTTTTTTGTGCTATTTCCTAGCTGATAATTCACCGGCCCGATGGCCAATGTATATGCAGTCTTACAAAATAGCCAGCCATGTCGTCTCAGAATTGCACTCATCAAAAGCTGTCTCTTGGCAGACCCAAAAAGGTGAATTATTGGGGCCTATTGAGCTTGACATGTATGGAATGCTAGGACCTCAAATTCGGCGATCATCTCAGACATATGTCAAATTAACTTTATGCGTTGCTGAGGTAATATGGATACATATGTAGAAGCAGTCAGCCAAATCCAGCCTTGGCTGGTTGTGACTTTGGCAGCTAAATTGATTGTAGTTCATTAGCTTGGATACTTGTTGTTGCTACAATTACCGTGTCTTGTGAATACAGCATTACTAAAAATGGTAGGACCGACCAGCCAACCCATATATAGCCGACTTGATCGGTTACACTAGCAATGCTAAGGTTAGATGTGACGCCACTTCCAAATAGATTAAAGTTATCACAGGCATCAGGATGCCTCTATAGTTTAGTAGATGTTGTGGAATGATGAATTTCCAAAACCTGAATCGTGAGGCAGGTCGTTTGTGAGACATGATTTTGAAGATTGTCTCGAATTACACTGGCCAGCTGGATGCGGGACAGCGTCGCAGCTTTGTCTTTGGCTTTTGTTCTGTCTAATTAAATGCAGAGAACTCGCGTGGATGCATTAGAAAAGTCCATCGAGCTCGCCATCACTCTCATCACTGACCACCATTTTGCGGTCATTCTTAGTGTCCTGTTCAGAATCAGAGTCATTGTTGCTTTGGTATTCGACCTCAGAATCGTCGGCGACAATCTCTTCCTCTTTTCTTTTGGTGGATTTCCGACGCTTCTTAGGATGCGGCTCCTCCACTTCTTTAGCGGCAGCGCGTTCCTCTTCCCATTTTGACGTTTGTTCTTGCAGCTTGATACGCTCTTCTTCAAGTTCGCGTTCACGAGCGTCGAGCTCCTCGCGCTTGCGCTTTCTTTCAGCCTCGGCCTTTTCCTTTTCTTCTTCTCGGATCCGACGCGCCTCTTCAACTTTGGCCTTTGATTCACGCTCAAGCTCTTCTTGCGCTTCTTGAGCCTTTTCAAGCTGGGGGATTAGCGTGGACTCGCACATAACCGCGCGCTTCTCTATATCAGCAGGCTTGAATGGAGGCTGCGACGATTTTGCCACCACGCGTAGGGTTTCAACAGCCTCCTTAACGCTGGTTATTGCCTCTGAAATTAGCTTTGCTGAGCGCTGCTCCGCGGGCAAGCGACGAACTAAGTCACCGAATTGGCATTGCAGGTACGCCACATTCCATCGCAAAGATGCGCTTTCGGGATGTAACTCAAGGCTTTTCGTGCTATAATCAAGCGCAGTTTTAAACGACTCGGGGTCTTTCGTTGAACCAGCGCGTGCGTACCATGCTCTTCCTGCCAAAGTGAGAAGCGTGGCATCCTTGCCCTGCGTGCGACTGATTGCCTGCTCGTACATTTCGATGGCTTTGTTGTACTCTTTCAATTCCATAAGGCAGTGTCCACTATTCACAAACACCGAAGGATCCCCGATAGTCTCGCATGCTCTATCAAGAATCTGCAGAGCTTGGCGAAAGCGCTTTGTTTCGGCAAGAATGATCGCAATACCTTGGGCAGCATAAGCGTTATAAGGGTCGATCTGGAGAGCCTTATCGAAAAACTCTGATGCTTTATAGTAGGCTTTGTCTTTGCGCTCGAGTTCGCTGGAATTCTTGGGGCGGATATCACGCGCATTCATAAGATACATATTCCCCATCGCCACTAGAGAATATGAGTCGTGTTTGTCAACGTCCATTAAGGTCTGTTTATAGTGCAGCTGCTCGGCCTCGCCGACCTTCTTTCCAGCACGGATCTTACGACGAATGTACCAGCCATTAAGTGCACGGGCCTCCAAGTTCTTGGGGTGGGTCTCCATTAGTTTAGTCATTGCGTTCTCACCGTCTTCAAATGAACCCAATACCACATCCAAATAGGCGTTTCGAATTTGGGCGTCGGCATACCCAGGATAGCTCTCCAAGATGGCAGTATAGCCTTTGCGAGCAGCATCTGGTTGGCCGGAGCCATCATCGAGTCTTGCAATGTTGAAATCGATCGTTGCTTTGTAGTTTGTGTAGTCGGACGAGTTGAGAGCATTGTCAAAGCACTGGCGTGCCTCCTCGAACTTGCCGCAATAGTAGGCCAACACACCACGATTGTTATGAATGATAGCGCTCAGAGGAACAGATTTTTTACCGTCCTCAGTCATTGCTGCAATGGCCTCCTGGATGTACTCGAGCGCCTTGATGGGCGGGATCTGCTGCTTACGCTCGTAGAGTTCGCTCAACGCAAGCAGTGCCTCAGACCTTACTGGTGCACCAGCACTCTTTGCGAGATTCACGTACTTCTCCAGGTACGAAGTTGCCTTGAGCGAATATTTCTCATCAGAGGAGCGCTCGAAATAAGCGAGACCGCAAAGGAGTGATGAATTAGGATCCTTTGGGTTATTATTAACTGCTTTCTCGAGAGTAATGAGCGCATCGGGTGCACCAATGAGCAATTCGATAGTTCCCTTGGCCAACAGAGCGGCTAGGTTTGACTGATCAGCGTCGTGAGCCTGGTTGTAGCACTCGAGAGCGCTCTTATATTCATTTTGTTGATGGTACGCGCGCCCTTTCCAAAACCACGCATCCGACACTAGCGAAGGCAAGCTGGTTCTTTGCAAAACCTGGTCAGTCAAGGTATGTACGGCTTCGATGTTCTGCTTGCTGAACAGGTACGATGCAATTATAATCGACGCCAGTGATGCCTCCTTCTTGTCGATCAGGTACGCGTCCTGCATGGCGTCGATTGCTGCTCTGTAGTGCTGCTCAAACTCCTCAGCGGTGCTCAGCTCGTGGAGCGCTTTCTCGAGGTGGTAGATTCCAATAAGGGTCTGGGCACCAACGTTCTGTGAGTCCAGTTGTAACGCCCTCGTCCATGCTAGTAATGCGTGCTCGTGGTCTCCTAGTTGCCAGAAGCACAGCCCAACCCCGAGTCTTGGGTCGGGACGCATATCAGCGCCTGGCTGGTCATTCAGTACGCTCTGGTACAGCTGGAGGGCACCACGGTAGTTTTTTCTCTGGTAAAGCACCCTGGCTCGAACCAGACGTGCCCAGCAGTTGTCGGCATCCTTGGATAGAATTGCCTGAGCACTTACGAGCGAGTCGTTGTAGTTTCCGGTGCTGAGACTCAGAGCAGCTTTAACTAGCAAAGTCGACGGGTCGTTCTGGCCCAGCTGGTACGCCTTGTTGCTGTATTCGAGGGCCTTTGCATAGATTTCCGGTTTAGACTGCAGGTCCGCATCTCGCATGTCTCGCACGCTCAGCCAGCCCAAAAACGAGTAAAATGGCTGCCTGTCCTCCATAGTTTTACAGATTGGCGCCTCGATGCCCTTAGTGGCGATTTCTGCGGCACTGGCACCCTGATTGGTGCGGGCGTACGCCGCTGCGAACGCCAGCCAGTACTCGGCGGCGCAATTTTCATTTTCCAGCAAAGTGCAAATTTCGCTCGGGTCATCTGGCAAGTCAGCGTCTAGGTTCACCGTCAGAACCTCTCCGTCCGCCTCCAAAGGCACTTCAAGGATAGCCATGCGTAGTCAGCTTGAGCTTGGGATTTTTAAGGTCGAGGACTAGCTGTTTGGGCCGAGCGAGTCTTGAAAGATTTAAAAGGGTAGTTTCTGTTTATTCGTGCACCTCGAGGCTGACTTGGCGAGGCCTCGATTCGAGACGTCAAGAGCGATCTGAAACGCACGCCGAATCAATCATTAACGAGTATTTATATCTTTCCAGGTCGCGAAAACCATTGTGGAAGCTGTGAATTTTAGCACGGTGTATCTGCAAGATTGTGTGCCTGACCACTAATCTGCGCATTAATCAACCGCCTAAGACAAATCACACACATTGCGGCGTGCGTGAAACCGACAATAAGGACCACTTGCCTGAGACCAGAGTGCGTGACAGGTAGGTACTTTACATATTCGTGTCGTTGCGTGTCTCCTGAGCTCGTTAAGCGAACGTGGGGGGCCGACTGCATGAACACCAACACTGTAGCCAATGCAGCTGCTGCGAATTCGCGTGGTCTACGCATACCCTCCGCGTACGAGCTGCCCTACAGTTGGCACTATCCCCGCTGAGGCAGCCGAAATTCTAAGGCTGCTCACGCCTGTGCATGAACTGTGCATACGGCAGCGACAGTCCATGCAGTTGTCCGAGGATTGACGTGCGTCGATTCAAAGCAGCAGCCTCAATGCTGTCGGCCAGCGTTCTCGATACGGCTCACGAGCAAGATTGTGACCGTGTGGAGCGGTGCGACGCTCGGCATTGCTCGACTAGCATGACCGCGTCATCGCGCGTCTGCACAGCCTTTATTGCGGTGATCTTGACAGGACGAAATACGAGCAATGACAAACCGCACAAGCACGCAACGGTTTGCCAGCTCCCAGGTAAATATCATTAGCTATTTTAAGTCCCGACGCGCGGTCTTGCTGTACCCCTTGCCTCATTAGCCGGCCACAGGTGTGGAGGGTTAGGGCACAGCTTAAGCGTCAGCGCTCCCAAATCCAGTGCTTCTCCATGCCAGTGAATCCTTTCAAGAAGGGACGCTCGTCGATAGAGGCTGAGCCACCGCGAAATGTTTTGCAACGCGCTGGAGACAAGATGCGCGGCCACACGGGCGTAGGAGATGTCCACGACCCAGCCGGCGACACGTCGCACACTGTCGCCGCAGGGACAGCAGTTCCAATTGCCGCCAGAGCTAACATGGCGGCTCGAAACGCTGGTGCTGCCCACCAACGCGGGACCAGCAACGCCACTACGGGCACGCAAGCTACGCAGGCCACGCAGCCTCGCAACGACTACCCTGCTGGTGCGACCTACGGCCAGCAAACTTCAGCAAACCTCGGTGCTAACGATGCTCGGACAAACGGCTCGTCCGAGTATTCTACTCCTCTGAACGGTGCAGATCGCTCTAATTCAGCGTCTGTGTACTCTGCCCAGGAAACTGGAAGCTTCAAGACTCGGTCGGTGACCTCAGTTGGAAACGCCGCCGGCCAGCGTGATCAGGCGGCAGAAACTTCCCAGCAGTCGGGCCAGAATGCGGCTGGGCAGCCAGTGGACCAAGATCAGTCAAACATGACCGCTAACGGGTCCGAGCAGCAAGATGGCCGTGCGCAAGGCAAGCAGGGCCCGACTATCTCGCAGAGAGCCGACCAGCAAACCAAGCGGACCAAGAAGGTCATGAATAATATCGAGACCGACCACGACGAGGCAGTCCGCGAGAACTCAAAGATCGCCGAGGAGGACAAGAAGTCCACCACCGACAGCAGCAGCCAGTTCGATTTTGGAGTCGAGCCCAGCTCCCAGAGAGCAAGCGAGACGGTCAGTCCGGAGGGTCGCGAGCGCCAGGCCCGGATCGCCCGCGAACTCGGCGTCAGCCTGCCCACGGCCGCCGTTCCCAGCCCCAAGATTGGCACCTCTTATCAGCGTACGTTTGGTGACTCTGCTGGCGGCATTGGCGCTGCCCCTGGGTACGGAAACCAGGGCATGCCAGGTAGCCTGGTTCCGCCCTCGCCCACCGAGGAGCCACTCCCCACCAAGACCCCAGGCAGCGGCCCTGCCACGTTTTTCCACCGCCGCTCACTCTCCCTGCGTTCACGCACATCTGTTAGCGAGCGCACGGCACCCGAGGAGCAGCCAGCTCTCCCTCGCAGCCCTCAACCAGCCCGCGCCCAGAACCCAGAAACGGTGCAAGCCGCGGGAATCCCCGCAAATTCAGCACAGAGTCCGCTAGCGATCGACCCAGCTGTCGATGTGGGCCGTGTTCCCAAGAAATATCAGCAGACTGACCAGGACTTGAACATTCCTATGGATGCCCCAGGATTGTACATCAAGCAGCGTCAGACTGACCCTCAGGTCGAGCAGTTCAAAGAAGTGGACGGCGCTCGTACCGAGGCTCTGGAGAACCGCAAGAAGGCAAAGGCTGATGTCTCGGAGGACATCGACTCAAAGGTCGCCCAGGAGAAACTAGGCACTAATGAAAGCAGATTGGAGAAGAATCGCCAAATGGCATCCGAGTATGTGGGCTGGAGACAAGTCGGCGGCTGGAATGCTGGAACCAAAGAATCCGGAGTCGCTCGCACTGACCTCCTGACCCGTGCAACTCTTTTAGACGAGTACATCAGCGACAAGTACCTTGGTGACTGGTATCAGAATACCGCACTCATCATCCTCACGGCTTTCGCTGCGTGGGTCATCGGCCGCTGGCACGGCAGCATCTCCTGGCTCTCACTCATCCTCATGTTTTCTGCCACCGCTTACCGCACTTCCATTCGTCGTGTCAGACGCAATGCGAGAGACGACGTGATTCGCGAGGCATCTATGGCTAAGCTTGATCAAGGCAAAGAAAGCATGGAATGGCTCAATAGTTTCTTGGTCAAGTTCTGGATTATTTACGAGCCGAGTCTTTGTGAAATGATCACTCAGATCGCCAACGACATTCTCAAGGATCAGACTCCCCCCATGGTAGAGTCACTCAAACTCGACAAGTTCACGCTTGGAAACAAGGCCCCTCGTCTCGAGTTTGTCTCCACCACCCCCACGACTGACCCAACAGTTGTGATTCTTGATTATAGTGCTTCCTTCACTCCCAACGATAATACCGATTTGACGTCTCGTCAGCTCAAGACAAAGACTAATCCCAAGGTGCAATTAGGCGTTCGTATTGGTAAAGGTATCATCTCTAAGAACTTGCCTATTTTGGTGGAAGATATGAGTTTCACTGGTACTCTCACATTCCGCATCAAGCTCATGGAGCGCTTCCCCCACGTCAAGACCCTCGACGTTTGGTTCAACAAGCGCCCTGACTTTGACTTTGTACTCAAACCTATTGGTGGTGACACCTTTGGCTTTGATATCAATATTATTCCTGGTTTGGCGCAGTTCATTAAGGAGATGGTTCACGCCAACTTGGGACCTATGTTTTATGCTCCAAATAAATTCCAGCTTAACATTGAGCAGATGATGGCTGGTGTGGGTGTAATGACTGGTGTTGGTGTTCTGAGCGTCACCTTAGTGTCGGCCTCAGATTTGCGACCTGGCGCCGTCTCTAAAAAGGTCGACCCTTATGTTGCCGTTTTGAATGCCAACAACGCTGAGCTGGACCGTACCAAGATTAAGGAAGATACCAGATCTCCTGTTTGGAAAGAGACTCTTCCTGTGATCATCACTAATCCTAATGAGATGGTTATCCTCTCTGTTAGAGATTTCAATGGCAAACACGTAGACCGCGCAATCGGTACCGTAAGTTTGCCCTTGAGTACAATTCTCGACTCTCAGGGTGATGATTTGGTTACATCCCCTATTTTGAGTGGTGGTCGTGAGAGTGGACAGCTCACTTACTCCGTTCACTATTCATCCGTCCACATGCCCCAGACCAATGATGATGGAACCACGACCTCTGGTCGTGACACCAAGTCCGGCATTCTCGCCCTCCAAATTCTTGGTGCCCGTAATCTTGATTCCAGTGTCTCGGTACTGGGTGAGGTTTCTTCATATTGTGAGCTTGAAATCAATGGGCGTCCTGAGGAAACCACCAAGGTGGTCAAGTCAAACAATGATCCTGATTGGCAATTTAACAAGGAGATCATCGTGTTGAATAAACCAGGCACGCAGGTTGTATTCCGCGTTCGCCACTCTCGCTCCAAGGGCAAAGGTTCCCCCCAGATTGGTTCCCTCAAGCTTCGTTTGACAGACCTGTTATTACAGAATCAGAAGGGACGTGCCTGGTTTCCCCTGGCCGATGATCGAGGTGATCTGCATATCCAGACACAATGGAAATCGTGCGCAATTGCCGGTATTCCTGGTAGCTCTTATGTCGAGCCTATTGGTGTTCTGAGATTCTTCTTGCGTTGCGCCAACAATCTTCGCAATCTTGAAAAAGTTGGAAAAGTCGACCCTTATATCCGTATTTCCATCAATGGAGTCGAGGTCGAACGCTCTGCGTACATCAAGGGTACACTGGATCCAGAATGGAATGAAGCATTGTACATCCCCATTCAGAATGAGATGCAAGTGTTGAGTGTCGAGTGTATGGACACTGAATCTAAGCAGCGTGACCGTTCGCTTGGTTCCTTTGAGGTAGATCTGCAAGAGATCATCCAGCGCAATAGCGAAGACAAGTACAAGTACTTCGTGAGTGATAAGGAACTCACCAATAAGCTCGTTATGCCCGACCGCGGTCCTAAAGGAAGTGTTACTTATTCAGTGGAGTTCTATCCTGCCATAGACATTGTGAACCCCTTCGAATTAGAGCATATTGAGGCAGAGCGCAAGAAGCTCAAAGAGCTCCAGGATAAGAAGGAGCCCGATGAGGAGCAGGTTGAAGATATCAAGGTCATCAAGGAGCGTCTCAAGCTTGCTGGCGAGGATATGCCCATCGACAAACAATTGAGCTACCCATCAGGTGTCTTTGCAGTCTCCATCGAGAACGTCAATGGCATCTCTCGCTATCAGCGGATCCGTGTTACTCATGATAACAACCCCCATGCTATCTATCTCAGCGACCGTTCAAAGGGACGACGCCTGGTTATTGGCGAGTCCTGTGATTACATGGCGGGCCAGATTGATCTCACATCTGTTCGTATTGAGATCGTCAGCGGTAGCGATGATGATGGACACTCTCTTAAGAGCATCAGTGATGTAGTCCTTGGAGGTCAACAGCTCCTGCGTGAGGCTTACTATGAACCCTATACGTATCAGATTGGAATTGGAGACAATGCACCAACGGTCACTCTCAGTGCACGGTACTTCCCTATTCCCAACTTCCAGGTTGATCCTAAAGAAGATCTGCGTAATGGCGGCCTCATGGAGGTCAACTTGTACCGTGCCGTGGACGTGGAGGCTGCCGATTCTTCTGGTCTATCAGACCCCTATGTGTCGTTCTTTGTTAACGACGAGAAAGATAAGATTTACAAATCCAAGACCAAGAAAGAAACCCTCAATCCTGTTTGGAATGAGCGCTTCCAGTTTGAGGTCACTAAGATTAGTGAACTGACGCTGAAAGCTTTGGTGTACGATTGGGATATGGGTAACCGTGATGATGCGCTCGGTGGTGCAGCATTTGATTGCTCCGAGTTGGTTCCTCTTGAACTAAAGTCGTTCAAAGCGCCCCTAACGGATAAGGTGCAGAAAGGCAAACACGAGAAGAGAAAAGCCAAGGAGCGGAGCGGATATATTGAGCTCAGTCTTCGTTACGTCCCCGGTTTGCCGCCTCCTGAGAAACGTCTTGGTCTTGGCGGCCTTGTTGGCGGTGGAGCTGGTAAAGTCGTTGGAGGCGTTGCCGGTGTTGGTATCGGTGCAGTTGGCGCAGGTGTTGGCGCGGCCTCGAAAGGCGGTTCCAAGGTTCTCGGACTCTTTGGTCGGGGTAAGGACGATGAAGAAGATGAGGAGGGCGACTCTGAAAAGGAGTCGTTTGCCGTTACTGTTGAGAGCGTTGTTGGTCTAGACAATGTCAAAGAGATCCAAGTTCGCGCCTACCTCGTGGACGATGACGGAACTGAGAAGGAGATTTACCGCTCCAAGAACATTAAGGTTGATGCTGGTCAAGCAGAGCTTACGGACGGTGGGTTCAACTTTGAGGCCACACCAGACGAGGCTCTTGGTATCAAAGTTCGAGAGGTGAAGCGCCTGGGCCACAGCGATTTGGGCCAGGGTACCGCTGAGCTCGAACAGGGTAGCCAGGAGGTCAATCTGGGCAAGTGCACTGCCAAGGTGCAGATTTCTAAGGTCTAGAGTTAGTTGACTAGTTCTACAGCTATACATATTTGTGAAAATGTTTAATTATCGAGATTCACCGAGCACGAGAGCAGCGGGTCTGCCAGTGTCATGATTGGTTCTCACAATTGCACCTGCATCTTGTTCTCAGCTTTCGAGGCGACGAGGTCACACGAACGAATTGCTCGACGTGTATTTTTCTTTTTCGTTCTTGGCGTTGCTTTGGCCTCACAAAGGCCAACCGCCTGCGGACCTGCATTCTGGGGTTAATCAGTGTTTGAGATTTGAGCGGCCAATATGGTATGATAGTAATTTGAGGGTTGTTTTATCTCTACAGCATCTTAAATGAGGGCCCAGGGCACCAGATCTTGGGTGGATGAAGTTTCTGGAAATGGTACCTGCCTAATATGCAGTCCTCAGTCGCAACTGGTCCAGCGTGGATCAATGAAGGTCGTGGATAGGTTATGCGGAGAAGTGGCGTGATTAGAGATAAACGGGTTTCAAATGCATTGAGAGATAATTTATCTACATATTAGTATTTATTTGCTGTGTTCAGCCTATTGCAGTTTGCGTTGCTCACAATGAGCGCACCAGGTCAACACGCGCGCTGCGAGCCAACGCATGAATCCAACATACTGATGTAATCGATGACAAACCCATTAATGGTGCATGATCCAGCTGCAGAGTGCAAGGCCTCAATCGAGCAGCATTGAGAGTAAATGGAGCAACCACGGGCCCGGGAGCGCGTGGGGCCGAGAGCGAAGACGGGGTCCGCCAACTGCTACGCCCAATGCCTCTCTGGGCGTGAACACGTAGCACTTTTAGCCTCCATGGTGGATATCCAAGGCAATTACGTAGTCTGCATTGAAATTGTGATAGTAGGACCGCGAATGGCAGCGGCGTTCTGATTGAACCGTAGCGATCGATTTCGGAATCGCTCTTGAACCACCCGGTAATTAACGTATCGACCACTTAGAGGCTCGCGCGCGGTGAAAAATACCCTATTACACGAAGCAAACACCGCTACGACCCCCATTTTGTTTGTTGTTCACGCCTTGTTGAGCCGTACCCACAGTTCTCTGGGCCAATCCCTCTCCCCATCCACATGATTCCCCTCCGGGTTGCTGCAAGGGTTAGGGCTGCAATACGCAACTATATTAGGACCCAATGCCCATCCAGAATAATCCAAAATGGTTGTCAAAGCTGGTATCAATGGTTTCGGCCGTATTGGTCGTCTAGTTCTCCGCAATGCTATCGAGCATGGTGATGTCGAGGTCGTCGCTGTCAACGATCCTTTCATCACCGCCGACTACGCTGCCTACATGTTCAAGTACGACTCCACTCACGGTCGTTTCAAGGGTACCGTCAAGGCTCTTGAGGACGGTATCGAGGTCGACGGCAAGAAGATTGCTGTCTTCAACGAGAAGGACCCCGCCAGCATCCCCTGGGGCAAGATTGGCGCCGAGTACATTGTCGAGTCCACTGGTGTCTTCACCACTACTGACAAGGCTGAGCTCCACTTGAAGGGTGGTGCCAAGAAGGTCGTCATCTCCGCTCCTTCTGCTGACGCCCCCATGTTTGTGTGCGGTGTCAACTTGGACGCTTACAAGCCCGAGTACAAGGTCATCTCTAACGCCTCCTGCACCACCAACTGCTTGGCTCCTCTCGCCAAGGCCGTTGACGATGCTTTCGGCATTGAGGATGGTTTGATGACCACTGTTCACTCCATCACCGCCACCCAGAAGACCGTCGACGGTCCCTCCCACAAGGACTGGCGTGGTGGCCGTACCGCCTCTGGCAACATCATTCCCTCTTCCACTGGTGCTGCCAAGGCCGTCGGCAAGGTCATTCCCAAGCTCAATGGCAAGCTCACCGGTATGTCCCTCCGTGTTCCCACCGTTGATGTCTCCGTTGTCGACTTGACCGTCAACCTCAAGAAGGGTGCTTCCTACGAGGAGATCAAGGCTGCCTTGAAGAAGGCCTCCGAGAACGAGTTGAAGGGCATCTTGGGCTACACCGACGATGACGTTGTCTCCTCTGACTTCATTGGTGACACTCACTCCTCTATCTTCGACGCAAAGGCTGGTATCCTCCTTACCCCCACTTTCGTCAAGCTCATCTCTTGGTACGATAACGAGTACGGTTACTCTCGCCGTGTTGTCGACCTTTTGGCCTTCATTGCCAAGAAGGATGCTTCTGCTTAAATAGTTTTGCTGGCATTACTTTAGATAGATAGAAACAGTCGAATTATTGGTACTGAGCTGCAACGGTTAACATGCTTGCACAAAACTGATGAGTGATCTTTCGCTACAATCTTACGTACATTTGTTATTAAGCTCATTCGTTAAGATGAATTTAGCATTTCTTTTTGTTGGAATGAATTTTAGATAGAGAAGTAGATATTTCACACTATTACCCGGGGCTGCTCTGAGAATCGCGAAGTGAAAATTCCATGCATGATCGAGCTCATGCAGGATCGATCGCTTAAAGAAAAAAAATTAGCTAAGTTTTTTCTTCTTTCAATGGGTTCCAAGTCTAAATCCACAAGTACTGTCAAAAGTGACAGTAAAAAGAGCTCCTCTAAAGAATTGAAGTCTTCCAAACCTGCGAAGACCTCTTCAAAATCCCAGAGCAAGAAGAAGCCTGAACCTGTGCCTGAGCCTGAATCTGAGTCTGAGTCCGAATCCGACTCTGACTCCTCTGAAGCCGAATCATCTGATGATTCCGAGTCTGAATCTGATGGCTCATCCTCCTCTGACTCTTCAAGCTCTTCTGACTCCGAGTCTGAAGAGCCCGCTAAGCCAGTGAAAAGTGAATCCAAGAAGGTGGCCAAGAAGGATACTAAGAAGGACACCAAGAAGGATACCAAAAAGGATGCCAAGAAGGATACTAAAAAGGATGCGAAGCCTGCAGAACCAGTTGAAACCTCTGATGACTCTGATTCTGATTCCTCCAGTTCTGATTCTTCTAGCACTCCTGAATCCGCCAAGTCCTCTGGATCTACTAGCTCTTCTGACTCCTCTGACTCTTCTGACTCCTCTGACTCTGACTCCGAGGAGAACGAGATCAAGGTCGAGCCTGAGGCTGAGGAACAGAACTCAAAGAAGCGCAAGATTGAGGAATCTACTCCTGAGCCCAAGAAGGCAAAGACCTCCGATGACAGCACTCCTGCAACTATCTTTGTAGGCCGTCTCTCTTGGAATATTGACGATGCCTGGCTGTTTGATGAGTTCTCCAGAAACACTGAAGGCGCCGTTGGTGCCCGTGTGATCATGGAGCGTGAGTCTGGTCGCAGCCGCGGTTATGGCTACGTCGACTTTGATACCGCCGAGCATGCACAGGCTGCTCTTGAGAAGATGCAGGGTGCCGAGATCGACGGACGTGCCATCAACTGCGACATGTCTAGCAGCGAGCGCAAATCTAGCGGCGACCGTGCCAAAAAGTTTGGTGACAAGCTCTCTTCTCCTAGTGACACTCTTTTCGTTGGTAATCTGAGCTTCAGCATGGACCGTGACCAATTGTACGAGGCATTCTCTCCCTATGGCAATGTCTTGACCTGCCGCTTGCCTACCAACCCCGAGACTCAGCAGCTCAAGGGTTTCGGCTACGTGCAGTTTGGCTCCGTTGATGATGCTAAGAAGGCATTGGAAGCTTTGAACGGACAAGTAGTAGGCGGCCGTCCTATTCGACTTGACTTCTCCGTCCCTCGTGACAATAGCTTTGGCGGAAACAGAGGTGGCCGCGGCGGTGGCCGTGGTGGTGGCCGTGGTGGCAGCCGTCCTGGCAGCCGCGCTGGGACCCCAAGCAGGGGAAGCCCTGGCCCCAGGGATTTCAACAAGCCTAAAGGAAAAAAGATTACCTTTGATTGAACACTGGCCGCATTGGTAACTAATGTATTATTATTCAATAATTATTAAATCCGTATGTTTATAGGATAATAAGCAATCTGCAACCTATTTTATCTACAACGCGGTAGTAACCTGAGTGCGTTAGAACAATCTGTCATAAATATGCTAAAATATCATACATGCTAGTACCTTCTCAAAGTAACAATGTCGCCGCCAATGCGCTTGATTTCCTCCAGCACAGCATCTTTGTTCAGCGCAACATCACTACCTTCGTACGGTTTTACTGGATAGGGAATGTTCACGCGATATTTTTGAGGAGCCTCGGCATCCTTAGACCACACACCCACAATGGATTGGTGTTTATTAACCTTGTCGTCGATACTACCGTTGAAAAACAGTATGAGACAATCCTTATACGCGTCCTGGATATCGTCAAAGAATTCCTGTCCAATATTGTTTGCAGACATTGCCACTGCTTTCAAATTTGTGTTCGTCAGGTTCCTGTACTTTCCCTTATTATCCATCACTGAGGGATTATCCACTTTAAACTCGACATCAAAGTCTCCAATTGATGGCGAAAACATTCTCTCAACCGCATTCTCAATGATCATCTCACTGCAATTACGGGATAAGGCAGTTACACGTGAGCAAATCAGAAGACTTCTACGGCTCCTAGGCTGTGTTTGAGTCCATAAGATACCAGTTGGATCAATCTTAGTACCGATAAAATATGGCGAAAGTGTCAGCGCCGGGTCTCGTTTGCGTTCCATCCTGAAATTGTTGGTCAGAACTTGGAAAGAAGTCGGCTCCATGTTGCAACCAGTAACTTGGGTCAGCAACTCTATATCTGACCCGTCAGTGCGTCTCTCGGTGTCCAATACGAGAGCATCCTCACGCCAGTCCCACTTCCCCAAGAAGTCTAGAATTCTATAAAATGCGGTGGAAATGGAGTTCGGGACAACATAAGGACTTGACTCAAGGAAAGGTTTCAGCGCTAAAAGTTCAATGGCTTGCTCTGTAACATAAGACGCGAGAAAATGACGTCTGAACCATATTTTTAGTGCACGAGCTGTCGGTGAATAAAACGGATATCTTAAGGCCATGGTGCTTATTAGACGGTTGTGGCTTGCAGCATGAGGACCAAGTCGCTCGAGTTGAAGCTTGGTTTTCTCACTCAGCGTAGATTCGCGATAGAGTACTTCATCCTTATTAGTAGCGAGTCGGAACTTGAAGTAGAAACCAGTAGGGGTTTGGATGGTCAAAAAGCTAGTCTCTAGCTGTCCACGTATTATACTTGGCTCCACCCCTACAATAGTATCATAATTAGGAGATTGTTTGCGGACCTCGCTAGCCATCTTGAGCAAGAATGCTGTTTTAGTCTTTTCAATGGCCGCAATATCCGCGGGCCATTTTGAGCTTGCCTCAAGCTGGATGATCGCTTCGGCAATGCTATCATCCGCTACTGTATCAAAAGGCAGAGGTTCGATAATGGAAGTATAGCGCAGGGAGGACGATATGCCATATATGGTATTCACACGAAGTGGAATATCTTGAAGGCCCTGCATCATTTGGGCACATTCGTTAAATGCATTGATTTTTGCTTGGAACAATGCCAAGGATGTCAGCGGCCTATCACTGTGTTGGCGGCGCATGAACGGAAGGACTAGATCCACAGTCTTTGGAATCTCAAGCTCTGCATGTAGGTGCTTTCCCAACACATATTGGGCGATCTCAACCACAACAGACTTTGCAGACGGTTTCCACACGACTGCTTCTTTGATCTGGCCATCTTGAAAGCGTCGCAGGCTACTTTTAGTTCCCCAAAAAGATTTGAATTCAGCAACTTCAGCTTTCTCGGTAGGAGAGGGTCCAAAGGTGACACGCTTCTCAGAGCTTGCAATGTCCAGAATGATTCCTATAATCAATGTTACAGTCTCCTCGTGCAATTTTGGTGGCGCAGAAGACAAGGACCACTCATTATTTTCCAGGTATTTTTCACAGCTTACTGAGATGACTTTTGTGCGTTGCTCGCAGCCTTGCTTGAGCAGAGCATGGACTTTATCTACAATAAAGTCATAATAGTTGGGAGATAAGGTCTGGTCATACTCCTCTGGGGGAACATCGACGCTCAAGTTCAAGTCGAACCGGAGATAGGGATTTCGAGTGTTTCTAAGAAAGATGTCGGCAAAACGGTCGCGTGCGACGTCGTTGAGAAGGTCGCAGGTGACTGCCGCCTCGTGCTTGAGAAGCTCAAAGGTACTTGGAGAAACGCGGACGACATTAAGGCCCAGTCCCCGTAACTCAAGTGTGACGGCACCGCTTTCAGCACTTCTTGTTGGCTCGTTCTTGGCAAAAGTGAGATCGATCTCGCCTTTGGACAAGAACAGCAGCGTGCCCTTGAAGAGTTGATAGCTACTGTAACCAGAAAGAAGAACACGCTTTCCTGACGGCCCGCCATTTAGCAGACTGGCCATGAGGATTGCGAATTCAAAGTGACCAAAATGCTCCTGGAGACCGCGTTGCCTGAGCCAAAGACGGCCGAGCTTGCATGCCTCTGTGAATTTGGGGCACACGGCGCTAGCTGTATGCAAATACACGAGCAAAGGTTCATATGCCATGTCGGTTAGAATACTCGCATTGTAACGTGGGGTAGGGCCCTCTACAGAACGCACACAATTCTTACTTGCAGCGAGCTTTTTGGCGGAAAAGACGTCGCTCTCAATACCGAAATGAACAACAACGAACAGATGTTTTGCCAGCTTTTTGTTGGTGAATTCCAGTTTCAGTCCAGTGCGGAGTGGATCGTTTTGCATACGCTGATAGCGAACGCTGACGCCCAATTTTGAGGCATTGTTCGCAATGATGTTAGCTGTTGCGGCAACGTAGAATGCCCTCTTTTGAAGGTACCTGTAGTTGAGATAATCCTTTGGGCCAAACAACTCACTTGGAATCACGACGACTAAATCGATCGGCGAGCCTTCAGGCTGGCGAACCAGAGTTTTCAGAGAGTAGCTGCCTACCACATTCACATCCTTGGGAGGCAGATACTTGAACTTGATATTCGAGTCAGGATCCAAACTCGTAGGAAACGGCACTTTATTGGGGTATAAAGAGCTGGCTTCCCGCACTCCAACCTCCTTTGAAGGCTCCGACTGTTTGAGCGTGTCCCTCAGCTGGTAAAGAGCTTTATTGGCCATCATCTGGTACTTCTCCGAGACTGCAATTTCCTTGACAAGTTCGTCAATCTGCATTTTAAAGATATTTGACTTGAAGAGTTCACTAGTCTCTCTAGCTATACGTAGCTGCTCTGCCACAATCTGCTTTTTCTTCGGTTTCTTCTGGTCGTTGTGAGGGACTTCAATTTCTTCATCGTCCATGTCTGAGCTTCCGCTGCTAGAATAGTCACTCTCGGAGAACTGATCGCTCATTTCATCCTTGAGTGACTCTCCATTGGTAGCAATTGATTTCATAGGGTGTACACCGTCCGAATCGGCTCGCTTCCCTTTCATGAAATTTGCAATTTGGGATACGCTTGATTACTAAGTGATTGAGGGCTCCGAATTTATGGTCACGTGGTTTCAGGGTGACGGGGGAGATAGAATTTGCGCAATAGAGTTGGCGACCACTAGCGGATCGGGACAGCTGGCTGTAAACCTAGTCTAAATGCGCCTGCCAGGGCGGACCGCATGCCCGTTGCTTGATGCACGAGGTGCATAAGCGAATGCAGATGGCTAGCAATAACTAGATAATTACTAAGATCGACTGCGCCGTTGGTTCCATCTAAGTGATGAAGGAGGATTCCGATAGTGAGGGAACTCGATCGAACGATGACGAGTCCCAGCATCATTCGGAAAAGAAGAGTATTGTCCCTCGACTAAAGATATCGAGCCTGTTCAAGCGTGGTAAAAGCTCTGATAGCGTTTCGATGGCTCTGAGCCCCCAACCGAGCCCAGTACCTTGTGGTTCGGAGAGTGGAGTGATGAGAATGGTTCATACTAAAGCAATCAAGAAAAGCCACAAGGATTTCGACAATCTCAGGCACATTCAGAAGCTCGAATTGCCGCTCAAGGCAAGGTTATCGGTGAAGCAGAACTCTCTTCCTATATGGAGTCTTGCATTCAGTCCTGATGGTGTCTATCTGGCCGCCGCAGGCGGTGCCAATGTGATCTGGGTGTGGACGCTACTACTGCATGCTGATCAACGAAAAGACGGGAATATATTTGCTCCCAGCCCGATCCGCATTTTCAGTGGCCACACAGACGAGATCCTCCATCTCTCATGGAGTACTAATAATTTTCTTCTGAGTTCCTCGCTGGATACCACGGTGAAACTGTGGCATATTGAGCGGAACCACTGCCTGGCGACGTTCAAACACCCTGACGTAGTCGCCAGTGTTGCGTTCCACCCCACCGACAACCGGTTCTTTGCTACCAGTTGTCTAGACTGCAACTTAAGGTTGTGGAGTATCCCCGACACCGAAGTTGCATATATGACCCAGATGAAAGATAAAGCATCGGCTGTAGCGTTCAGCCCCAGAGGAGACCTCGTGCTATGTGGCTGCTTTGATGGGCAAGTGCTCATTTGCAGCACGCAAGGTCTCGAGATCCGTAAACGCCTCCAACTTGGCTCCCAACTCAAGTACGCTGGAAATCTCAAGGTCACAGGTATAGTGGTGTTTGTTGACGAGGATGAGGCTGTGTCGCGCACCAAACTTCTCGTCACCTCTAATGGAAGCCGCATACGCTGCTATGATTT
This sequence comes from Wickerhamiella pararugosa, assembly GCA_023628975.1. NCBI lineage: Eukaryota > Fungi > Ascomycota > Dipodascomycetes > Dipodascales > Trichomonascaceae > Wickerhamiella > Wickerhamiella pararugosa. Next base: position 877,811 of record JAMAJQ010000004.1, on the reverse strand, counting down.
GCAAACACTTGATTTGGACACAAAATACAAAGGTGGTGTCAATGACTACTCCCAGGCTGCAGCAACACTATCTCCTGATAAATCATTTGTTATTTGCCCGTGCGAGGACCACAGGACATATATTTGGGAGCGCGAAACATCCCATGGGCTGCTTAACACTACAACCAATAACGGAAGTTACGAGTGCTTCCGCTCGAATAGAGGAGCGGTTACGTGTGCGTTATTTGCACCTAGAACTACCAGCAAGCTCCTGTATGCGGCCCTGGGGAGAAACCCGTCAATTGTTGAGGACATCATCGTTACCTCCGACACAAAAGGTGAAGTTCGCGTATTTAAAAATTGTGCAACGAGCAACGAGCGAAGGCATAGTGGCTTATTCTCCAGGTTTATGGCTAGGAGAAATGAGACTGACGACGAAAGCGTGATTGCAAGTGATATCGATAGTGACTACTGAATTGGCCTGCGCGTTAATCAGTCACTGACGAGATTCGATCCTCTACAAACTTGCTTTGGCAGTTCTGCGGCACGTTTCCAGAGAACTGCATACTCACTTTCCCAAGCTGTTTGAATTGCGATATGTTGTACGTGCTGGCGTGTATTGTAATGTATACTGGTGATCACAATACTCATGCAGTGTTTGGGGTCCGTTCTGCTCGTTTACTATAGAATGCGATGCCTTTTGTGATTTGTATGCACTGCTTCGCATCGAGAGCTACAACAAAATCCAACTGATAAAATCGTGATAGTCCCTCATAGACCACATCCTAGGGCATAGGAGCTTCTACGGGATAACAGCAGTCACGGCATTTTCACATACCAGTTGAGTGTATACTTAGTTCCATATATTCGATATGAATAGAAGTCAATTAAATTAAGTTCAATAAATAGTTGTGGTGCTATGTCAAGAAGTGTCTGGCCTTGGGGAGGTATCAAAGAGGCGCCTGTTGGGTTTCGTAGGAGTCTCGATTCGTCTCAATAGTGGCGATGATCTCGGTCGATCTTGATTGCGCAATTGTAGCATTCTCAAAGCGCTTGGTGGAAATCGCACGGCTGTCCTGCCAGGAGTTTGCATTTGCACAGGGGTAGCGCTGCTACTGGGAGAGTTGGGAGTTGCTCGCTTCATCGCTTGGAATACGCGAGTCTCTATAGTCTTCAAACGCCGATGGTAGAATACCTTGGCCTCTTCGTCGTAATCCTGATACCTCCGCTGCTCAATTCGCCATTGCCTCATAATTTTCTTTCGTCTCAGCACATTGCGGTAAGCAACCTCTTCATCTGCTTTTGCGTTAATCATGGAGATATAGCTGCTTACCGCTTTTAGTTGGCTGATCCCATGCTCAAGTCTGGGTTTCTTGAGTATATCCGGTTCCAAATACGTGGAGGCAGCTTTTGCAATCGCTCTCCAATTCCGCAGGATTAAACCGACATAAGCACATACGGCTTGATATTCCTGGTCCTGTGTGAAGCTGCATAACTCGGTGAGCTGTTCCCAAAGTGCGGATTTGACTTTGATCTCTCTTTCCATGGCAAATTCAGTTGATATTAGGGTGAGCATTTGCCTTGATGCTACTCGCCTCATTACTGCAAATAGGCGGGTACGGTCATGCTGTGTAGCAAGCTGTTGCAAGGCTGTTGCCTTTTCCATTATTAGTGCAAGAGCTTGGAACGAATTACTAGTTGAGTAGGTGTGATAGCCGGTCTGCGCTATCTGCAGGGAGTGAAACTGGGAAAGTAGTTTTGGAAACATTCGTGCTAGGCATCGATCTCGGTCAACCACTAAGGCTCTCGATTCGGTGATCATTCTAGCTCTGATAGTCTGGTGGGCCGCAGCTCTCCAATGGACAAACACGCGCTTCTCTAGTGCAAATTCGCTGCCCTGAAGAAATAGCTCTGACTGGGCCCGCAGTCGCCACACTCTCAGACAATGGTCTACTAGTGCGAGGGTTTTCTCCGCATATGCCAAACGTTCTCTAGTTACCAACCGCCAGAATCCAAAATACTTTGACACGAGACACGCGAGATCAGAGCGAGGAACCCGAGGGACGGACTCGCGCATACGACTCAGCCATCTCTTTTGCATGTTTTTTCTTTGAAGAAGAAGCCGAGCCTCGATGAGTAGACAATGTAGGCCCTTGGTTCTACACAAGTGTAAGTAGCGTGCGTCGGCTCTCTCCTCACATTGGTAAACTCGCGCTACAGCTCGTTTCATTGAGCCAAAGCCTCTCACCATGATGGCCCTGGCAGCAAACTGGTCACTCATTTGCGTTTGCGTCGTCACCTGAGATTTTACGTTTACAAAAAGTTCAAAGGATCTCGTCTTGGTTTTGGCGTCAGTGCTCTCCAAAAGGGTCATACATCTCCATTTTGTCAGGACCGTGGACATTAGCCGATTATCTACCTTCTCATTCATTAAGCGAATAGCGGATGCTGCACTTGTTGCAGCTTGCAAAAGCAGGTTCCAACTCTTCAAGTGGCGATAAATCTCGGCTGCTTTATTCAGTTTCTGAACTCGAAGCGTGACAGAGTTCATTCGTCTGAAAGTGCGCAGTTTGTCAAAGATCCTCGCAGTGGAATCGAAGCTCCTAACCTGGTGGCATTTTGTCCGCCATTGTTGGAGCTTCGGCAGTAATATCTGTTCGTTTTCAAAAGTGTAGCACTTTGCTAGCGCTATGACGTAGTTCGACGAGGCCTCTCTCCATTTCCGCAGTACCTGTGTCAGTTTATAAGTTCTGTACTTTAGCCATAGCTCCGAGAGAACTCGGTTACGCACAAGGGTCTGCTGATTCGCTTCCCAGGTGTCTTTCAGTGCCCGAGCTAGCTGCGTCCACGAGCTATTTGGGTACTTACTGAACTGGGTGCCGAGAAACGCACATACACTACGCCAGCACGCGTTTGGGCCCAGTTTGAGTTCCTGTAACGCACTAGAAAAGTCGTAGATATTCAGTCCAAGCCGTGACGCCTTGGATCGGTCGAGCTGACGAGCGATCTCGAAGATAGGCTCCCAGTCGTCTGCGAGCATGTCCACACCGGGGAGCTCGTCGAAGCTGATCACCTCCTCGTCGCTTTCGAGCGATGCAGTATCGAACGCTCGGTTGGGTTCATAACGAGTAAACTCGCCTCGATGAGGCATGAATTTGGCTTGACCCCACTATAGCGAGAGATTAGTCAATGGACCAGATCTCACTGACGATGGTGAGTGAGGCAATTTGTAGGATCGCACAAAAGGGAACACAAAACTTGCGTAGTACAAGCGATCAGCCTGGGCCGAGGCCCTCGACTCTGCTAAATGGCATAGACTATTCTATCATCTATTCAATAATTAATTCACACATTAATTAATCTCTGCGTCCTGGGGCACAGAGTAAAACTTGAGTGACGCATTGTTGGGGTCACGCAGTAATACATATTTTCCGTCCTGAACCTCGAGACATATGTTCACGATCGAGCGGACAATGCCCCACCCGTTTTCGAGGTTCAAGCTGAGGTCCTTGGCCATGACCTCTGGGTCGCGAGTCATGATGCCCACGAGCTCGTGCTGGGTGCGGTCCTTGGCGCTCACACGACTGACGAAGCCGAGCTTGATGGCTTTAGCACCCGACAAGATACCCTGAGCGGCCCACTGGCTGAGCTTGCTCGAATTGTTCTTCATCTCGTTAGTTGCAATGGCACCGCGGTGGTTTGTGTACCGGTCCTTCCACTCCAGGGCCTTGTTGGGTCCGCCGTACTCGTTGAGGGTCCTGAGCAGGAGGTAGGAGTTGTCGTCTCCGATGGCATCGACCTCCGTCCGCATTATCAGGTTGAGGGGCGGCTTGCTCTCGTCGTCCTCGATGTTGGTCTTGGTGTAGATGTAGCCCTTTGGCATCTCCGAGTCGGCGTCGGCCTCGTCGTCCGAGAACGGGTTGGGCTGGTCGAACTTGACGAGCTTGTCGGTGACGACGTTGGCGGCGTACTTGACGTTCACGTAGGTGGCCTCGATACCGAGCTCATGCGGGGTGTTGATCTTGACGTCGCTGGTGTCACTGGGGGCGTTGGCGCTGTTCTCGTCGACGGTGAGGAAGTCGAGCGGGCCGTCGTCACGCTTGTCAAAAAACAGCTCTCCGTCCTTCTTGGTGATGATGATCTCCCAAGGCATGACGGTGCGGGTAGCGCACATCAGGAGGGCGACGATGCGGTCTGTGGCATAGACGGTGCCGGCCTTCTCCTTGGCGAGGGTCTCGATGACCGGGTCCTCGCTGGCTGTGACGTTGAAAGGAGTTCGCTGGGTGTCCTGCAGCTTTTTGGCGCCGAGGCTGGTGGACTTTTCGTAGGGCTTGTCGTAGACGGGCACCTCACCAGCCTTTGCGATGACGGTGGGCTTGCCGACGGCGTAGCGGAGCTTGAGCAGCTCGCTGAAGCTGTTTGTCTGAATGAGCTTCCAGTCTGCCCCGATGGTGACGCTGGGCTCGCGGTGCTTCTTGTCTGCCTGCCACACCTTGCGCACGTTCTTCTGCTGGGCGAGCGGGGTGACCTGCGGGGCGCTCGAGGGCTTGAAGTTGCGGTTCAGCTGCGCAGGGGCGGCCCTGCGGCTCTTGAGGACCGTCGAGCTCTGGGGTTTCTGCTGTTTCGGGGCCGCCTTGGCTGTGGAGTCGACGACGCTGAACGAGAGCGACGACTCGGGCTCCTCGTTGATAAAGAACGAAGAAGAAGACGCACCGTACGCATGGTAGGGGTCGCGAAAGCCGCGGCCGTGCATCGTGCGTTTCTGGTCCTTGTCCTTGGTCGAGTCCATGGCCCAGTCGGCGACCTTGCCGAGCTTGTCGCCTTTAGAGAAGGGGGCGTAGGGGGAATTGGAGAACGGCAGGCTCGAAGGGGCCTCCTTTGGGGGGCCAAAGACCTGAGAAAACTCTGGGAGGGTCAGCATGACGAGATTTGGTAAGCAAAGTTTTTTAAGAGGGAAGCTGAGATTGCAAGGTTTTTCATTTTAAATTGCTAGTGCGTCTGTCCGCTCGCGGTTGGCAACGGCTCCGCTTTTTACGTTTCGCAATTCGTTTCGCACTACTCGCACTAGCACTATCCCAGTCAGTACGTAGCATCACCGCTCTATGTAACTAATCTAATCATTACTGTTAGGATTTATCAGCCCGCACTGTCAGCTACTCAGCACTCAGCACAGCTACTATCACACAGGTCGCTTACCAAATTGAATACACGATGGACCCTAATATGAACGCAGTCAAGAAAGGCGAGATGAATCTCGGCACATCGATCATGGCAATCAAATACTCCGGCGGCCTCATCCTCGGGGCCGACTCCCGCACGTCGATGGGTGCAATGGTCGCAAACCGAGTTACAGACAAGCTCACTCAGGTCCACGAGCAGATCTGGTGCTGCCGGTCCGGGTCGGCGGCCGATACACAGGCATTGGCCGACTACGTCAGCTTCTATCTCCAGCAATACAGCTCCGAGTTCGACAAGGAGCCCGTTGCCCACACCGCGGCGGCCCTGTTCCGCGAGCTGGCCTACAACAACAAAAACAACCTGACTGCGGGCATCATTGTCGCTGGCTGGGACCCCAAGACCCAGGGGGAGATCTACAGCATCCCGCTCGGCGGCTCCATGCACAAGCAGGACTATGCGATCGCCGGCTCGGGGTCAACGTACATCTACGGTCTGTGCAACAAGCACTGGCGGCCCGATTTCAGCAAGGAGGAGGCGATTGACTTTGTCAAGATGTCTCTCGCCCAGGCAATCAGATGGGACGGCAGCTCTGGTGGTGTCATTCGCATGGTCGTGCTCACCGGCGACGAGCCAGAGCGGCTGCTGTTTTTGCCAGACCAGTACCAACATCTAAGCTAAAATTTAGAACTCATTACTAGGTTTATATATTGTTCAATGTTCTTGTTCACCCAGATTGTGTACCCCTTTTGTAACTGTTTATGGTCGTCGCGGTCGTCGATCTCGTGGATTCAGACCCCGACACGCCGCAGCGGCCCGAGATTATAGACCTGATTTCGTCAGGGAAGGATGAATCCCCCGGAATCACCCCGATCCGGTCGCTCAAGAAGCGACGGTACCGCACGCCCTCAAAGCCCCTGAGAGAGTGCAGCCCGGTGCTCGAGGCCATTGATTCCTCGCCAGAGAGACTGCACGATCGGCCCTCCCCGCTGTTCCCTCTCTCGCCGCTCTGCAAGCGGTCACCTCAAGTCGATCTGCCTCGGGACTCTGGTAGTCTAGACGACGAGTCTGTGTCGACGAGCCTTGCTTTCGCAATGTCGAGCGACGACACGAGCCCCGAGCCGCACTCGTTAGCTGATACCTGCGAAGACGCCCCGACCGCTCTCCCTCAAAACTCTCTCTCAGAAAAAAAAGGCCGCTCGTCCTCACGCAAGCACTCTTCTCGACCGAGCTCTAGAGACAAGGTCGCGAAACTGAAAGTCAATCGCAAAGACGCCGCAGCTGAGCTTGTTTGCGACTACTGTTGCGACGACGAGCTGGCCCAGCTGCTGAAAGGGCTGTTCAAAGAGTACTCTATTGTGGGATTCCCAAAGGAGCAATCACTACCCCAGGGATGTGCGTGCCTGATCGATGTCCACCGGCAGGCAGACAATGTATATGACGATAACCTAGAGTGCTATGTCAAGAACACGGAACGACTGGAAAGTGAGCGCTACGTCATAGCCGTGGTCGATGCTGGGGAAGCTGGAGTGCTCGACGACGTTGATAAAACTACAGAGTACTTTCAATGTCTGGAGAGCATATACCCGGACAATAGCTACTGTTATATCATTGAGGGGTATGACAAGTACGCAAAGAAACAAGCTCACAGCAACTCGGTCCCTACGTTTGACCAAATGCACGCTCAGGTCGTACTTGAGGTCAAGCTTGGACTGAAAGTTATTTATACAAGTGATGTTCAGGGAACAGTAACCTGGGTTGAGAATCTACTGCTCGATGTAGCCTCGAGGCGCTACACCAACAAGTCTTTCACCCAGGGACTACTCAACCACAAGATCTCTCGCAACGAACCGCAACTAATGAAAATCCTGCTCAACCAGGTCGACTTTCTCCGCAAGCAGGAAGTAGAAGCGCTAGCCAGAAGCCACAACAGTGTATCACAGGTCTCCCAGGCTTTAGAAAGTGACAATGACCTCGGAGGGTATGGAGCGGCCCTACGCCAACTCCTCGTCAGTCGAAATCCCAACGAGGTTATTGATCGCTGAGAGATGATACCGTGAACACTGAATCACCCGCTCTTTGGTATCAGCAGCACCCAACTGGCGAGCACTTGATACCTTTTGTATAATGGATGAGCAAGTTTAACATAATGGCAAGATTGTCCAAAGCTTACAACTTGCCTCCTGTAGTCTAAATAGTTTGGGGTACCTTGCAGTACCCCACTCTGCAGCGTAACTGACCACACATTAGAAATTTCGCCAGAATTCACTCACCTGTAATATTAAACTCTTGGTTTCTTGACGAGCTTATTTCCTGGCGTCTTTCAGCCACTTCCGACTTCTGTCAGCCACTCGGCCCATGCTAGTCTCTGATCGCTACAAATCCCTATCAACCGTCCTTCCTAAAGGGAAATGGGAATTGTGGGCATTCAGAACCCAGACAAAAAAATGCAGACGTCTAGTCTTTACTAAAAAGCTCGATTCGCTGGATTCGTGCAGTGTTCATTTCTTTTTACTGAAAACACAGGGCATCTTTGCCCTCGCTCTCGAGGTGTACGTCTTTTTTTCGAATGAGTACAACACCATCTTCATATCCAAAGCAGACACTTCGGGTTTCGCCAAGATGAATGCCAAAGGAGTCATTGCAAAGATCTTGCAAGGGCTCATAATAACGGCTGTGCCTGCGAATCGCCCAGTTCGTATATGCCTGAGTGCTAAAGCACAGCCCCAGTATCTGTTTGCCCGGAGTTCAGAGAACCCACTGAAGCACCTGTTGAACGACCAGCAGCTCATTAGATGGTGGGTGCAGACCCTCGATCTGGCCAAGGATGATCTGGACGCTCCAGTGTGCCGACTATGGATCCCTGGACTCGACGAACAGATAACACGCAAGTACCTGCCCGCAGGGTGGGAGATTGGCGATATTTATAGCGTCAAGGGTCAGCTAGCACTAAAGTGTATTCCGCGGTTTCCTGACGATCCTAAAACACGGTTTATGGACGACATTTATAGAACCAAGCGAGCCAAGAAAGTGGACTGCGATCAGTTTTGGCTGGAAATCGCTGACCGGCAGGAGTTCAATTTGCAACGCACACTAGGAATCCTCGGGATCGAGGGCCTTCCACACAAGCACGAGCAGATAGAAGGCTCGTATTCTATCCCGTTCAAACAATATGCCGCTATCAAGGACGTCTTGGCTAGCTGCAATTGGTCCACCAAGGAATTCGCAAAAGAAGCGTCCGCAGAGTTGGAAGAACGGCTGCCGGACTTGTGTATAGAATTGGAGGGTACTTGGGTGCCTGAGCGTCCTGCCACACCTGCCCCTGATAAACGCGAGGCTGTGAATATTCTGGACAGTCGTATTGTGAAGCGGAAAAAGAAGGCATGATCAATGATCCTCGGTATTGCATTTTATGAAATGTTTCGAGATTCTCACTATTTATCTAGTATGTACATATGGCCACTGAGTCCTCATGCAAGCACTTTTAGTTTGTCTAAATTTTATAAATACGCTTCATAAGCATTTTTCCCCAAGTTACACTACTTTCGAGTTTCTCGGGAGAATATTTCAATCATCGCCATCTGGTGAGTTACATAATTTTTTCAGTGAAATTTCTGAAAGTTGATCTTGCATGGTCGATTCATTTTTTGTGAAAAGAAAAGCACAAAAGCATACTCTAGATTCGGAGGAGCCTTCGGAACCATCAAAGAGATCTAGAGTTGTGGACCGCGATGAAGATATAACGTCTGAGAGCGAGCTAGACGACCTCTCTGAAGCGTCGCAGGACTCAGAATCGGAAGAAGAAACCGAAGCAGACAAGCGTCGTAGGCTCGCCAAGGAATATCTGAGTTCTATTGAGAATGAGCTGGGCGACGAAAACGCTTTCGATGCAAAAGACTTGGACGAGGACCACATAGCCCGACGCCTGCAGCGGGACGTAGCTCAAAACGAAGGCAAAATATACCGTCGATTTGGTTTGAGCACGGACCTCAAGATTGGGCCCGTTCGCAGGACTAGGACCAAAGCCCGTCACCTCACTTGCATTGCCAGCTGTTGGCCATATGCATACACAGTGTCCAAAAGCCTTGAGCTACAAAAGTGGAGACTCAGCACCAACGATAACCCTAAACTTTTGCATACGGTATCAATTGGCAGTTACTCATACCGCTACCTGAGCAAATTGACGCGAGGAAACCCTGAGCGTGAAAAATATAATGGACACTTTGCCGAGGTTGTATGCGTTGCTGCGAGCCCAAATGGAAAGTACGTTGTCACCGGAGGCCTGGATCATCGTATCTGTGTTTGGAGTGCCGAGAATCTTGCTGTCGTGAAAATGCTCGATGCCCGTGATAAAGGCAGTGAGATTCTCTCGCTGGCATTCAGAAAAGGGACTCTACAGATGTACGCTGGCTGCGGAGACCTCAAAGTCCGGACGTTTGACCTCAATCAAATGGCTCAGATTGAAGTGCTCTATGGTCACCAGGACAAAATCGTCTGCATCAGCGCACTGAATGAAGAGAGATGCGTGAGCGTAGGTGCGCGTGACCGATGTGCAATTCTGTGGAAAATCCCCGAGGAATCCCGCCTCACTTTCAGGGGTGGAGACACCAAGCTCGCTGCACACGGAACGAGCGTTGAGCAGGTCCTTGAAGGCAGTATCGACACCTGCGTAATGCTCGACAACCAGTACTTTGTGACCGGTAGTGACAATGGAAACCTGTCTCTTTGGTCGACACAACGCAAGAAACCTCTATTTATTTATCCTAGAGCGCATGGAACGAACCCTCCCATACCAGCATGGAAGGCGTCTGGCGAGAAAGATCCCTCGGACGTTGAGATCCCGATTCCTCAGCCACGGTACATAACTGCGCTAGCGGCCATTCCCTTCAGCGACATGTTCATGAGCGCATCATGGTCTGGTACGATTAATGTTTGGAAGCTCACTGAGGACCTGAGGAAGTTCGAGCTTGTCCGAGAAGTCTCGGCACCAAAAGGCATCGTTACTGGGCTTACTGTTTTGGAGCAAAAGTCCAAGATTGATGAAGTAATTGTGGCAGCTTCTCTGTCGCGGGAGCCTCGAATGGGCCGTTGGTTGACCGTGCCTGGGCATGATGTTGTAGCATCTTTCAACATCAGCGTCAAATTGTAATGATATTCAGATCTTTAGTGTAACATAAAACTGAGCGCTATCGCAACTTTGAGTGGTCAATACACAGCTATAATCATTAGCGTAACATAAACTAAGCGCTATCGCTAGCTTTCGCTGCCCAATACATAGCTGAGTCTAGGGACGAATCCAAAGAACCTAGTTAAATTAATTAGACGTTAAATAAATTGTCACCGCAATGTTCTGTTGGCTGGAGGTATCACATTAGCATTGCAGCCACGCCTGCGACGATGGCACCAGGGGCAACTGCGAGAATCCAAGCAGCATCAGAGGTGGCTGACGATCTGGAGGCTGCTGCGCTTGCGGTCGCGGACGCGGTGGTTCTGCTGGAACTCTCCTCGCTAGTGCTGGAGCTGTGGCCCTTTGAAGATGTCTCTGTCGCACTGGATGAAGAGTTGAATGTGCTGCTCAGGACAGTGCTGGTGTTGTGATAGGAGGTGGTGTTGAGCACGGCGGTGGTAGTGTTGACAACAGTCGTATTCCAGGCGCTGGTTGCAGTGGCATTCGCGGCAACTGTGGTGGTATTGGGGTAGAGAGTCGAGGACTCGCTGGTAGTGTTCACGAACGTGCTCGTGGTATTGACGAGGCTGCTCGTGGTATTGAGAACGGGGGTGGGCTCAACGCTCGAGGACTCGGGGGTGGTTGTGCTCGAAGTGCTCTCGGTCGTTGACGTAGTGGACGTGCTGGAAGTCGTGGACGATGTGCTTTCGGTGGTGCTGGAGGGCTCTGTCGAGGACGACGATTCTGAGGAGCTCGACGAAAGCTCATTCTCGGCAGCAAAGAGCGCGTACGCCAAACTTTGAGTACCAGTGGAGATCGTGTAGTACTCGGTCACGGTCAGGAACGTGGTGGTGGTGGGCTCAATAGCCATTGCGAGGGCAGCGAGGGAAAGAACGAATGTACGCATCGCTGAAAAAAAGAGTGAATAACGCGCAAGCGAACGCACCTGCGGGCAGGGCTATACTTATATGTATGTATTGGAATGCATTGTTTTCATGCACGCCGTTAGTCATACATTACCACTTCTGTAGGAATGCAGACCTTGTATCAGGCATGACGCGCCAGCGCTGGAAACGCGTTCGCGCTGGCCGTGCCCTGGTTGATCTCGCGGTTCGCGTGCTGGTAGTGCCTTCATTGACCACTGGTGGCCGTTGGAGATGACTACTTTACTAATAAACTGAGATCGAATTCTCATTAAGCACCCATGTCGACGCCAATTTGGGGCGCGTCTTGTGACTAAGCGTTGTTTTGGGACTAATCATATGCGGCTGACGACGTTTGATAGGTCGTACATGGTGGGGTGGAGCACTCGGTGAGGGACAATTTTTCAGTTTGTTGCGCGAATTATAGTGATTCAGCCATTGCTCCGCGTTGTTGCTCACGTGGCTCTTTTTGGGGCCAAAGTAGCGGCTATGTCACATCGCCAACGTGCATATCGGCATAATTCTGTACGTCATGACGCCTTATTAATGACGAAAAAGGTAAATCATCGATGTGACACAATCACTAATGACCTGAAATAATAACCAGCGGTAGGAGCTATAGCAGACTTATGTGTTAGACACCAGATAGAAAGCAGGCTGCATTCTCCCGACCGTGTCTCAGATGTTGTTTGGGCAATGTTTCGTAGTTTCGAGTCCCCCAGTTGGGCATACAGAATAGACCTCTTTTTGTTAGTTTGGGCGTGTAGAGCGCCAAACACTGTCTGTAGGTGCTGGGCCAAGTGCCCTTGTTCTGCGACTGATGAGACAGTTGTTGATTGCATAGAGCCTGCAGTGAAACCCTTGGGCGAACCCAGCGGGTTCTTATTAGAACTACAGATTTATTTAATGTTAATTACGAGTTGTAGTGATTGTACTAGTGCGTGCAGCACCATTAGCTGGTGTCCTTGACATCTGCAAAGCTGACCAGTCTAGCATGCTTGAAGTGGTGACGGTTCCTTGTCAGACTAGTCGGGTACCACTTCTGGTGCAGGCTCTGCGGGCTCTTGCAGACCCTCAGGCGCGTCTTTCTTTTTGAGAATGGCGATCTCGGTCTCGAGTCTGTCCTGAACCTTTTTGGTTTCGAGTAACAGAGATATTGAGTGCTGTAGTGACTCGAACTTGGCACACACTTTTGCAGTCGGCATGACCGGACGCACTGATATGCCCAGCTCTTGGAGCACTGACCGGGTTTTCTGTGCAGCGCTTTGTTTCATGGTGCTGAGCTTTTGAGACCGCAAATACACGCCGGGAGTCAGGCGATCCGAGTACGAGACTCCAAACGCAAGTTCCTCTTTTGCACTAAGGCGTTTCTGGAGTATGAGGTTGGCAATCCCACTTTTGTTGTAGTCCTTCCTCACGGGCTCCTTTGGTTTACGAGACTTTTCAGCTAGCAGCTGCTGGTGGAGCTGGGCCAGTCCCTGGCTCGTTTGGTAGTTCTGGATTGAAGCCGTCGCCTGCGGGGTCTCAAGCAGATTGATTATTTCGTTACGCTCAGCGAGGAGCCTCTCTGCCTGGGATTCTAGGCGTCTGCTCTCGAGAATCAGCGCCTCTTCCTCGGCGACCTCTGCTGGGGTCCGAGATAACAAATGTTCCAGGTGTGCTTTCCTCTCCAATTCTGAAGCCTTGGAGTACTGCATTTGTGTGAGCAAGTCCTGGTCGGCCGGACTCAAGTTGGGATCCTTCTTTAGCAGTGCACTGCACACTTCATAATAGCGCTCCTTGAGATCCTCGATGGACCGCGTCGAGTAGCTGTATCTATCGTGGACGACAAACCACTTGAGGTCGTATTTCTTTGCCAAATCAAATAGATAGCGAGTTTCTTCTAGAGTCCAGCTGTCGCTCTTGAAAAGAGCATAATCATCGTTCGTCCATTCAGGAATGTTCAGTTTGGTGTTGTAGCGAGAAAACCGGTACACCTCGTCCTCATCCGGGAGCCCTCGCACCCAGTGGCTCAGCTGTAGGTCGTCGTCTCGAGCTCTGTTTTTGAATTTCGCCTTGGTCCAGGGAGTGACTTTCTGGCGCCAGTTTGGGGTGTTTTTGAACTTGTTGTCGGGAGCCACAGCAATTGGGGGCGTGTTCTCGCCCAAAAGAGCATACAGCTCCCGCTGCATTCCGTCCTGTCGCCTCGCTTCGGCCTTGAACTTCTTGGATGGTTGCATGGTTAGACGGCTGAAATTTGCCACAGCGTGTGGCGTCTCTTCGGATCTCAGTTGATCAAAGTGTTTTTGGAATCTAGTGAACATTTATTTTCTATGTGCTCATTAAAGGCCGTATGGTAGATTGTTCTTGGTTATGTAGCCATTGGTCATTTTATGCTACGTTTGCAAACTAGGGTACATAGGTGGGTAGAGTAGGATTCTCACTTGGGCACAAGCGTGCATGATTCAAGTTTGCTGTGAGTTATTCTATTGCATCGACTTGGAATAGTTAAATATTCAAGTAGTCGCATGGCACCGTTAGAATCGCGGCTCACAGCTCCTAGGCCATCAAACAACTGATGTACTCAATCTAGAATAAGTTAAATTACACTAAAGCTTGCTCTCAATGGGCTTGTTAACCTTGTCAATGAAATTGATCTGAGCAATGCCCTCCTTGTTCCTGCGAACACCCAACTCAAGCAGCTTGCTAAACACCTTAGCAAAGTCCTTAAAGAAGAGGTCCTTGTCCTTGGCATACTTTTCAACCCAAGGGCGGAACTTGGGGTCGGAGAGCAACGCCATGTCGGTAGGCAACATCATGAGCTCCTTGTCCTCGTCGTAGAATTGCTCGACGCCGGCAGGAGACTTTCCTTTGTGCCATTCCTCGTTCAAGAGCAGCTTGAAGTAGGTGTTGTTGAACTTTGTGGGGTTGGGAACCCAGGGTCCGTCGAAGCCACTACGATTAGCGTGGGTGCGCCCCAAGTTGTGCGCACCGGATAGGGCTACGATTTCCTGATCATCGAACCCCATGCGGTAAAAGATGTGACGCAGGTGATCGGCTCCCAGCGCTCCGTCAGGCAAGCGGCCATTGGGGGGTACATTTTTCTCGTCGACGTAGTCAACACGTCCGGGCTTCCACTCCACCTTGGGGCCGCCCATTGCCTCGAGCGCAACGACGCCGCCCAGAGTCCACAGGTCCGCGTAGCTAATCCACGGGAACTGCTCCTTGACGGGTTCCAAGAACTTTCGAGCATATTCCAGACCGGCGTTCGCGCCGTCGAGCGCCTCTAATTTGTAGCGCATGGTAGCGCCGTTGGAGCCACCAGTGCCTGAGGCCTTGTCGTATGTGCCACTTGCGTGCCATGCGAGACGAACAAGCACCGGTCCAGCACTACCATCATCATATCCCTCTTGCGGGAGAATTTTGCGAATAGCTTCAGCAACAGCAGCGTAGTCGTGTTTAGCCATGCCTTCTCGGCGCTCGGTTAGGTTTATATAGTGGATGTGGTTAGGGTGGGTGGAAATGCGGGGAGAGGCAGATGCGCCGGGAGCTCGCGCAGAATTCGGGCGCAAACCACCCAGGCACAGTTACAAGAATGTCTGGATGGGTGTCGGTACATTTGGCGCGGTGCGCCGGGTTTGCTCGCGAATTCTTATTAGCGCGCACATGATAGGCCGAACCGCTCGGCAGCGATCTCCGTACCCTGGTCCCGAAACAACTAGAAATAGTAGATAAAATGCCGGCACAGTGTGCGGGTGCTATGGAGCTATTAATACCACGATTGGAGACGGCCGTCGGTTCGGCCCAGGCGTTGCCGAGGCACCGTCCGCCCCAGCAACGTCACACCACCGCGTTAACACGTTGACTCAGGCCAGCAGCTCGCGCGGTGCATGTGCCCATTAGCCGCAACTCTGGCTCGACGTCTGGCGAAAATGCTGTGAACATGCAGATGCAACGGCGCCGTTAACTACCCCACCGCTTCCCCACATTAATCATCATGGCCAACGTCTCCAAGCTGGTTAGCCAGGGCGCCAGCGTCTACTCCCGGAACCGCAGTGCGGCGACCAAGGCCATGTGGACGGGGTTTGGTGTCTACTGCCTGGCCCAGGTCGCCGCGCCGCTCCTGCGCCAGAGCAAGCCGCGCGCGACCCCCAGCACCCCCAAACCTAAGAAAAAAGTCGCGATTGACCAGAAATTCCTAAAAAACCTCGTGCGACTCCTAAAAATCCTCATGCCGCGCGGCATTCGCAGCCGCGAATTCTGGCTGCTGTGCGCTGAGACGCTCTTCTTGATTGCTAGAACCGGTATCTCGCTTTATGTGGCCCACTTGGACGGAAAAATCACCTCCCTGCTCGTCAAAGGCGAGGGCAAACAGTTTGCACTTCACATAGTCTGGTGGATGATCGTCGGTTTCCCAGCCAGTTTCTGCAATTCAGTGCTAAACTACCTGCAAAAGACGATTGCGTTGCGATTCAGGACTCGCCTCAACAACTACATGCTCAGCAAGTACCTTCCCGATAGCGAGATCCCCGTTTACTACTCTCTGCACAACCTCAGCAACGGGGTGGCCAACCCAGACCAGGTCATCACTGCCGACGCTCAAAAGTTCGCCTCAGCACTCAGCAGCCTCTATGCGAACCTTGCAAAGCCAGTCCTGGATATGGTGCTCTACACCTTCCAGCTGTCGCGATCGATCGGTGGAGATAACGTGTTCATGATCGGCATGCTGATCCAGGCCAGTGCGTCCATCTTGCGGCTGAGTGCTCCTCCTTTCGGCGAGTTCGTCGCCACAGAGGCCGCTCTCGAGGGCGACTTTAGGGCAAAGCACACGAGGCTCATTGAGTACTCAGAGGAGATCGCCTTGTACAAGGGAGACAAGCCCGAGAAGGACTCGCTGGATCGCTCGTACTTTGCCCTGTTCAAGCACATCAACAACATCCTGAGACACCGTCTTTACTACAACTTTTTGGAAGACTACGTTATTAAATACTACTGGGGTGCGCTCGGGCTTGCGCTGTGCTCGCTCCCGATCTTCTTCAAGGACAAACTTGGACCCAAGGTCATGAGTGGCATCGGCGAGCGCACTGAGGGTTTCGTTACCAACAGGCGCTTGCTGCTGAGCTCCAGTGACGCGTTCGGCCGTATCATGTCGTCGTACAAGGAGATCTCTCAGTTGGCAGGCTACACTGCTCGTGTGTCTGACTTTATTCAGGTCATGGATGATGCAGAGTCTGGAAAGCTGGAGAAGCAACTGGGCGACACACGCGGCGTCGTCAGACTGGGATCCGATGTCATCTTTGACAAGGTCCCGATCGTCTCCCCCATTGGCGACGTTCTGGTCAAGGAGATGTCGTTCCAGGTCAAGCAGGGCCAGCATCTTTTGATTGTGGGCCCCAACGGGTGCGGGAAATCCTCTTTATTCAGGGTCCTCGGTGGCCTCTGGCCGATCACGGGCGGCGTGCTCACTCGCCCTCCCCCCAGCGACATCTTTTACATCCCTCAGCGACCATACCTCAGCAGAGGAACTCTTCGCCAACAGGTTATATACCCCACTACCGAGGAAAACAACCACGCCAGCGATGCTGAGCTCACAGAAATCCTCAGGGTGTTGCAGTTCGACGATCTGGTGGAGCAAGTAGGCGGCTGGGACGCCGAACGTGAGTGGCGCGAGGACCTTAGCATGGGAACTCAACAGAGAATTGCGGCGGCCCGCTTGTTTTACCACAAGCCAAAGTTTGCAATTCTAGACGAGTGTACGTCGAGCGTCACACTGGATATTGAGACAATCATGTACACCCACGCAAAGTCTCTGGGGATCTCGCTTTTGACGGTCTCGCATCGTGCGTCGCTCTGGAAGTACCACAATCTTATTCTGCAGTTTGACGGCTACGGCGGATACGTATTCTCAGATTTGGACGCAGAGAAGCGTCTCCAGCTCGAGGAGGAAAAGCTGAAACTGGATTTCCAGCTCAGGCATGTCGAGGAGATGAGAGAGCGTCTTCGAGTCCTGGAAGACTTTCAGGGTCACGAGCACCAGCAAGCTGCAAACAGCGAGGTGGAGCTCCGTGCTTGAGCCCCCTTTTGCGTGGAGGATTTAGGTGGTGAATATATATTAAAACTAACAAAACTGATAAAAGTCTTCGTACGGCACTGCCGCCTGCAGAAATTTATAAAGTGCGTCATTCATTATGAGGGGTGGTGATGGCGCGTCCTAATGCGGCCAATCATGATTCCGATTCGGGCAAGATGCAATGAAGAGCCATCGACGCGTTACGCCTGTGGTTACCACTACTGCTCTGCGTTCCCGAATGATTAATCCCCACTGCGAATATAGTCACCCTTGATCGAGAGCATCTGCAAGTTTAATCAATGTCTCAGACAATGTGGGACACTCAATGTTAAAAGAAAAATATATAAAAAATCTGGATTAGGCGCACTGTCCCACAGTGGCCGCGTCTACAGGCAGACGCACGTCACTCTAAGCTATTAATAGGGCTACGCCATGGTGCAGCATCCATTTCCGTAAGTGCTAGTCTAGTCAATAAATGCGTGGGATATCGCAAACTGGGCTCCTGATCGCCGCAGCGATGCAGGCCTCGCAGTATTTCGCCGGTCAGCTGGGATGTAGATCTAATTGTTAAGTGTCCCGGGCTCATTGTTCCTGTATCGGGTGACTTGATCAAGTCATGTCTGCATCGAGTCTTCCCCAACTCAATCTCAAGACGGCCGGGTGCATGATTTTGATCGAGCCTTGCCAAGTTTGCTCCATAAAGGCGCCATGGGTGGCCTTGGAGAGTGCATCCTCATAACAAGGGTGTCTAGATGCGGCATGCACTTCGCACAAGCGTACCACCGGGCCTATAACCGCCTCAGTGGGGCACATAAGTTCGCGCTTGAGCTGTGTAGAATTTAATATGCGGGATCACACTATGATAATCGACATCCAGACCAGCCCACACGCATCCGACTGCGGACCTAACCCCATGCATAATGCAAGCTTAATGATCAAGTGTTGTGAGACCGGCAATTCTCAACACCAGAAGCAGTTTTTCCCACCGCCAGCACCACAGCGTGATATTGCCCCATTCGCTCTGACATAACCCAACCCAGGTGCTGCAACCTCCAACGGTCGTTTCGCACATCTCCACTTTGCGCAGGGCAAGGGATGTGCATAGTTTCAAGTTTTGATTACAACCCAAAAAACTTAGCTCCCTATCAGTCGGATGATAGACTTGACAGAGTGGGACTCTAAGCAGGTCTCCAGATGGCTGGAGGGGATGGGCCTCTACCAGTACAGCGAGGACTTTAGATATCACCATGTTTCCGGCCAGACCCTCTGTTATATGGACCACGAGGACCTAATAGAGGTCGGCGTCGACAGCCTGGGGCACCGAATGAAATTGCTGATGGAAGTAAACAAATTTCTCAAGAGGGGCAACGAGAACGTGACCACCAAGACCAGCAGCGAGGTGGTCAAGGAGCTTGCAGACACCAAAGTGCAGCTCAAAAAAATGAACGACGACTTCAACAGACTCCGTAGGGACATGCTGCCGGCGATTCGCCGCTTCAAGGAGAGCGAGCCGCTCCCGACCCCGTTTGGGGGCCCCAGCCCGACTCATCTGCACTCCAGCAGCGGGCGAGAGCATCATTCCGCGAGTTCTCCAATTACCGACGGGTCGCTGCCTCCCACTGAGCTCAAGGCCCGCACTTCGAGCAGGTCGGGCACCGTCACCCCGTCTGCGGTCAGCACCCTCAACCGAAACCTGGGGATGGTCAATGAGATTGGCGATGAGGAAACTCGCATCTTCCACGCCCACGTGCCCAGTGCCCGCTCCCCGTCGGTCCCCGGGGCGCCCGTGAGCCTCAGCACCGCGGCAGAGCCGTTCAAGAGCTTCTTCAGGGTCACGATGGACGACCCCTGCACCAAGATCCTGCCAGTAGTGATGAAAAAGTACAAGATCCACGACGACCCGGCCTACTACCGGCTGCTGGTCAGTTACGGAGACCGCCAGAGGGAGCTGCGGCCGGACGAGAAGCCCCTGTACGTTTTCAAGGAGCTCCAGGACGCTGGCGAGCGGCCAGTGTTCATGCTCCGGCAAGTCGCCCAGTCCAGTGCACGCACGCCAAGCTCGAGGCTACCAGGAGGCGTAATATAGTCAACGAACACGGAACGCCGACTGGTTCGGCGAGAGCCCCTATTAATTCCCGTTAATCAGAGGACCTGGACTGCTTAATTATTCACCAACCGAGCTTATCGCTCTCGATAAGTCGACTCGGTTCGCATTACCCTCGAGGTACTAATTTATTGCGTGCACGCTCCGAAGGATTTTCCTCGACGTGCCACCCGTATATAGCATTGTGTAAGTTTTATGAGTACTAGCTGAAGACCTGCTACCTCAACTGCCGGTCTGCGAGGAGCGTACCGCGACTGGACGAGCATTTCAGAGTGTCGCAACGTAACGGGACTTGGTACTGCGCGTGGCGTCGCTAGAGTGGTCTTTGATCAATGATCGAGCTGCAGCCTGCAGGTCCAGCTGCAACCTGTGGAAATTACCTATAGACACAGTCGATTAGTACGAGTTCACCGAGCCAAAGGGGCCAATTAGCGGCCCTTTGTCAATCCCATTTGGTGGGCCCACGCGAGCGCACTGCCAGCCATCTGCCCGACCCGAATCTACCTATAATAGCTGTGGTGGACCGTCCAGCAATTGCTGCGACACTCACCTCACGCCGCACCCAAATTAGCCTCTATATTATTCACACTAAAAATCAAAATCAGGACTCTATTTCGCCCTCATCTTGCTACCATGACGAGTGCGCCAGCCGCGCTCGCGATATTAAATGTGGCGCTGTGGCGTGCCACCTCACCTCATGAAACTCAAGGAAATCCCGCGGACGGCAACGTTTGCGTGGACTCGCGACGATGCTTCGCCCTCGTTGGTGACCGGCACTGCCGCTGGTGCCATCAGCGCAGACTTTGACTCGTCGACACACGTCGAACTGTGGAATTTGGACTTGCAGGACAAGTCGCCCTCTGCGTACTCGCTTTCGCCGAAATTTAGCGCCGAGGTTGATGCCCGTTTTTACGACATTGCTGTTAGCCACGATAACAAGTACGTGGCCGGCGCCATGGAGTCTGGCGCGGTCAATCTGTGGACCCTCGAGCCTGACAGCCTCAAGTTGGCCACATCCGCCTCGCAACACAGTGGCGCGGTGCGCGCCGTGGCGTTCAACTCGCAAAACAGCCTGGTATCCGCCGGCCAGAATGGCCAGGTGTTCGTGTGGGACTCGACGAACATGGACTCTCCCACCTCGCCGGGTACCAGCGCTCGTCAGGACGACGTCCTGGCGGTGGCGTGGAACAACCGCGTCAGCCACATTTTGGCCACTGCTGGCTCGACCGGCTTCACGTCGATTTGGGACTTGCGCAAGAAGCGTGAGGTTATTCATTTGCATTACTCTCCCAAGGGAGCCAGGCTGCCCAGCTCCAGCGTCTGCTGGCACGCAGATAACTCGACCAAGCTGGTTACGTGCTCCAGCGACGACCAGTCCCCAGTGGTGCTGGTTTGGGATCTCAGGAACGCAAACTCTCCCGAGGCTATTCTCGAGGGCCACACTGCGGGTGTTTTGAGCGTCGACTGGTGTCGCCACGACCCCAACCTCTTACTGTCCAGTGGTAAGGACAACCGCACCCTGTTGTGGAACCCCTCCTCGCAGGAGCTGCTCGGCGAGTACCCCATCTCAGTTGGGTGGGTGTTCAAGACCAAGTTCAACCCCCATTCTCCCGATCTGTTCGCATCATCCTCGATGGACGGCAAGGTCACGGTGCAGGCTCTCCAGGATACATCCGAGCCTACCGCAGAGCCCACTAAAAGGGCTCAGGGAGACGCGTTCTGGGACTCTGAGGAAGTCGCTGACGCTGTCCACCCTCAGTTCAGGGTGCGCCAGGCACCCGCGTGGCTCAAGCGCCCCATATCTGTCTCTTTCGGTTTTGGTGGTAAGCTCGTTATCGCTGAAAAGGGCCAGGTGAAGATCACCCAGGTCAAGGAGAGTGCCCAAGACGTGTCTACCCTCAAGGAGGCGTTCGCCAACAAGGAGTTCACCTCACTGTTCAAGGAGAACGACCAAGATTGGACCGTGCTGAAGAGTTACAGTGAGGGTAAATCCCTGGTTGACGAGCCCAAAGAGGAAGAAATCGAAGAGGAAGAGTTTGTTGTCGCGCCACAATTTAACCCCTCAGGTGATTTCACCCTCTTTGACGGCAAAAATGATAAAGTCACCAAGCTTGTGCTGAGCGGGAACACTGCCAAGGCAGTAGATGTCCTGATTGATTCCGGTGACCTTGCAGATGCGTTGGCACTCGCATCTTTTGATGACTCTCTACTAGAAAAGGCCCGCAACGCATACCTCAATAATAGTGCCAAACCGTACTTGCGTGCTGCTTGGTCTAAGAAAAATGACCTTGGCGATCTCGTCAATGTCGAGCTTGATGCTTGGCCAAAGGTTCTTGGTTTGGTTAAGGACAATAAAAAAGACACTGCTGCATTGGGCAAGAAATTGTACAAAGCTGGTCGCCGTGACGAGGCTCTGAAGACCTTCCTGATTGGTAACAATATCGACCAGGCGGCCGCGATTTGGCTAGATGAAATGAGTGCACGCGAGAAGGAATTGAGAGACGCTAGCGAAACTCCGTACACTGCGCGCGGTAAAGCTCTACAGGAAGTTATAGAGAAGATTGTTGCCGCCTCGAAGGGTGCTGCAGTCGATGATGCTGAACCGGTTTTGTACGACGCTTATCGCGACTTTGCCGACATAGTTGCTTCGCAGGGTGAGCTCGATTTGGCAAAGAGCCTCCTGGATTTGCTACCTAAAGAATACGCCGCAGCTAAGGAGCGTGTCAGCGGTCCCAAAACAAAGGCCAAAACTACTGCTGCCACTGGAAAGCGTTATCCGGCTTCAGCAGCTCCCACGTTTAATAACGGACATTATGCTGCACCAGCTCCTGATATTCCTGGCTCCAGTAGTCCATACGCCCCAGCGGCGGGTGTCAGCTCGAGTCCGTATGCTCCCAAGGGTAGCCCCTATGCACCAGCAGCTGCAACTACAGGAGCCCCTACTTCCAAGGGTGCACCATATGCTCCCTCAAGCGCTGCCACTGCTCCTCCTGGAGTGAAGTCGCCTCTCGCTCCCAAGTCTGCTCCCAAGGCGACTCCGGTCACAAAGTCAAGTTCTCCATACGCGCCGAAGAACCCTTATGCTCCTGCTGCTCCTGCGGCCCCTTCACCTGTAGCACCACCCCCAGTCTCCTCGCCTAATCCCTATCCTTTCACTGCCGCGGCTACTGCGGCAGCGACTTCAAGCACAAAGCCCCAGATGCAGTCGTCTGCTGTTCGGCCTCCCAAGCAAGGCTGGAACGATCTGCCTGAGATTGCGTCCAGCAGAAGAACTCCTGTGGCCCCAAAGATTCTGCAGACTCAATCTGAGAGGATAGTCTCTCCGCCACCTCCTCCTGGGTCAGTGCCACCTCGTTCTAACTCTAATGTTAGCACCCCATCTAGCGGCCCTGCTCGTGGTGCATACGCTCCTCCAAAAGCGAATCCATATGCACCCCCGCCCACGCAGAGTTCACACCCGGTGAGTTCCCCGCCTGCACAAGCTTCCTACCCACGTGCTTCTAATCCTTACGCCCCAGCGCCTGGTAGTAACCCCGCACCTAAACCAGCCAGTCCTGTTCCCGCAGCTAAGCCTGCGCCGCCTCCACCTGGTAAAGCGAGGACCAAGACCGCTGCTTCGGGAGCTGCTGGTCCTTCACCAGCTACGCCTGTCTCACAGGAAGCCACCAACTATCCCCCTGGCGACCGTAGCCACCTGAGTCCGGAGGCTAAGAAGGTTTTTGAGAGTTTCACGGGCACACTTGAGAGCGTCAGGCCTCTTGTTTCTCAGCAGTATCCCAAGCAGTTCAAGGATACGGAGCAACGCTTGAACATCTTGTTCGATACGCTGAACAATGCAGAACTTCCCTCTGCCGTAGTCACAAAGCTTGTCGCGCTAAGCTCGGCATTGGGCCTCAAAAACTTTGACGAGGCAGCTAAAACTCAGCATGAAATTGCCACACAGCATACTGAAGTCGGTGGAAAGTGGATGACCGGCGTCAAGCGTCTGTGTGAAATGGCTAAAGCATTACCTTCTTAGAATAGTAAACTAAAAGTATACAGTACGCTACGGATAGACTACTTTGCTGGTCCATGTCGGACGAACGAAAATAGAACTTGTCGTGCATCAGCACTTTTGTGACACACCTGATTTACGCTCGCCATGGTTGGTCAGTGAGTATAGTGAAAATGTGGGGGCTAGCGGGTTCAAACCTGAAAATTTTTTATCGCATCTGAATTTTTATTTGGGCCCAGGAGATTTGTGGCAAATATTTTCAGCTGGGCAAACGCACAGACTGAATCAGGGGTCGGCTACGTCAGCGAAGTATGAGACATACTGGCTAAAAACTTCAGAATTGAGCTAATGCGATGCACAATGTGTCGAACATGCATTCAGATTGCGTGTTGCGACAGTGGTAATTAGCTTGAGGAATGGGGCAGTATGTCGCTTAAACATGCCAAAGTTGAGCCATGCACGATGCATGCGGCCAAGTTCTTGGGGATTCCGAGGAAACACTTGCGAGAGATATAAACGGAGGATTCGGGAAGTAGAGACAATCGCGAGTAGAAGCACAGAACGTGTGCGGTTGGATCCTCCTGGCTCATCTGATAATTGACGGCAATTCTCTACGGACGGCTACAGCATTGCACATGCATGACAAAAGGGGGGCTACGCGAGGGCTGAGGTATGCAGAGGAAGAACACGCCAACTCTTGCCAGAAACCGCGAAAAAAGTACCTTTAGCGGCGTCGATCTGGAAATTGGCACGAACGAGCCATAGGGCCACCTCTCGATGTGGACGGGAAAAAGAAACGAGCATGACGGGTATGCATACGGCTGCGATGCGCAGCAACCTCGCATGTGGTTGCCAGACGCCCAAACATCATACATGTCGCAGCCAGATACGCACATATCTCCCAGCAGCGGGGAGATGGGTACTCGCTACACACAAATAGCGATTGCAGTGCGGAGCAGATCACGCCAATTACCCCAGTATATAACATATGACGTAAGATGAAGGCGAGGCTGAGCAGCCCCGACGCGAATTAACTTATTCTAAATCCCGTTCAAAATGGCAAATACCGGTCCGTAGGTCCATACCATTATTAATCAATATGCAGGTGCTCGGTAGTGGTAGCATTGCTTGGTCAGCAGCAGTTTCCTAATTGAGTTTTGTAGAAAGTCCGGCTTGACAACTCGTGGCACTCGTTAAAACATAATGCACACGTTTCTTTCAGTAGGGTTTTCGCCCAGTGCCGCACTGGTCACCTGGCAGCTTGAAAACTCCAATGAGTTCACCACAAATACCTACTGGCCTACGCACACTGTTAATTTCAACACTAAACTGTACGGAAACCACGTTTTCCAGCCAAACCAGCTCGACCTGAACGCGGTTCGTAATCCCAAACCGTTTGATTTCATTTTACTGGTGATTCCCAGCGTCAAGGAGGTCGCTCGCATGGTTCGCAAGATCGAGAAGTTCGCTGGTAAGCACACTCAGGTGCTAATCGAGGTGAGCGACGGATACTCGACTCTGCAGCGCCTGGTGCGGTCCCACCTGTCCGTGGCCCCCGTTTCGGGCTTTTTGTGCGACATCCCCTGTCTGCACATTCCAAACACCGAGACCAATGTATGGCAGGTTCTGCAGTGGGGAGACGTGTCGAGCCCGGGCCCCCACCTCGGGATCCACATTGAGCCGATTTATGCCAAAACTTTGGGCCCGATTGAGCAGGCCCTCACGAAATGCGGCCTGCCGACCTCGCACCCATCGAACGCGGCCGGGTTCGGGGCTATCCAGTGGGAAAGGAACATATTCTGCCTGATAGAGCTGTGCTCGGTTGTCTTCAACATCGCCAGCATCTCTGAGCTCGTCCAGAGCGTAGTCTCGCGCCCTGTGCTGGAGGGGGCCATCAAGGAGCTGCACTTCCTCGGCAATGCCAGCGGCGTCAAGCTGCCTCCTCCTGCCCAGTTCCTGCAGCAGGCTCATAACCTCGTGAGGCGGCCCCCTGACAGTTTCGAGCTCGACGCGGCTCGCTTTTACTACGACTACTACATCCGAGCCAACCTGCACCTCGACCTTCTACTCTTAATCCCTATTTTATTGGCCTCTGATCTCAAGCGGCCCATGCAAACTCCCTTCCTCGAGAGCGTGTACGCTTTTGCTACGACTTTGCAGGGCCTTAATTCAAAGCCCTCGGTGCTGCTGAAGAGATCGGACGAGCCCCAAGAGGCCCCGATTCCCGACGACGCAGAGCTCCAGGAGCTGCGCAGAAACTTCCAGTCGCTCGAAATCCAGCTCTCGGACAGGGACGCGCAGCTCGGTGAGCAGTTCAAAAAGCTCAGCAGCTTGGAAGAACAATTAGTACACTGCCAAGACAAGATCTCAGCCAAGGATAAGCAGATTGCCCAGGTGATTCAGGAGAACAAGCGGCTCGCTGATATGGAGCGTCGCGCGTCTCCCAATCGCCTGCCACCAGTCGCCCCCCAAGCAATACCACAGACACCCCAGGCTCAGCAGAACGGTTTCCAACCCCAGTCACCCCCGGATAGAATGATGAGCGGCCGCGTCATGCCCAAGTATGGCTCACGGCCGTCGAGCCGCCAAGCACTGCAGTCCCCTCCTCAATTACAGCAACAATTCCCCCAGGAGAAGCTACCGTTCCGAAGGGGCCACTCAATGGTCGACTTCAACCAGTATAGGAACGGCAACGGCGTCCCTCCACAGCCACAAGTACGCAAGCCAGCACCTGTTCCCGAGGACATTGACATGATGTCGATGACTCGCTACAAGAACCCCCCTGGATCGCGCAAGCAGTCGATGCGCGGCGGAATACCCTCGCTCACCAGCGTCAATGGTGGGAACTCGTTCTCGAACTCGTTCCAGCTGGACGGTATCGCGAACCTGGCCTCCCAGGACGCTTATGGTATTGCAGCTCGGACCAGGCTTCCCCCTGGCGTATCCAACGACAACATTAGTTCTCACCGTCCTTTTTCACACGGCCCTGGGCTACCTCGTGCCCCGTCGCGTCAGGTGAAGCAGCAGATTCACCAACCTCTGCAGTCTGCCGACTTTAGTAACTTTGGGTACAACTATGAGAACCCAGGTAATAGCGCCAACAAGCTGTCACCGACATCCGGTTCAGTGAATGGTTCTCTTTCTGGGAATTCGAGATCGACGCCGCCCCGGTCGCCCAGTGTAACACCTCCTACTCCTCATACTTCGGAAGCGGTACTCGATATGCAAAAAGAACAGTACCGTTTCGAATAGCATTCCTTAATAGAGCATGTACCATACGAGTATTTATAATAGCTATTATTTATAAAAGACATACCCTTGATTCGCTCGCATATATGCAGCCTCGGCTACGAGGGGCGTTAAATTACTTGTGTTCAGCGATACCATCACGCCTAGTATGAACTTCGTTGTAGCTGTTGTGAGGGTGGCTCTCCTCCTGTCGGATAAATTAGTACAGACCGGCTGTATTACAGTGCAATGGACAACCAGGCCCATTTCTGTTGCGAATCTGCATCAGATTCAATAGTTTTCATGTCGGGTTCTTCTTTCAGATCCTGAGACGGCGATACACTTGATCGCTTAGTGTTGTCTGGTGAGGGCTCATTTGACACAGAGGCACTGTTGGGCTCTGTGGTTTCGCCTCTGGGGGGGTTGCGTCGCCTGCTCGAGCGCGTCCGGCTGGATTTTGGCGTGTCATCGCCGTTTCCTCTATTGCGTTTCTTGATCACGTCGGTCTTGAGACTCAGCGGCCTCCCGACTCCGTGCAGCTTGTAGAACAGCCCGCATGCGTTGCACAGGGGGTATCCTTGAGCGTTTCTTCTCCACAAGGGAGTGGTGCGAGTCTTGCAGTTGCTGCACACCAGCTCTTCTGTGAGCTGGCTAGGGTTTTTGGCGGGAGCAGCCGCGGCCTGTACCCGCTTGTTCTTGCGGTTTCCGTTGGCGAGGGACTGGGCCGTCTGGGGCCGTGATCCCGAGATTGCCGAGTTCGGCATCGGCCCATAGTCCACTAAACTCTGGCTACTGGATGTTCGCTTGTAGGCTGGCTTCTTGATTTTCTTGATGTCGAGGATCTTGGGATCCTGGGGCTTGTTGTAAAGATCAAAATTGAATCCACCCGGCAGCGAGGACGTGCCAGGCACTGACGATGTGGAAGGGGGTTTCTGGTAGAACGCTGGCGACATGCCCACTGAGCTGTATTGTGTGTCGACACTCGTGGGCATGACGGAGCTCTGGGGGCTCTGAAAGTCGCCAAAGTACTGTCTCGGGACGTAGAGCGGGGTGGAACGTCCGGAATATGCTGGGCTCCGCGGGCTGGGAGATGCTCTAGCGCTAGGGTACTGCGTCTGCGAGGGCGAGGGCACGACGCTCTCACCGGTGTGGTTGAAGATGTTGTCGAAACCCTCAAATGCCATGTTCTCGAGCTCGAAGCGGAAACTGTGGTCCTCAGGCTCGAGACCCTCGGGGGGAGGAATGCCAGCATGTAAATTGGGGTCGTCGAACACATCTCGCATCGCCAGCCAATCATTGTCCGAATGCTCAGGCACCGCCCCAGTTGGCAACGGCAACTCGTGATGCATCCACGGGTGCTGGACTCGGTGATCGACATTAGTGGTAGGGCGACCTTGGAGTGGCTTATTGGACTGCATCAGGCTCTTGCTCATGGCTCTCCAGCTGAGATTCTGGATTCTTTGCCGGTCGGGCAAATTATAGCGGGCTCTCGAGTATAATTTCCAGATCTGGGCCGTTTGGTTCTGGAAATCCATGAGATTGTCGTCGAGGCCCTGTGCTCGCTCGTAGCATTCTATTTTGACTCTACTTAGGTAGTTCATATAGTCAAACGTCTTGTAAGAGCTGTCTGTATCGGCCATTGCTTCGTCGACACTCCTGCAGAGTCGAGTGGTGGATTGACGGTCGGGAAAATTAAAGGAATCATGCGTGCTGCAAGCGTAGGGGTTAGGGCGCCTATATGAGGCATGGCATGTAGGTGTTTCTAGGGCCCCGGGGGCAAAGCCAGGGCTGTTTCCGGGAAAGTCCGGCGAGCTGAGCCGGTAATTCGGCTCTGAGTTCACGGTTGCGGTTTTGAGTTGCGATGCAAGTCATCAGCCTGCATCTGATAACGCTTATCTCTGCAATTGGATTGGACGATATGGGTACCCCAACCCACGACGTGCAGCCACCAATTGTGAATGCTCCGAGACAAGTTCCGGGAAAAAACCGTGTTCTAGGCTCGAAATCAGTGGTTTCCCTGGGCCATATTTGCAGCTCCGCGGAACTTCATGTATCGATAAGTATTATTAAGGCACGTCACCAAACATCCAGCAGCACAAGGGTTTCAGGCTCGGTAATGTCAGCAGAGAATGCCGTTTCCCGCAGACGCACATCGCGCGCTGGGTCACGTCGAGCAGCTAGTTATTCACATATAGACTTATAATTGCCTCTGGGATCGCCGGAGGGCTGATATACACTGCGGCGTCGAACCACCGGTACGTATTCGCTTAGCCGTACGCACACGCCTACCGTGCCGAGAAACGGGCATGTATCACTTGATTCCTAGGCCAGAGCGTTCTCATCAGCAGGGGCGGCTGAATTACCGAGAGCTTTTACTTGTTTTCTGAGGCAGAATGCTGGCGAAAAAACCGGCGTGATTCGTTCGACACGGCTCGAGGACTCGGTTCGCCTAACGCTAACGCACCGGTAATTACAAAGCACCAGTCGTTGTCCGCCTCTGCGAATAACTAAATTGAGATCTGGTTTAGCGAGCGAGTTTGCGGCCGTTGCTCCCTCCATCGACGCTCCTCGGTGGCTCAGCTCTGGTGATTCGCTTGCCTAAACACCCGCATAGAATTCGTAAACTACAACTATCCAGCCGCTCTATAGCAATAAGATCGTTGATTTGGTGCACCACTGGATGCAGGGGGAATACCGGGTGCGGTCACGCGAGAAAATAACCACAAAATCCTGCATCATAGCACGCTGCAACATGGCTCTAAAGCATGCCCAGATCGTACCCCGCATTTTCAGTCTCGGCAGCATGTCGACCTCTGCACCTGTGCGATGCTGTGCTCTATCAGTGCTCGTATGCACACGATCTGCCTGGAATTGTGTGACGCAATGGGCTCGAACGAGCACGCTAGCAAATGATCCGCAGATCAGCACTAAAGGAACATGTGGGCAGGATCTACCATTAAATTCTATGGACTTCTAGCTAATGAAATGCAACACTAGAGCATTTACTGCTTAGGGGGCTGGCCAGTAGTAGGGGGCTGGCCGCCAGGGGGGTGGCCACCGCCGAGCTTCTCCTGGACGTACTCAGAGGCCTGCTGGACGTAGCCGCCAGCGGCGTCCAAGGCAGCCTTGGCACTCTCGCTGACCTCCTTCTGGACGGTCTCGAAATCCTTGCCACCGGTCAAGTGGGTGAACTGGGCCTCGGCCTGGGCGAGAAGACCCTCACCCTCCTTCTTAGCATCGGCCTCAGCGGTCTTGATGTCAGAGTTGGTCTTGGAGGAGACAGAGTTGCCAGCGTTGGAGATGTCCTTCTTGGCGTCGTGAGCGACATCGCCAGCCTGCTGAGAGACAGACTTCTGCTCTCTGGGAGTCACATCCTTTGCGAAGCTGTCGGCGGCATTGGTGATGGCCTCCTTACCCTTCTCAAGGGTGGTCTTTTGCGAGTCAGGAACGATCTTTTCCTCGAGCTTGTCACTGAAATTCTTGCGAAGGGGATCAGACATGGTTGGTAGTGTTTAGTTCTGTGGAGGGCCTTTTATATGCAGTGATCATGCATGCAAGCAGCTTGGGCAACTGGCTCCGGGACTGCAGGGCCCAGAGTATTCGTGATTCGGCGGGGCAGCCATGCCAGATGCACTCGCGGCAGCCCGGAAAAATCCTGATAATAGGCACGCGCCAGTCTCCTATGCCGAATGACCCGCGCCCAACCGGCGTCCCATTTTGACAGCAGGCCAGATGCATTATGCCATGCATGTATGCTTGCTCCCGCATCTGGCCAGCGAGAACGCTCACAAAGGGGACTAGTCCAAATACGATACATAGAATATTTTAAATGGTTATCATTCCTGCTCTAGCGCACACAACGCAGCGCCTACACCGCTGCCGTCCTTAGCCAGCCCAAATGTGACCCGCTGCTCGTCGTCGCCAATTAGTACCCGCATGGCTTTGCGAATGTTTTGTACAAAATTAGGGTAAAATTCAAACACAGATCCGTCCCCGCCAATGTCGACGCTGTCGAAAATGTCCAGGGCCTCGGTCAACTTGAGCAGCCCGCACACCGCAGTGGCTGCAATGTAGGCTGCGCGGGTGCCAATGGCGTGAGCAATTGCCAGCGTCGCTCTGCGCTCGTCCAGAGTGCTGTCGAGGCCAAAGTGCTGCTGCAGCTGCTCGCCAACCAGCGTCAGGTCGTCAGAGGTATCGGTCTCCATGATGCTGGGCACGGACGTATCGGTGCCCCAAGGCTCCGTGAGGATGTGCGACTCGCTGCCCTTGAACATGAGCCCGCTCGAGTTCAGCTCAAGCAGGACCTGGCGCAGCAGCTCGCCGAGAAACATGCCGCTCACCCGCTTCTCAAACATGTGAAAGTCGCGGTTCGCCGTGAGCTTGTTCAGGGCTACGTCGAAGCGGGTGTTGGGCAGCACCGTGAGGTCGTTGTCGAACGAGCCCCACTCGGTGTTGACGGCCATGATTTTGGCGTCGCACTTGCCCTTGAACTTGCCGATGCGCTTCACCTTCTCAAAGTACGCTGCGTTAGTGCCCGTGCCGAATATGCACCCCACGATGGTCTGGCTGGGGTTGTCGTTGTGGTACGACCGAGCCATGAGTGCTCCCACGGTGTCGTTCACAATTGCGGCAATGTGGACCTTGAGATCGAGGGCGTCGAGCTCCTGCTGGAACAGCTCGGTGACGTCCTTGCCCACGGCGTCCTTGATGTCGAATCCCTTGGTCCACCGCAAGAGAGTACCGCTGTTGGTCGAGTGCTGGTCGACGGGGAAGCTGAAGGTGAATCCCATCCTGAACTCCGAGTCGCTGCGCTCCATGTGCTCCTCGTGGTGCTTGCACAAAAAGTCCTGTACTTTTTTCGCTAAAAACTTAAAGAACTCCTTTGACGACCCGACCTGGAGATCGTGCGGCACCGGCCACTTCTCCTGGACCAGGTTGTGGCCGTGGTTACCGTCGAGAGTGACGCTGCACACTCTGAAATTAGTTCCCCCCAAATCGGCCGCCAGGTATGTGCCTTTTTCAGTCCCTTTGGGAACTTTGGTCATATAGGTCGGAATCATTGGCATCCCTCTCTCGGTGGATTTTTGCAATCCCTCAGTGGCTTGCTTTTGAAATGCGTCGAGCAGCTCAAACAGCTTCTCGTCGCTCACTGCGAACTCGTCGACAATTTTGTCAACTGCTGCCTGCATCTTTCGACTTTTTCGCTCTGGTGTGTGTCGAGACAATCTAATTGAGGCCCCAGAATTTGAGCTTATATGATCCCAGAGGGGTGCAGCGAGCTGCGTCATTATCTGATTACATTGCTAGTGCATTGAGGGTTGGCGGTGCCAACACCCGTTCTGCGGTGGTTTGTGCACTGTTTGCCAGCCGCGAGCCAGTCGCGGGAGCCACTCTGCAATTGCCTCGCAGAGATCTGCGGCTGCGGGCCAATTGGCTCGTCGAGCAACTGCTGCACGATCCTCGCTTATGCTTGCTGGGTCAGGTGGGAGGGTCAACGAGATATCGCCAAACGGTGCCCATTGCGCGCGCGCCGCCGGCTGCCCCCTCGATGCACCTATCGCATCCACCTGCACTGCCGTTCAGGCACCGGGCAGGCAGTATGCGGTCACGTGAGCACACCACAACAGACGCCGCCGAGTCGCGAGCGTGCGTAGGCGTGGAAGGCTGGCACTTTACAAACAACTACTACTTACGACAACAACCACGGCCCCGCCGCGACGCGTTGGTTACTAACCTGCAGATAGGCGTGGCGCGAGGTGGCGCCAAACAACGGACGAGTGTCGCCCGCATGAGGCGAGCGACAGGCTCGCGGCGCGAGATATAAATCGCCACGCGCGCCCCCGAGCATAATCAGCCGCCAAACCCGCGCGATTCCCCCCCCAGCGCCGCCCACCGCCCAGTTTGGCGACACCTAACCCACGCCGGGTAACATTGTTTACCTTGTCATCACCCCTCTAGACACCTGAACCTTTTCATACACATGCGCGAGGTTATTAGCATCAACGTAGGTCAAGCCGGTTGCCAGATCGGAAACTCGTGCTGGGAATTATACTGCCTCGAGCACGGCATCCAGCCCGACGGATTCTTGAGCCCCGAGGCGGCCAAGAACTCGCGCGACGAGGGTTTCTCGACCTTCTTCAGCGAGACTGGCAGTGGAAAGTACGTGCCTCGCACCATCTACGTCGACCTGGAGCCTAATGTTGTAGACGAGGTCCGCACGGGCAAGTACCGCAGCCTGTTCCACCCCGAGCAGCTCATCACTGGAAAGGAGGACGCCGCGAACAACTACGCGCGCGGCCACTACACCGTCGGCAAGGAGCTGATCGACGAGGTGATGGACCGCGTTCGTCGCGTCGCCGAGAACTGTGGCGGCCTGCAGGGCTTTTTGTTTACCCACTCGTTTGGCGGTGGAACCGGTTCTGGTTTCGGAGCATTGCTGTTGGAGCGCCTCAGCGCCGATTTTGGCAAGAAGAGCAAGCTCGAGTTCGCCGTGTACCCCGCCCCGCAGAACTCCACCTCGGTCGTCGAGCCCTACAACAGTGTCCTCACTACCCACACCACGCTCGAGCACTCTGACTGTACTTTTATGGTCGACAACGAGGCCATCTACGACATGTGCCGCCGCAACCTCAATATCTCCCGCCCCACCTATGAGAACCTCAACCGTCTCATTGCCCAGGTCGTGTCGTCGGTCACCGCATCGCTGCGCTTCGACGGATCCCTTAATGTCGACCTCAACGAGTTCCAGACCAACTTGGTGCCCTACCCGCGTATCCACTTCCCCTTGGTCACCTACGCCCCCGTCATCTCCGCCGCCAAGGCCCACCACGAGTCCAACACCGTCCAGGAGATCACGAACGCTTGCTTCGAGCCCACCAACCAGATGGTCAAGTGCGACCTCAAGAATGGCAAGTACATGGCCAGCTGTCTGCTCTACCGCGGCGACGTCGTCAACAAAGACGTCCAGCAGGCGGTCGCAAACATCAAAGCAAAGAAGTCCATCCAGATGGTGGACTGGTGCCCCACCGGCTTCAAAATCGGTATCTGTTATCAGCCTCCTCAGCACGTGCCTGGTGGAGACTTGGCCAAGGTCGACCGCGCGGTCTGCATGCTCTCAAACACTACCGCTATCGCCGACGCCTGGAGCCGTCTCGACCGCAAGTTCGACCTCATGTTCCACAAGCGCGCCTTCGTGCACTGGTACGTCGGCGAAGGCATGGAGGAAGGCGAGTTCACCGAGGCCCGCGAGGACCTGGCTGCCTTGGAGCATGACTACGAGGAAGTGGCAGCCGACTCCCCCATGGACCAGGACGACGAATTGGCCGAGTACTAATTATTATATACCTAATCAAGATAACAACAAATTACCTGATTTTACAATGAGGGTGCCAACGCTGGTGTATGAATTATCATTTACTAACTATTCTTAAAGAAGATAAAATACAAGCACACAGGGCATTGCATGCTCAGTAGCCCTTGAGCTTGGAAAGTAGCCCCTTCTTGCTCGATCCACAGGTGCTGCTGGAACATCCACACCCGCCATCACAGCTACTTCCGCAAGAAGAGCAAGATCCACATGAAGACCCAGAGCAAGATGATCCTCCCTTGTGCCACTTCCACTTGCAAGGGAATGGGTTGGCAACGGGCAGGGCCAATGCATTGATAACAGCGAGGTTGACGAGGAGAGTAGAGAGGAACTTCATTGATGCTAGAAGAGCCATTGCGTCGCTTTATATATATCCATGTCTAGCAGCAAGATTTTTTTCTTGTGTTTTTGCATTCACGTTTGCGTGTGGCCCGTTGATAAAGTTCTCTCGCATCACAGCTGGTGAGGGGATGCCTCGTCGGGACCCCTGAACTTTATCGAAACCTAATCTGGCCTGGCATAGGAATCATTTGTCCCAATGGCACAAGTCTGGTCTCCTCACATAAAGAAGCACAATCGTATTTCTCAACTGCCATCCCAATGTACCCCATACTAACAGGCCCTCGATTGTATCCTCGGAAGGCAACACGCAGGTGTGCCGTTTGTGTGTACGTTAAAAATACTGAGTGAGTATTAAATCTCTTGCAAACTGTGTTTCATATGCACATCTTGCACGACGGCTGGAGCGTAGAGAAGCGGTAATTGTCAAGTTATTAAATTCGTTTCCTTAATCAGGGTCTTTATTTCGTAGTTACAGCAAATAGTATTTAGAGGCATACGAAACCAAATGTCCATCCAAGTGTGTTTTTATGCCTTGTGAGATCCTCAACCAGCCGTTGCGATGGGAAAGAATTGATGGTGTCAAAATGTCATCCTATTTACTATGCTATCTGGATATGATCTCTGTATATCTTCTTCGATGGGCGTTATTCAAATACAATCGTCCTTACGCCTCCAAATCACTGGCCATCCACATATCACGACTACCGCCTCGAAAAATCGTCCTATTATCGTCGCCGTCCAGCTATTCTCTCTATTCTAATCTCACTGTCTCGGGTATCGTCGTCCAATTCCGCATTCAGGTATCTCACCATTCATGGCCGTCGTCCAAATCGTCATCCATTATCCTCATCGACCAGTATCGCGCCATCCAATAATCGTAGTCCAAAACCGTCAAATAAAATCGCTGACCATTATCATCGCCGTCCAAAATCGTCGTCTAAGTACCTCGCCATCCAAAGCCATCGTCCATTATCGTCGTCGTCCAGGAATCGTCGTCTATTATAATCGTCGTCCAAAAATCGCTATTCCAAAAATGTCGTCCAAAGTCGCCATCCAAAATCGTCGTCTAAAATCGTCATCCATTATCCTCGTCGTTCAAATCTTGTCGCCCAAATCTCACCGTCCATTATCATCACCACGTCCTATCAGTGTCCATTATTGTCGTCCAAAGTCGTAGTCCAAGTCTCGTCGTCCAAATAGAGTCATCGTCCATTACCGTTGTCCAAACCCTGTCATCCAAATATCATCCTCCATTATCATTGTCGTCCATTCTCGCCATTCCAAGTCGTCGTCCAAGTATCACCGTCCATAAACATCGTCCAAATCTCGTCATTCAAAAATCATCGTCCATTAGAATCGGCCAGAATCGTCATCCATTATTGTCGCCATCCAAATATCATCGTCCATAAACATCGTCCAAATCTCGTCGCCCAGGTATCATCGTCCATAAACATCGTCTAAATCTCGTCATACAAATATCATTGTCCATTATCATTGTCCATTATCGTCGTCCAGATCTCCTCGTCCATTATCATCGTCCAAATCTCGTCGTCGAGGTATCGTCGTCCAAATCTCGTCATCCATTTTCATCGTCCAAATCTCGTCTTCCAGGTATCATCGTCCAAATCTCGTCGTCCAGGTATCGTCGTCCAAATATCATCGTCCATTATCATTGTCATCCAAAATCGTCGTCCAAATATCATCGTCCATTATCATCATCCAAATCTCGTCGTCCAAGTCTCGTCGTCCAAGTCTCGTCGTCCAAATATAATCATCATCCATTATCATTGTCGTCCAAAATCGTCATCCATTGTTGTCGTCGTCCATTATCAGTGTCCAAATCTCGTCTCGTCGTCCAAATCTTGTCGCCCAAATATAATCGTCGTCCATTACGTCCAAATCTCGTCATCCAAATATCATCGTCCATTATCATCGCCATCCGTTATTATCGTTCAACTTCTCGCCATTCCAAATTGTCGCCCATTATCATCGTTCAAAGCTCGTCGTCCAGGTATCGTCGTCCAAATATCATCGTCCATTACCGTTGTTGTCCAAATATCATCATCATTATTATCGCCATCCGTTATTAGCGTCCAACTTCTCACCATTCCAAAATTCTCGCCCATTCTCGCCGTCCAGGTATCATCGTCCAAATCTTGTCGTCCAAATATAATCGTCGTCCATTATCGTTGTCGTCCAAATCTCGTCGTCCAGTTATCATCGTCCATTTTCATCGTCCAAATCTCGTCGTCCATAATCATCGTCCATAATCATCGTCCAAATATCGTCATCATTATCGTCGTCGTCCAATCTCGCCATCCAAATATCTCGTCGTTCCAAATCGTCGCCCATTATCGTCGTCCAAATCTCGTGTCCAAAATCGTCATCCATTGTTGTCGTCGTCCATTTCAATCGTCCAAAGTCGTAGTCCAAGTCTCGTCATCCAAATATAATCATCGTGCCTTTTCATCGTCCAAATCTCGTAGTCCAGGTATCGTCGTCCATTACCGTTGTCATCCAAATCTCGTCATTCTAATATTATCGTCCATTAACATCGTCCAAAATCGTCATCCATCATTATCGTCATCCAAATATCATAGTCCAAATCTCGCCATCCAAATATCATCGTCCAAATCTCTTCGTCCAGGTATCATCGTCCATTACCATCGTCCAAAATGTTCGTCCATTATTGTCGTCATCCAAATCTCGTCGTCCAAATATCGTCATCATTATCGTCGTCATCCAATCTCGCCATGCGTTATCATCGTCCGATATCTCGCCGTTCCAAATCATCGTCCATTAACATCGTCCAAAGTCGTAGTCCAAGTCTCGTCGTCCAAATATAATAATCGTCCATTACCGTTGTTGTCCAAATTTCGTCATCCAAATATCATCGTCCAGATCTCGTCGTCCAAGTATCATCGTCCATTTTCATAATCCAAATCTCGTAGTCCAGGTATCGTCGTCCATTTTAATCGTCCAAAATCGTCATCCATTGTTGTCGTCGTCCATTTTAATCGTCCATTATCATTGTCCATTATCGTCGTTCATTATCATCGTCCAAATTTCGTCATCCATTCTCGTCGTCCAGTTATCATCGTCCAAATCTCGTCGTCCAGGTATCATCGTCCAATATCGTCATCATTATCGTCGTCGTCCAATCTCGCCATCCAAATATCTCGTCATTCCAAATCGTTGCCCATTATCGTTGTCCAAATCTCGTGTCTAAAATCGTCATCCATTGTTGTCGTCCTCCAAACATCGTCATCGTTATCGTCATCGTCCAAAGTCGCAATCCAAAATCATCGTCCAAATCTCGTCGTCCAAGTCTCGCCATCCAAATATAATCGTCGTCCGTTACCGTTGTAGTCCAAGTCTCGTCGTCCAAATACCATCATCCATTATCGTTGTCGTCCAAATATCATCGTCCATTAATATTCCAAGTCTCATCGTCGAGGTATCATCATTATTGTCGTCTCGCCATCCAAATTCGCCGCCCAAGTACCATCGTCGTCCTAAATTGTCGTTTATTATCACCATCGTCTGTTATCTCGCCATCTATAATCGTAGCCCTGAAGCATTATCCATTATCGTCATCATTTAGTATCTCGCCATTCCAAGTCGTAGTCCAAATATCTTCGTCCCACTATCATCGAGGTATCGTCATGATCCAAGTCTCGCCACCTATATACACTATTCACACGTAAAGCCATCATCTAATAATCTCGCCATCCAAACGTCGTATACGACCGTCCATTCTTATGCACCAGAGTCCAGTTACGAATGCTCTCCAGGCTAACCGAGGGTTCTCGGCTTGAGAGATTTCGTTTCATGACTTGACTGTACTTTCAGGGTTCTTTTATACTTCACTGAGATTTATTCCTTCCCCTTGGGTATTCGATGATCTAGATAATCTCTGAAGATGATCTCATCGAATTGCCTTAAACGGCCATTCATTTACCTTTCAATATTACAATATATGTTTTGCATATTATTGTTTAATCAATATGTATTAATGATATAAACTTCATGCCATTGAGAGTGTCTCCGATTTCTCTTTTGGGACGCATGCATGAATGTGGTAGCACGCGACGTTTTCAGAACACTGCATGGCATTTGCCTTTTCGGTCAATATGGATGTCACTCTTGCGCCTGCTAACTATGGATGTGCAACAGTTATCCATTATTATTCGCCCAAGACATTGTCCCCTGCTACGAAAAGCATGCTAAAAAATTAGAAAAAGAATAATGAATACTTAATTAGAGAAGTAAAAGAGAAAACACGAGCCTTTCGGTACCTCATGCATGCCAATTACTTAGAGTTAGCAACCTAGTTGCGCTTGGAATAACAATGTAAAGTGCTACTATCTAAGGCATTTGCGACCCTAATATGAGCATACTGCCAATAAACAATTTTCCAGTGAGCGCGCTTTTTTTCATTTTACCAAGTCGTAATAGTCTCAAAGGATTGTGGAGCACTACTTCATTCTGCTCAGGTCAAATCAAGAAATAAGGCCAGAAGTGAACCATTAATGTGCTGTAGACTAACCAACCACTTGAAAAATGACATGCGCATTCGACCATCGCTAGCGTCCACGATGAGTTACTCACTAATAGCTCAAACCACCTTTGAGGGGCTTAGCCTTGGCTCATCAGAATGAGAGTACGAGCACTTGGTATATCATAGATCATCAGTTATATCAATAATAATCATTTACCATACGATAAAGTATGGGGTATGCATAAATATGTTACATCAAAGGATCGCCTCCTCTGCCATGCAGTCGCTTCATTCTGAGCCACCATCCCTCTAAACGATCATCATAGCCAGAAGACTCGGTCTCAGGGTCATGGTGAAGCGGATCGCAAGTCAGGGTCTTCCGCATTGCTCGAACTCGGTCCAAGAACCAGCCAGAAACCATTTCCTCTCCCTGCGAACGTGTAGTGCACATGGTTCCGTGTTTGGCGCAGTTCTCTTTATCGGGCTGGTCATCGTATCTGATAGAGGGGCGACCAAGGTTGATACTGCCGATGCCCAAGCCACAATAATGCCGGTATGAATCATGTCTCCACATCACACAACTTGCGTCATCACGACACCTCTGTTCACATTTCTCCATGGAGGCGTACGGCGCGTTCTTATCGTACCTGCTTCCAGGCATGAACTCCTGAGTTTTGGCAAAGTTATCCCAGTTTCTTTGTGCATCGGCAGGGAAGTACGGCTTGATAAAGTCATAGTACAAATCACTGTAGAGTAGACCGGTTTTCTTAAGACGTTGGTACTCCCATAGCAGCTCAATATCTCGCGGCTGCTGCCCGTGAAACGAGAAAACCTTTTTGCACCAGTTCTTGACATCAAAGGACATGCTCCACAGTGGCTCTCCTTGAAAGTGGTCATCGCTGGTAGCAACATCAAGAGAAATTCCGCATTTCTCTTTAAGATACTTTGCAATAATGTAGTCTCCTCGAGACTCCTTCTCCGCCATGCGGGTGTACTCGTCTACCCAATCCCATGAGTCTGGGTTGTCGAAGCCCTGCTCCATCGCGGCCCTACTCAGCACAACTCCTGAACCGCCATCGGCAAAGAGATGATCCAGGCCTGAGACGCCGGATCCCAAATAATACGGACGGTTCGGGTCGAGCGTTTTCAGGAAGTCTACCAATGCATGCCCAAACAGGAAGGAGTCGTCATCGATCATCACGTACCAATCGTACCCACTTTGCGAGGAGGCTCTCCCTTCATCAACCTGGTCGCCCCGATATTCAAGACGCTCCTCTCCTAGCACCTGGCTCTCTCTCTGAGACCAGGCATGCATGAGCATGTGCAGCGGCTTGAACTTGTCCACGTATTCCTCTCCTTGGACGTTGACCTGGTTCGGTGCGATATAGACGTGCTTCTCCCGTAACGACCGGTGGATGCGGTAGTACATTAGTTGCTCAGAAGTTCTCAGCATGTGCCTGTCGATCTGGGCAAGGATGTCCACGACCTCGATGCCTCCAACAGAGTCGGGGCCATCGCTGTAAATCATGACATTAGAAAACTGACTGAGTGTAGTGAACATGTGTGCAGGCAATTGAGACCACACTGACCTCATAGATGTCTTGACTAGCAGAAGTACCCTCTCGCCACCGTCCACGTGGTCCTGAGGTAGCTCCTGACGAAAATGCGAATTAGAATGCTTCCCATTGAGTAAGAGTTGGCTACTCCTGAACATCTCAGGTGGCCTCCACACGTCGTCACTGATATAACGATTACTCTGAGGGTATGTGTGAAACCAGGCTTTTCCTCTGGGAACATGCTCCATGGTATTGTGATTATAGGGTTCAGCAATGATTATGGTCTGGGGATGCTTTCTTGTGAACCATAGTGCTGTAGAGACCACCAGTACCGCAAACACGAATCTTGTGATTAACCGCCTCCATTTGGAAACTTGGTTAAACCGAAAAAACAGTTGGTGGTAGGGGTCAATTTTCATGCCTGTGCACACCAGGTAGAGTGTAGTATTTAATATCCGTCAATATAAACTGCGTCGTGCTAGTTGTACCTAGTTGCTGCGGCAACAAATGAATCAGCTACCAAATTTGCTGCACGAAATGCAGAATGCATTGAGAGTTTTCCCGGTTGTACGCGAGCAGCACGCGGAAAACTCTAATTATACAGGGCTGGTTTCGGAACATCAGGTAGACCATGTCGATTGTCCGTTGCACGCAATGTGCATCATCCTGGTGGAGTCCAGCCACTTCAGGTGATGCGGACCATTCTTGAGGGCCCATACCTCCTGCATATCTGAGACAGGTGCATCAGGGGGAGCATAATGAAGGGCATTAGCCGATATATATTACAGCCGAAGGGACGCGAGAGTTAAATATCTAGCCACCGAGCACATAAAAGTAATACACTCAGATAGTTTGTCAAGACGATTTAGGATTTCCCTTAGTATCTACACATTATCGGACGTTCTGGAGCTGTTGGGTGGTTCGTTTCATGTTACAGTCTCTCAGGGGAAGCATATTTGCCTCGTTTGCCACCATCGTGTAACCCGCTTATTTGTCTATGACGTATGCCAAGATATTTGCGCAGCATGCCTGAAAGCACTCAAGTCCTGTGCATCAAGGAAGAGGTTCGTGGTAGCAAGAAAACGCGGTACCACACCTGCAAGATATTATTATTGAGTAAGACGGCTGTCTCCTTGTCGCGCTGATCATGAGTTCATCGCAGACGATCAGGAACAAGTAGAAAAGTTCTGCCAATAATATGATAATTAGCACCAGATTATTTCGCGTCAGAGAGCGAAGCAGTCTGTAGGCGTCTGCAATATGTGGAACCTGCGTCACCATCATTCACTTATAAGTCTATCAAGGGGGACGCGATTATCATTTCGTTAGGTCTTGTGCAATGAGCAAGGCATCTAACGAAGCACGGGACTTAGGGTCTCTTGAGGACGCGGTGAAGATGAAACAGTTCTTCAGTGGCGCTCAGCTCGTTCGCCAACACTACGCTGAATGGTTACAATTTGTAGAGAACCCCAACGTGGGTGAAGATCACTGCCTAGCATTTTTCAGGGGACGGCCACAAATGGTTCTAGCTCTATGGATGTCACAATACTATAGCATTTTCCACCTTGATCCAGTGGAACCTTTCACCTGTGGAGAGGAAGGGGACTGCGACCTATATTTTCTCGGTCCTTTATGTGACGATGAATTTACCACCAGAGTTGGCTTGATGTGGCTACGGCTCAATCGGCCGTATACGGGCATCCCTGATGAGGAGATTGAGGCAATGATTCGCTTCGCAGAGAATGCCGAAAGCACGCACCCCACGCAGGAG
Organism: Wickerhamiella pararugosa; assembly: GCA_023628975.1. Lineage (NCBI taxonomy): Eukaryota > Fungi > Ascomycota > Dipodascomycetes > Dipodascales > Trichomonascaceae > Wickerhamiella > Wickerhamiella pararugosa. The sequence continues at coordinate 835,656 of JAMAJQ010000004.1, read as the reverse complement.
ACACGTCCTCCTGCAGACGAACTTCATTCTGAGGTAACGGGTGAGATGATGCTTTCTGGGCTGTATAAAGAACTGCCAGTCCCGATCGACATGTCGTGGGAGGGACCCAGACTAGCTGACGACGTTTTCCCTCACCGCAGTGCAATTATACTCGCACTGGAGAAAGAAGACGAGATGGATTATATTGATATCATGCGGGATCTTTTTCCTCATCTAATAACTGAGATTGTATGGGAGTTTCGAGAGATGACAATAGGCCCAATGAGCTCCCGCTACTCTGCTACTGACCCCGTTACTCGTTCTGTGGTATCAGAACTACGAAATAGGTCTCTTGATAACGCGTCTGATATTTGCCATCCCCGGGTATTAGAGGAGTTCCAGCAGAACTACAGGAAATACTGGGAAGAGCCAATGTTTACCGGCCCTTTAATCAACCTGCTCGTCGACAGGCTCCAGCACTCTTACACCAAGAGAGGACGATATGAGTTGATCGATAATCTCATAGATAGGCAACTGGTTTGGGAAGTGTTGACAGGAGCTGAGGCTGAGATGGAAGACTTGGCAGACTGATGTCAAGTTTCCTTTTCTATATTATGCTCTGGATGTTTTTTCACGGATTTGAGCATTTCACTTTTTACGATGCGCACAGTAGCCTTGACCATTGTAAGACGTGTTTCTGAGCTCATTCCTTCATGCTGCATCATTCCTGTAAGTGTGTATCGTGAAGCTGTATGCAGCCGCTAATGGATGCCTCTTGCAGACTTTGAAACTGAATGCTCCGACATGGGTTGTGAAACTCCTCCATGATAAAGAAGTTCTCATCCCCGTAAAAATCAGTACTCCGATATTATGAAGAAAAGTGGGTACATCGAAGCCCTAAAGAAGACCAAACAACATGCAGAGGATGGTCAGGCTAGAATGGTCCACCTACCAAGATAGCTCGGAGGATACTCTGCAGTCCCGTTGGGGTAGGAATAAGGATTGTCAAGAGGGTAAGGTGCAAGGACCTAGACCTGGCCCTCATTGGATGAATCCGCCAGAGCACGTACATGATAGACCCTAGCTAATTTTCAGGTTACGTGTGAGTCTGGGCTGAGAAGGCTTGGGTTACAGCCGTACTACCCATAAAACTCCTTCCTTGCGACAAAATGCTCTGAAGAATACAGAACTCGGAACCCCACGAGGATAATCCTTATTCCAAATACTCGACCTAGAAACCTTGGAACGAGACGACCTTGGAGTATAGCTTGAGTTTCTTACTTGCCTTTTATTGAATCAGTGTTTCGCATAACTCAGAGATCTCGAGAAACTGCTAAGGTCCAACCCAAGTTCGGCAGATTCTTTAGATGGGACCTGTCCGAGGTACAATACCGCTTGCCTCACCTGGCGGAGCGCATCATGATGTAATACTTCAAGACAGTCAGTTAGCCGATCACCCAGTGTTACTATTTTCATGTCCATCTCTATTGAAAATACCCCATACAGATGTCATACACGGTTAGCTTGTGCATCGGGGTACTTGTCTCTTGACCGTGAATATGATATTTCGTCAGTTGAGTACTGAGTAGCAGTATGGCGTTGATATATGCATGCAAGATAGTGCATACGCATGTCTATGCGCAGTTAGAAATCGGTGCCCGAGAAGGCTTCTACTCAAGCATGCACGCAGTTGCATGGGCATGTCACTGGTAATCCAGGAATCTTACTCGTTGCAACTATCCTGTGACTCAATCAAGAGCTACCCTTGATTATTGTACGTTGGTCAATGAGAAAGAACATCTCAAGCCCGCTAATCGGTTTGGCTACTTGAAATTGCTTGAAGCAGATCAAGCAACTACTCGGATCAATCAGCCTGCATCCTGTCAGCTTAGACTAACGGAATTGCAAACCTCTCTAAAAGCATCCAGGTGGACGTCGTGTACGCCGTAGTTTCAGAACTGCATAATAATGCTTTTCACTCAAGTGCTTAGACTATGGACTCCTGAGTATTGGGGCTACCAGCGCTGTACATCGTCAGTACCGTAAGGTTAAGAATTTCCACAATGGAGTAACACAATGGTGTGGCATATCGCAACTACCGTTAAAGATATGCGGCTACATCCAAATATGCATACGAAGGCACATGTCCGCACGATCTCAACAGTGCAGCTGTAAGGTACCCCAGGAGGTAGCGGCTAGTAAACTCAAAACGATTCGAAGCATTTTCTGGTTTTTGTTACCTCGACATGCCCCATTATGAACGTTGCGAAAATCTGTTACATCTGCAAGTGATTTGAACGGACTGTCTTCGCCAAGCCGACACTCCTTAATTGTGCATTCGCTTGTCAGTACACCTGTGGGACAAAGTCTTTCTATTAGCCCTCATATCTCGACGTCTTCTGGGCGGGAAAAGGATACCTGAATTCTCCAGCATTTGCCGGTCATTTGATAATCAGAATGGCAGTCTTGATTCGTATGCAGCACGTGGTTGCTAGGTCCACTTGTGACTCTCACGTCGAGCTTGGAGAGGACAAGCTGGAGCTTACTAGGTGAGAGTGGCTCCACTCAAATATCAAAACTGCGTGCTCTCCACTCAGGTATGAGAAGTTCAGAAGAATGCTACTCCGAGGCATATACTGCATGTGTCTTGCATGGATGGATGCAAGTAATGCATCAATCGTGGAAAAGAGCCGCATATTAGTCTATCTGGGAAAACACACAGGCACGTGTTCATGCAGTATCTTCAGGGAATAATATAAATATGGAGATCAATGGATATGTGATCAACACCGATGTTTTCTGCTCTTCTTAGCACTCTAGCTCTGACATCCTTGTACGGCGTTGAGGCTGCTGATCCATTTCTCAATAAGAACAAACCGTATACCCAAGACTTTGAAGACAACTACAATCTTCTAAAATACACTGGTTGGGCAGGCCCCTGGAGTCAGCGTCGCGGCGTGGGTATCAATCGTGATGCTCCTCCTGGATGCAGAGTTGACCAGGTAGCTATGCTCCATCGTCACGGTGAACGCTATCCTTCTCCAGGTAGTGCCCAGGACCAGGACGAGGCTTGGCAGAAGATTGTTAAGAAGAAGGGTCACTTGAAGGGATCACTTGAATTTGCCAATTGGTGGATCCCCTATGCGAATGAGGAGACCGCTATGAATAACCAGGAATCCCTCTACGGCGCTTACAATGGTTTGCTAGGTGCATATGCCAACGGTGCCGATTTTCGTCGTCGCTATGGACACCTCTATGATCCCGAGACCATTCTCCCTATTTTTACCAGTGGCTATGAGCGTATCACAATGACTGGTCGTAAGTTTGGAGAAGGTTTCTTGGGCTACAACTACACTGACATGGCAGCCATTCAGATTATTCCTGAAGTGGAGGATCAGGGAGCCGATACCTTGGTGGCTGGCGACTGTCCTACTGGTATTCAGAACGTTACTCGGTGCCCTGTGCCTGACAAGAAATTTCAATCCAATTATGTCAACGGCTGGTACCTGAAAGAGTTCAAGCAACTAGCCAACCGCCTCAATAAAGAGAATGGGCTCAACTTGACTGACGTTGATGCCTTGAACTTGATTGGCACTGCTGCTTTTGAATTGAATATTCGTGGAAACTCCCCATGGGTTGATGTTTTCACTTCTGAAGAATGGATTGCCTACGAGTACTACCAGTCTGCTTATTACTACTGCTACTTCGGTCCAGGTGCTGAGGCGACTCCCTACCGCGGCTCCATTTACCTTAATGCCACCCGCACTTTGTTGAACCAGGGCCCCGATGTTGTCCTTCCCCTGTATTTCAGTTTCGCGCACGATACTGATATCACTCCTGTTGTCTCGCTGCTCGGTTTTGCATCAGATGAGACTTTCGACCCAACCAAGGTTACCTTTGGCAACAAATGGGACGTCACAGATATCGTACCACAGAGCTCTCGCTTGGTTTTTGAACGTCTTGTATGCGAGGACCTTTCTGATGAAGAGGATACCTATCTGTCCCACTTGGCCAATACATTCCCCATGGGCTTCAATGGCGTTGATCTCAACGCGACCCTGGCCAATAACTACACATACCCTGTCGGCGCCAATGTCACAAGCCCTAAATTGTATGGAAACCTGGGTGACAATAGCACCTCAGAGACTCCTGAATCCCGCAACACGTCTATTGACTCTCCTCAGGCTCAAGACCCAAGCGAAGGCGCAGTTCGCAAAGGTAAGGAGAATATTTATATCCGTATTGTGCTTAATGAGGCTGTTGCACCCATTCCTGACTGTATGGATGGACCCGGAAAATCATGCAAACTTAGTGACTTCAACAAGTATGTTGACGAGAAGATTAAGGGCAACGACTGGGCTACCAACTGTATTCCTGAGGGCAAGAACTACCCCAAATCCCTTGAGTTCTTCTGGAACTGGAATGCAACCAACGAGTTTAATGACGATGAAGACCCTGTTCCTTATCAGGTAGGCCTCATTGATTCAGAAGGAGCTCCCATCGAGGACTAGAATAGACAAACCTCTGAGACTTTCCCTTTAAATTTATAGATTTGTATTATTACTGAACTAATTGCCACGCTTCAGGATTATACTATCTATCTGGTGCCGCATCATCAAGCAGTGCATGCATATAATGCATTTGTATCGCGCATGTACCCCCTATAAACTCTTGGCCTTTCAAGTGAAAGGGGTGGGTATAATTCCGAGACCTCTAGGCATACTAAACAGCCGCACGTGAGCAGCAGGTTCTATGAGCCTCCTGTTCCTCAGCTAGGCGTAGTAGATGCCAGATGGGAGATAACGCAATTTATGTAGGGTAGGGGTTTTGTGCATCTTTATGGTGACAGAATGCCCCAAGCTCTCCGTATCATGTCAATCCAGACGGATCCAGGAGCGAAAGAGCTCGGTGGACTCGATCTGGGAACCCCACAGAAGCATAACAGGATCTCAAGGTTCCTGTTAGGCTCTAAAATCAAACCAATTCCAGAGAGTCGTACGGAATTGCCAAAGACCTCTGCAAACTGGCTTTCTCAATTGAATTTTTGGTGGGTCGTGCCGTTGCTTAGAACAGGATTCAACAGAGCTATTGAATTGAACGATGTTTGGTTCATGCCCGAAGATGCCAGGTTCGAGCATCGCATGACTAGATACAGAGAGAGAATCAAAGAATATACCGAGAAGAAATACAAGAGACCACATTTCTTGGCCATATTTGACGCTTTCAAACTACGATTAGTTGGCCAAGTACTTCTAGTAGGGCTTTTTGGGGCAGTGAACATTTGCCAATCGGTGATATCTCGTCCAACAATTGAGCAGATATCTGAACTCTACTATGGAACTTCCACTAACAAAGGTAGGGCTGTAGGGTTGGTTATTGGAAATATCCTCCTCAGTGGATTCTATATGTACTGCTTTGTTTGGTTTGTTGCGTACTCCCGCTATACTTCTGAAACCTTTCGCACAACCATAATTGCAACTATTCTGGACAAGTCCAGTCGACTGAGTCCAGCGGGAAAAGCCCAGCACCCTACAGGTGAGGTTACTACTCTAATAACTGCTGATTGTAATCGCATTGCATTGGCGGCCAGAATGATTGGCAATTTAATCGTCTGCCTCCCCTTGCTTGGTGCTGTTCTTGGAGTGTTGATTGGCTTTGTTGGTGTTAGTGCTCTCCCAGGTTTCGGTTTGGTACTACTTGGCATTGTCTTTACAACGGTAATGAGTCGACTCATTACTCGATTTCGCCAGAAAAGTCTTCCATATGCTGATTCACGTATTGCTACTGTTCGCGAGACTTTCGAGAACATGCGCATCATCAAGTACTACAGTTGGGAGGATTCTTTCATTAAGCTCATTGGAGCAAAGAGAGATAAAGAGGTCTCTTTTTTGAGAAAGCTTGCATGGGTTGAATCCAGTATTGAAACATTTGCAACGAATATTCCGCAGTTCGGAGGACTGCTCTCATTTATGACCATGAGTTTACTCAATAAAAGCCTCGATCCTTCAAGAGTGTTTCCTGCGTTAACTTTGTGGATGTTATTCCAGCCAGTTTCGCGGTCGTTTGCTTCCGGTCTCAATGCTTTTGCCGATGCATGGGCGTCATTCCATCGTCTGGAGAAATTTTTTGCGGCAGATGAGGATTACAACTACGTTGAGAAGCTCGCAGTTCCTGGATTAGCTATTTGCATAAAAGATGCTAGTTTTGCGTGGAGCGCCAAAAAAGACGATGCTCAAGACAAGAGCAAATCCCCGAAGAAGACTTCTGATAGCAGCGACCCTTCGCATGGAGATAGTATAGACTCCATCAGTGCTGTGGCTGAGCCCTCAAGAAGCCTGGGTTGTCTGATGGATATCAACATTGACATCAAAAAAGGTGAGCTCGTGATGGTTATCGGGTCGATTGGATCTGGTAAGTCCTCATTACTAAATGCAATCGCTGGATCAATGGTAAAGGTATCTGGTAGAATCGGTGTTGACGGTGGAGTTACAGCTGCACTGAGTAACTGGTCTCTCAATGCGACCATGAGAGATAACATCCTATTTGGTAGGCAATACGACCCGTTGAAGTACTCTCAAACTATCCATGTTTGTGACCTAGAAAGTGATCTTGCAATATTCCCTAACCGTGACTTCACCGAGCTGGGAGAACGCGGAGTGACATTGAGCGGTGGTCAGAAGGCTCGTGTCTCGCTAGCAAGGTGTGTCTATGCTGCTCAAGACATAGTTTTGCTTGATGACGTACTAAGCGCTGTCGATAACAAAGTTGCGAAAAGCATATTCCGGAAATGTGTTCTGTGGTATCTCAAAGACAAAACCAGGATCATGACGACACACAATTTGAAATTGCTGCAGAATGCAGATAAGATCATTTTTATGAATAAGGGGAGAATGATTGCAGGAACGCTGGAGGAACTGCGGGCTCACCCAGAATTTCTTGAATTCTACAAGCTTAGAGGCATCGAAGAGGACCAAACGACAGAAGAAGCCGATACAGATGAAACTGAGATCCATCTTCAGGCTTCAAGAGCGGAGAATGATGATGACGGGTTGATTAAAGAGGAGAACCGCTCCAAAGGAGAGATTGTGAAAGGAGCGGTATCGACATATTTCAGGTCTGGAAGTCCTATGGGGCGGGCATATCTGGGAATAATCGCCATTCTACTAGCTGCTGCTGGAGTGGGATCAGTGATGATATCCATCTTCCTAAATTGGTGGTCTTCAGGACGCTACAATCTTTCTAAAGGGGCATACATTGGTGGATATGCAGGAGTCGTTACTGGTTACTGCGTAAGTGTCTTTGTCTTGTTGGTGTGCCTTGCATCATTTTTTTATCGATCAGCCACGAAGATGCACGCTTATGCCCTCGAAAACATATACCGGGTTCCCATGACGTATTTTGATGTTACACCATTAGGTCGCATCATTACTAGGTTTACTACTGATCTATCCAATCTGGATACAGGCCTCCTGATACAACTGCAAATATTTGCTTTCTCGTTTTCTGGCCTCATCGCTACCTTTGTGACAATGTTTGTATATGTTCCCTGGGCAATCCTTGGACTTATACCAATTTTTATTCTATGTGCAATATGCTTGTCATATGTACGCTGCAGCTCTCGCGAACTCAAGCGCATTCACAGCTTTTTCCAGGCGAAGATGTACAGTACTATAGACGAGTCGGTGAGTGGAATGAGTTTGATTGCAAGCTACAACCAGGCAGACCATTTCCAGGCACTACTGTGGTCACAGATTGATGATGTGCTTGTAGCTTTTGACGTTATGTTGACAAGTCAAACATGGTTATCTTTATTTTGCTGTCTAAGTACATTGCCAGTGTCACTGGTGGTACTATTGCTGTGTGCTCTGCAGGTCTTTAATCTGAACCCAGCGAATGTTGGTATGATTCTATCACTGATTCCAGAAACAGCTACTTCCATGGGGATGCTTGTTCCGACATTGCTTGAGCTTGAGAATCAGCTCAACTCTGTGGAGAGGCTCTACGAGGTAGCACAACTACCTCAGGAAGCTGCATACTATATACCTAACCGAGTACCCCCTGAGTGGCCACAGAAAGGTAGCATCAAGTTCAAGGATGTCTGTTTGCGGTATCGCCCAAACCTCCCGCTTGCACTCAAGAATGTTAATCTAGACATTGAAAGTCAGGAAAAAGTAGGAATATGCGGACGAACTGGTAGCGGCAAGTCGACGACGCTTGCTTCACTGTTTCGCCTGGTGGAGCTGGACTCTGGGTCCATAGAGATCGACGGGGTAGATATTTCCACATTGGGCTTACGGACACTTCGAAGTAAATTGGCCATCATCCCGCAAGATCCAGTACTATTTCAGGGCACGATACGCTCGAATTTGGATCCATTCCAGGAGCACTCTGACGAAGAGCTCGTGAATGCGTTGCAGCGAAGCGGCGTGGTTCCGCGAGCTCTGCAGGATGGGAAAGTTCCCTCGAGCCACAAGTTTAGTCTTGATGCGCCAGTGTCGAGTAACGGCACGAACTTTAGTTTGGGGCAGCGACAGCTTTTGACGCTAGCCCGAGCGCTGGTTCGCAAGCCCAAGGTTCTTGTTCTGGACGAGGCGACGTCCAGTGTGGATGCCAAGACTGATCAAGAGATTCAGCAAACTATCGCCGCGGAGTTTGGCAGTTGCACCATTTTGTGCATAGCTCACCGGCTCCAGACTATCATCCACTACGACAAGATCGTGGTGATGGAGAATGGGTCTGTCCTGGAGAGCGGGTCTCCCTATGAGTTGTGGAAGAACGGAAGCAGTGCGTTCCGGGCTATGTGCGACGAGGGCCGAATCAACGAGTCCGAGTTTTGGTGACGTTCCTTGGATCATCATGCGTTGAATTATTTATATACAACGTGGCATCGTAGATCACTATATAAGTTAAAGCTAGTTGTTAGCTTTCCCTGGTGGTATGCTAGGGTCGGTGATAGCAGTTAATTTCCCTGCTCCTGCTGGCGCTGGCGTTCTTGACGTTGGCGTTCCTCCTCAAGGGACATGCGGAGAGCGAGAGCCAGCTCGGGGTCGTCGGTGGGATCCATAAACATGTTGGAAAAGTCTAGGCCACCTCCGGCTCCGTTACTGCCATCCAGTATGGGCGAGCGGCTCACAGCATCGCTCAGGAGGTGCGGTCCCGGGGGAACGGACAGCAGGCGGCTGTTGTCACCCGAGTTCACTGTGTCGATGAATGCCTGCAACTTGCCTGCGTTGTCGTCGGGCTCCTGGCCAAAAAGAATCACGTCGACGGCGATATTATTTTTCTTTACTTTCTTTGCGAGCTTCACCAGGTCTTTCTCGTCTTCGGTGATGGGGGAGCCGCTGAATACGATGATTCGCTGTCGCTGGTTCTTGTTTTGCCGGTGTTTGAGCGCCAGAGCGGCGACTTGGATGGCGGCCGAGAGACGAGCAGGCCCGCTGATCTCCGTTTCTCTGATGCCCGTCATGAACTTGCCCAGATCGTTCACCAGGCTTGTCTTGACCTCTCCGTCGAGGGTCATGAGCCCGACGGTGCTCTCGGGGTTGTCCCGGGTTTTCTTGGAGAAAACTATATTGGCGGTTTCGACTTCCGCGTCGTATCGGGTGGGAATGTAGTCGCCATTGCGCATGTACTCGCTAGTGTCTAGCACAATCATCGTGGCCTCGAGCACCATTGCAGCTGGATGATTAGCTAACACAGGGTGTCTGGGTCTGATATGGCCTAAAATGACAAATAGGCAACTAGTCAATTGAGAGCGCGCTGGGCGTGTGGGACTGATAATGGTGTCGGGCGGCGCTGCAGAGTGCGCGAGTTAGACGGTGTACGGCGTCCCGGCGGCGCACCTAGGATCTCTGATTTTCGAATCTATTTAGCGATATTTGAAAAGTAAAACGTGTCTCGGCTGGCGTGGTACCCCAGACTAGTAGCATGCATGCGGGTATGGGTCACATAACGTCATGCCCCGCGCTCAGGAGAAAACCTCGGAAACGGTGAAAGCCATCAAGAACATTGAAAAGACTGCGGAAACCCCCGAAAAGAAGCCTCATCCGCTCCGCAGGTACGCCTTTCTGTACCGCTTGCGGTCGACGCTCGGCAAATTCGACCCCAAGCTGGCTAAGAACAGCGACAGAGTGCTGGGCTCTGCAGGATATGCTGCTCTCCTGGTGGGCTCGCTGGTGGGGTCGGTGAAATTGACGAATTTGAGTGCCCTGATTTCAGAGTACCGCATGATCTCCCGTGTCTACTACACCCCGGCCACCATTGAGTGGGCGTTGAGCCTGCTGCTCGACAACAAGCAGAACAAGAAGTTCCTGCGCTACAGCGACTACATCCAGGCAGTTGCTGGCGTTGCGTACCAGCTGCTGGAGGACGTGGCGTACCTGGCGATGAAGGGCGTCATCTCGGTCTCGGTCGAGAACCAGGCCCACATCTGGGTGGTGTCGTGCTGGTTCTGGACGGTGCACGTTGCGCTCGAGCTCGCCAAGATCGGCTACCTGGAGGCCACCGGTCGCCCCTGGAGCACACGCGACCTGGTCATCAACCTGGCGTGGGCTCCGCTCACGTACCACTGGTCGACCTACACTGGAGTGGTCGGCCCCAAGTGGGTTGGCCTGTTTGGCGGCATCGCCCAGATTGCGAATCTGCAGCGAGACTGGGGCTTTTGAGGCCGGACTATAGTAGTTATAAACGACGAGAATTTAAATATCATGGCTGTCTACTTGCTAGACCCGCTAGCTGGCGCCTGCGCCGTGTATAGTGCTTGTAAACGTTAAAATAGCAGCGTGCAGCAGCTGCCTAGTGTTTAGGCATGGAGCTCAACCAGCTAGACGTAGAAGATGTTCTCCTTTGAGACGGTGTTGATTCGATCTTTGTTGGTGCGGTCTCTGAGCGACTGCAGGCTCATCTTCTTGCGCAGCGTGTTCTTCTGCGGCTCCGCCTGCTGCTCCTCCTCGGCGTCTCCCAGCGCTGCAGTGCGCACGTCTTCCACAAAACTCCAGAACTGGGTATTAATCTCGCCGACGACCCGCTTCATGCCCGACGACGACTCGCGGCGCTGCTGGACCTGCGTCCGCTGCGGGCTCGGCGATCTCGAGACTCGCTGGCTGATGCCGCGCTGCAGGTCGGCGGTCGTGGCGTGCTGGAAGGTGCGCGGCGGGTTGCGCAGCTGCTGGGCGAGCTTCTCGCCGTTTCTCCTGAACGAGTCGAGGTCCTGCTCGGCCATCAGCAGCTCCTGGCGCAGCGACTTGATCTGCTCCTTGATATCCGAGACCCGGGCCTCCTTGGTAGCGAGCTGGGACATGTAGCTCGCTACCTCGTCTCGGTGGCCCAGGGGCGAGGTGCGGGGGGTCTGCTGCGGGCTGCCAGTGTACACGGGCTGATTCTTGCCGACCGACACCGGAGCGATAGCGAATCGCTTTCTGCGGGAGCTTGGGGTGCCTCCATTAGAGCTCGAGGCGCTGGTGACGGAGGAGATGCTATCAGATCGCAGCTTGGGGATGTTGAGCATCCTGCTGCCATGAGCGGGCCCAGAACCGTCGTGGGGCTCTGGTTTGGACGCCTCAGTGGGCTGCTCTAGGTCCAGCCCTTCCAACTCTTTCGGAATGGAGTCCATGTCCGTCTCCATCTCCCGATCGCCGTTGCTCATGGTGAATGTTTATCCTAAGCCAGCGCTGACGTAACCCCGTTTGCAGGTAGCCGGTTATTTAGACTTCTTCAGGTCCTTAGCTAAGGCTTGCATCTCCTGCATGACGATGGTCCTCATGCGTTTCGCGGTGTCCGTAGTGTCGTCTGTAGCGCCAACCAAGTAGAAACTCTCGCTGGGGTCGCGCGCGAGCCCCTCTAAACTCTTGATGATGTGCGCCGTGGCCTTGACCAAAGCGTCGTCTACGTTCTCCAGCCGCGATGCGGTCGGGCTCTGGACCGACGAGCTCACGGGGCGGCCCACGCGCGCGCGCCCGCTCTGGAGGAACGCCGCCCGCGTCCGGTGCTGGCTCGCGAGCGCGTTCAGCACTTGGGTTGCCGGGTTGTGGGGGTTGGCGGTGGCGGCTTGCGCGAACAGATCGGCGGCGTCGACGTGCAAGCGGCTCGCCCGGCCAAAGTCGCCGCTCAGCGTCGCCGCGTCGGCCGCCTTGGCTGCCGCGTACGCTTGGTCGACGAATCCCTGGTCCATCGATGGATTAGGCAACCTTATCGATAGCTAACGTAAGACTGCCCTAACTTGCCCCAGATTTTTTGCGGCATTTTCAGGTGGTTTTGGCTGCAAATTACGCGACCGCGCGGGTCTGCGCGGTCCGCTGGCGGGCTGCCGCCCCGGGCACCTAGTTACCGCCGAATTTCGTGCATTACTCAGGCGGCGAGCATCGCAGCGTAGCCTCGGTGCGCGGCAGCTGCAAATTAAACCATTTGCGCAAGCGTTTGAAAAATTTAAAAAAAAATCGCGTTCGCCGTCTAGGTGCAGCTCGAGCCCCTGACACTTGTCTTGCTAATCATGGACGACCTGTGGGCGAGTCTGCAAGATCTCGCGGGAGCCGAGACTGCGACGATCCTCGAGGTCGGCGAGTTAATAGATTTATTTATAGACATGGTATCTGACAGCTGGCAGTGGCTCAGCGCGCACGACCGCAACGAGTGCGCCCAGATCTTGCTGTCGGCGAACGCGGTGAAAAACAACCACCAATTCGCGGCCCGGCGCCTCCTGACGATGCTGGCCACTGCGAACCGCAAGCCGGCCGATTACGCCTCGTTTCTGGCGACAATCATCCGAGCAGACCCCGTCGCGGTCGACATACTCCCCGCCACGGGCTTTGAGCACGTCGTGAGCATCATCTGGTTCTACCGCTACACCGAGGAGACGCTGGTCGAGTCGTACATGAACCTGCTGTCCACGGTGCTGGCTCGGCACGACGTGTCGTGGGAGAACCTCGACGTGATCGACCGCAACTTTGTCTACTTCACATTCCAAAAGGCCGACGAGTTCTCGTATGAGCACGGCCCGGGCCTCGCGTGCTACCGCGTCATCGCGTCGCTCAACCACCAGTACCTCAACTATCCCGTGCGCGAGAACCTCGTGCTCAAAGTGCTCGGCGAGGACCTGCACAAGTTCCGCAGCATTGGCTCGGGCGTCATCTGGCACCTCAACCGCCCCAGCTCGGTGGCGACCCAGATCCTCAACTGCAAGCTGCTGTACGGGATCCTCGGGTCGTGCGACCTGTTCTACCTCAACGACCTCCGGGTCCTCATAGACATCCTCGTTCGCGAGCTGCTGGACATGAACGACGACCTCAAGACGCTCAGAGAGCTCTATCTGATGACGCTGTGGAAGGTCATCGACAACTCTGCGTTCGACTCCGAGCCCTACAAGCGGTCAGCCATTGTGCAGGTGCTGCGGGTGTGCCTCAACGACACCGAGGATGAGAACGTTGTTAATCTTGTCCACGAGTGCCTCAGCGTGGGCTGGCTCGGATGGTCCGCAGACGTGCACGTGAGCCCGCACTCGTCCCACGACAACCTGGTGCTCGCCAGCACAATCCCGCACACAGACAGTGTCGAGTCGGTTTATCTCAGGGTCAAGCGGGATCCCGACGAGACGACTCCGACCGGGTCGCCGGTGTTTGACGAGTGCAGCCCGTTCGACTCGCCAGAAAACATCACTTCGAGCCCGCTCGGGCCTTCGCGAACACCGACCCGTCCCCCTGAGTACTCTCCCAGGATGCCCGCCAGGCCCCCTCCTCCGCCAGCGCGAAGGATGCCTCAGCTTCAGCTGGACCCTAGAGCCGGCAGCCCTAGTCTGACCCCTGGCAGGGAAGTGCCAACCCCCCCGCCTCGTCGAAAGGCGGTTCCCCCGCGGCCGAGCCCGAGATCAAGGCCCGCTCCACCCTCACCCAGACTCGCTCGCCCGAGCACCCGCTGAGCTGCAAGCCTGCGTGCTCCAACTCGGCATTGCATCTGCCATTCACAAAACACCAGTTCTAGCACAGCCATCAAATTAATTAGGTCTCGTGACATCTTGACCCCAGATCTCTGTGCAAAAAAATATCCACGTGATCTAGCGACCGTGGACCTAATCGGCCTGTACATAGCCAATCTGTATTGTTATCAAAACGTCTTTCGTCAAGTCTCGCTGGTCTAATCCAGATCCTATTTAGCCTGCTGCAGAGCCACGCTTATTGACGGGCCGCAAAGAGCCGAGCTTTACACCATATCTCTTCAACATATCTAATATAAAAACTAAATCCTATCTCTTGTCGAGGTGGCACTTATCGTCACTTGACCATCATTATCGTCCTGTTTACAAAGCTTCTCATGCTCCGCTCTAGCCTCACAAGGTGCGCTCCCCGGAGCGTCCGAGCCAGCTTTCTGGCACATCCAGTGTCAATTTGCCGACATTACTCGGCTGAGACCTACTCCATCACCCAGAGCGACCAGCAGAAGGAATTGACCGACCTGGCGATCGAGCAGCGAGCTCGTGATCCCCAACGTCCGATTCAGCTGCATCGGTTGGTGCGGTTCAACCCTACTGGACCCAGTAGAGAGCAAGAGCTATTGTCTAATGCCAAGGAAGTCATTGACGATATCACTGTTCGACTCGCTCGCCGCTTATCAGCGATGAGATCCCTCCCCTATATCGTGATGCTGAATCCCTACGTTGCTCGAATTTATAATATCTACTACAATAGCTTCCGCGTGCTCGGGTCCCTGAGCCCCCCGACCAGCATGGAGGAAAACGACAAGTTCGTGGAGCTGCTGGAGTCGCTCGTGAATGCGCACTCAAACACCATTCCCACCTTGGCCAAGGGGTTCAGCGAGTCGAGGAAGTTTATGGACGGCGAGGATTTCAATGAGATCCTCGAGAACCACTTGGTCGCCCGCATTGGAACCCGTCTTTTGGCCGAGAACCACATCAGCCTCACCCATCCCATTGGGCCCAACTACATTGGCAGCATCCAAACTGATCTGTGCCCTGCCGACGTCGTCAGGACCTGTGCTCACGTGGTGGGCGACCTGTGCAGCGTCGAGTACGGAGTAGTCCCAGAAGTGGAGATTGACCAGGGGGCCGAGGTCAAGCTAGCGTATGTCCCCGTGCACCTCGAGTACATCTTTACTGAACTTTTGAAAAACGCATTCAGAGCAGTGGCCGAGAATGGCACCGCTGATACTCCAATCACTGTCACCGTGATTCCCACTGGCCAGGGAGTTATCATTCGATTCCGCGATCGTGGCGGTGGAATGAGCCCTGCGGTGGAGAAGAACATCTTCAACTTCTCCTTCACGACGTTCAAGGGCAGCGAGGATGAACATAACGATGCTGTTGGCCTCGAGGTCACAGGGCGGTCCTCAATCGCTGGCCTGGGCTATGGCCTGCCCCTGAGTAGGGCCTACGCTGAGTTCTTCGGCGGCAAGCTGCAACTGCAGAGCTACTTCGGTTGGGGTACCGACGTTTACCTCACTCTCAAGAGTCCAATGATTTCGGGATTTAATAAAGAGGCAGTATGAACTGATAGACGTATTTATGTATTAACCTGCGTATTCCGATACACAACATAGTCCTAGACCTTATGAGCGAAAACGTACGCGGTGTCCCAGCGAACAAGTATCTCCTTATTCGCAGGCAGCCCGATTGTCTCCAGCTCGGCTGCAAACTCTGCAATAACGTCGGGCTTGTCTGGGTTGGCCTCCTTCCAATTAAAGTAACTAGAGTAGGTCCCCACGTAGTGCAACAAATCCTCAACTGTGCAGTGTTTCTCTAGTACGAGAGCATAGTTCTCGTAGCCTTCAGTGTCGCCTGGTAGTGCAACTCGCTCGTCGACCTTGAAGTCATTGGGCAGCTGTAGGTCACGGTACAAGTTCCCCAGCAGGCTTCTGCCAGGATCCCAGTAGTTTCCCATGTATTCTTTGTCGTAGCTGTACTTTAACAGTAACTCTCGAGCTTTAGGATGCCCTACAACATGGCAGTCAACGTAGCCCCAAAACACAAGCTTGCCATTGGGCTTTAAGATTCGATGAGCCTCTTGCCAGAACTTTGGAAACTTGAACCAGTGAATTGCCTGGGCTACTGTCACGAGATCAACGGTGTCTTCCTCAAACACCCGAGTCAGTTCGTCGTCGGTGCCTTGAACGTACTCAATGTTTGGCCCAGGGTTTTGTTTCTGTGCCGTTTCAACCATGGAGCTGCCGGGCTCGAGTCCCACAACCTTATCTGCGAATTTCGCAATCTCAGCAGTAGCGGTGCCGGGGCCGCACCCCACGTCGACGGCTAGGCCGACATGGCCGGTATATTTTTCAATATGATCAAAGAAGCTCTGTGGATATGCAGGCCGGAAATTGAGGTACTTGGACCCCGAATAGAGTGATTTTGCGAATGTCGACATTCAGAGTCACCAGCTGCTGTGACTAATTAGTATCGGTTAGGCTGAATGCGTGCTGTTGGCAGAGCTCTCATGCTATTGTTTGGGATTCTATAAGCAGTGAGCTCCACACCTGCTGTTTAGCTCACAAGTTGCCTACAAATTACCCACAGGCATATGCAAGCCAGCACCTTGTGCAATTCCTAGGCTGCATAGAGTCATTAGCACTGCCACTAGACAGATTCCCTCAACCGTGCCGTATCCTCGGTTGCCAAGAGCTATTGTGCACATCACTTGTCCTGGGACCACTATATTAAAAGCCTGCGTTCTCCGCCACTGGTGGTAGATCACTCGTGCATTAGCGACTGCATATGTGGCGCCAGACGGTGGTGCACGAGGCAACTCAATGCAGAAATAGCGTGCAAATGAAGCTACTAGTCGGGCTAAATTCGGTCGGGCTGGATAGAATACACAGATAGCAGAGCCGGCATGAGCCACAGCTGCGTCATCTGGGCACCATCAAGGAGCCAGCAACAAGCCTCGGCGACTCCAGCTGCTCCAGGTCACACCGTTCGCCATGAATCACCGGCGCTTGATTGGTGCGCCGCTCGGAGCCGCCACCATCCCTCGAAAATGTGGCGCCGTGGCAAATGGCATGACCTTTGTCATCAATAAATTCCCGATTCCATTGGATAACTCTTAAATGTTTCGTCTTAGTTTGAGAGCTGCTCGCCCGGTTATTCCTCGCGCTACCTTCCGCCCATTCAGTGCTAGCACTTTGCGTGCCAGTGGACACAAGGAGGCACCCACTGAGTTCAAGGTTTCTGAGACTTTGGAGGAGGCTACTGGCCCCGACGCCTTGTTCGGCCCTGGCGGTAAGCCTAACGAGATTCCTACCGATTACGAGCAGGCTACTGGTCTTAATCGTTTGGAGTACCTTGCAAAAGTCGACGGTATCGACTTGTTCGACGACACCCCTCTGATTCAAACTCGAAAGGGCACTCCTGACGATCCCGTCATTATCGACTCCTACGACCGCTACCGTTACGTCGGCTGCACTGGCTTCCCTGCTGGCACGCAGGAGGTCAACTGGTTGAAGGTCGAGCAGGGCAAGATCTCTCGTGACTGGGAGT
Source organism: Wickerhamiella pararugosa (assembly GCA_023628975.1). Classification (NCBI taxonomy): domain Eukaryota; kingdom Fungi; phylum Ascomycota; class Dipodascomycetes; order Dipodascales; family Trichomonascaceae; genus Wickerhamiella; species Wickerhamiella pararugosa. The sequence continues at coordinate 818,201 of JAMAJQ010000004.1, read as the reverse complement.
CTGGCTGCTGCTACGCACTCAACTACCTCGGCCCTGAGGACGATCACCACCACTAAATTAAAATAGTTTAGATAATCTGAACGTTAGAGTGAATCAATAGTGTTGTTATGTCTATATAGCCAGATTCGCAGCGTCGGTTGTATTATTCGTGTGAGGTTCTCGCGTCAATGAGGGCAGCATCACTGGTTTATGTGTATATTGCTTGATGCATAGTATACTGCGTGGTGGTTTAGTGATCAGTGGTGTACGCTTTGTGGTCACGATATCCCTCGGTCAAACCACCGGCTGCCATCATAAATGCAAAAGTCTAGGGTTGCCAGAGCCTTTCCAACTTTGGAGTCGGCAATCTCCGCCGCATTGGGCTTCAACGCAGTGAACTTGCCCGTCGTGGAGACCACCGAGCTGGTGGACAATAGCGGCAGCAAAGTGAGCGAGCACCTCTTCCACTTCCTGCCGCTCAGCGACTCCACAACTTCTGTGTTCGCCTGAGGCTGGGCTTTGAAGTCAAACTCCTCTACGATTGCTGGAAGGAGAGACGACGAGTTTTTGTGCGTATTGCGCACTGCTACCACGTCGGGGCATTCTATCTTGTTGTTTGAGGAGTATGCCTCGTAGCTACGCAGTATCGCGCGGTCAATGTCACTCAATTCGCCATGTTCACTGTAGTACGCCAGCAGCGTGTCGGCTATAATCCCCCGTATCTTGGCAATGTTACTGTTTAGTCCAAAGTATTCTTGCACCCTTAGAGCCAACAGTGCGGGCTGCTGAACAACTCTCGACAAAATCGCGGCAAAAGGCTCGTCGAGGCTCGGGGCCGTCACCTCCACATTGCTAATGTTGGGCTCTTCCTTGGAGAGATACGAAAACTCCCACAGTGCTCGCGATGGCGCACACGAGGAATGCGTAAAAGACGGAAACCCAGTTGGCATCAGCCCCACAGTAGCGGCTTTATCAGTCACCACCGGACTGTATATCCCATGAGTCGGGAACACTTGGTAGGCATAGGCAATAAATGGCTGCACGGGATGCTCGACAAACCCAATAATGCGCTTACGCCCGATACCACTCCCGAGTGCTACTTCCAGATTTGGCAAATTGAAATCCTTTGAGTGCAGATTTCCTTTTGCAGATAATACGGCCCAGCCATTACCCCTGGTAGCAATGTTGACAACGCATTCTGTGAAGGGGAGCTTGGTCTCCCTGATCTCAACGCCAACCTCCAGCACTTTTCCCGGCTGCGCTAGTAATACTGCTTTCTCGGTCACTTTGATGCTCGATACATACCCTGCATCTAGATCCCATTTGGCCGGGGTCTGGTTCAAATTTTGGGCATCCACAACGACCAAACGATTTTTTGTAGTCAATGCACAAACCTTGTCTCGATAAGTAGCCAGTTTCATTATGCCTGCACCGGCGACCTTGGTAGCCCCCAAGTACTCAAAATCATCAGAGGCAACCTTGTATCGGTGGATATGGCCAGTTTGGTCTCCCAAGTACAGTATTGAATGCCCCCAAACACTGTGTTCATCTTCAATTTTTCCCGACCACGATATAGCGGTAATGCAGCTCAAGGGTGCATCGGTTTTCGACCACAAATCTCCAGTCAGATCGAACCGCAAGCTCCACTTCCCTCGTGATATCGATCCCAGATTATGCAGTATCGTCACCCGGAACTTATTCGTTAATTGGCCCAGAAAGCACCCTCTAGTCTGAGACATCCCTGTTGGCGACCATTCAGCTTGCAGAAAAATCGGAGCAGTTGGATCGCTCACGTTGAATAGACTCTTTGATGGCAGTTTAGCATCCAGTCGGTACTCTTGAGCACCATCTGCCTCTAAAATGCTAAATTCTAACTTTCTATTTTCGGATATATCTTGGGCGCTCATGATCTTCATTTGACGAAGTGCAGTTACAGATATGTCACCATCTTCAGACCACGCAATCAAGTTCTGGCCATAAGCGACCTGTATTCGCTTGACGTCGACCTCCATTCGTGCTCAGATGTGAGGTGGCTGGATGTGGCTGGGGGTGTAATTTGGGTGGCTGTAGTGGCTAACGATGGCTTCCCGGTGCAGGGGTAAACTGGCGAGAAAAGTAGGAGGTCTCACACTGTGCATGGTGCAGGCGGCTTGGGAGGCATCAGCGTTGTGAAACTAGGACGAATTCTAAAGCGGGGGACAACATATTAAAGGTGGACGCAAGTGGATGCTGGCTGGGGTAGTTGGTAGTTTTGTGGGGCAATGCGCAGCTTGACTCAGTTGAGTCGGTGGGCCAAAGCTTACCGTCGGTAAGTTGCAGATCTTGCTACACCTGCATGCAGGCTTGCGAAAATGTTGTCTAAAAATGCATAGGTACGTAAACTTATTTTAGACCACACATCCTAATATAGCGAGTTCGTATCCACTGACGTAGCAAAATCTAAATATAGAAGTTACGCATGCCAAGACTTGTGGGACCCAGTCGAGTGATGGCAACGGATCAAGTAATGATAAAATTGCGTCAGTCAAACTATATTCTCGCCGGACGGGATCAGACTATTGCTGTTACTAGAAATCACCTGAGCCCAGTACCCGCAATCGAGGCTTTGGCTGCAGGGGCATGCAGGTTAATTAATGCGATGCTGAGATCTCCAGGCACCCTTGGAGTCTAAACGGTATACCGCTACTACTACATCATATTAGATAGTTTTGATGCCTCGACCTGATTGTGGGCCCTGTCGAATTCCCCGGGTTACGCGTACGTAATTTGTTTACTTTTCTTACTAGCGGCGCAGCTCAGTGCTTAAAATGGAAATGCGATTAGTCAGTCACGCGTGAACGAATCGGTTAATGAGAAAACACCTCGCAAGGAAAAAGCACGTTTTTCGAGAAGCACCTAGAACAGTATCCATTTTTAGTCGGGTTCATCTGAGTATCTTGCATTGACAAGCAAATTGTCCTGTTCCCACCCCGATTCTGGTATCATTTCCGAGACCGAAACCATCCCCTCCGACGCACCCTAGCCCTTGCAGTACATGGTATAAATAATAGCGGAGCTACCTTGTTCGCCAGCCTTTCTTTCCTGTTAGTTAGCATGCGGTATAACTTTCTCTCTCTCGCCGCCCTTCTTGCATTAGTTAGAGCCGACGACGACATCCCGTCTTGCGGTGAGGGCCTCGACGCCTGCCCCGAAAAGTATCCCTGTTGCTCGGTAGACGGAACTTGCGGTAATGGTTATGTTTGCTTGGGCGGTTGCGACCCTCGCTTCAGTTTCACTGCAAATTCTTGTATGCCCGTGCCCGTGTGTGAGAACAATAACTATACTTTCACCAGTGCCGATGATATTGCCGCCTACGCAGATTACCTCGGTGACTCTGACAAGACCAAGTTCTCTTACTTGGGTAATATCACCACTGTGGACAATAATGTTCGTATCACAATGGACGAGAGCTCCTCAGGCTCGACCGTTTCGTCGTCCATTTACGTTTGGTACGGCAAGGTGACATTCAAGTACAAGGCTTCCCACAGCGCTGGTGTTGTTAGTACTTTCATCCTCTATTCCGGAGTCAAGGATGAGGTTGATTATGAGCTAGTCGGTACCGACACTACTCAGGCCCAGACCAATTATTACTGGCACGGTGCTCTTGACTACACTAAAATGGTTGGCGCGACAGTTCCCGATGTTTATCAAAATGAGAATATCTATGAGATTGACTGGAAGGAGGATTCTATCACCTGGACCGTCAACGGTAACGAAGTTCGCTCTGTCCAGAAATCAGACACTTACAACGAGACATCTAATACTTACTCGTTCCCTCAAACTCCTGCTCGTATCCAGTTTGGTTTGTGGCCTGCCGGTGACTCCCCTGCTGAGGGTACCGCTGACTGGGCTGGTGGCAAGATCGACTGGAGTCAGGTTGGCGACGATGGGTATTTCTACGTTGAGCCTATCTGGTTGAATGTTCAATGTTACGATGCTCCTTCGGGAACTCAAACTAATGGTAGCACTTCGTATGTGTACAACAGCAAGAGTGGTCTTGAGGGTGATATTGCTATCACTGATGACACCCATATTCTTGGTGCTACCGATGGTACTGGTCTCAACCCCGATGGTAGTAACAAGAATGACACTGAGTCCTCCAGCTCCGAAAACGCTGCCTTCACCTTGTCCGGTGCCTCAAAGAGCAGCAGTGCTGGAGCTGCCGCCACTCTTTCTGGCGCATCTATTGTACATACTACAATCTCTGGCTCTGAAGCAGAAATCACTATCAGCGCCACTGAGGATAGTTCCGAAAGCAGTGAGGAGTCTTCTGAAACTGAGAGCTCTGACTCTGGCGCTACCGAAACCAGTGGTGATGACTCTTCTGAATCCACTGGTACTGAGGGCTCTGGAGAATCTGCTTCTGCTACTGGTGGATCCGGTGGTTCTGGCAGCTCTGCTGCAGCGTCCGGTGAATCCGGTGAGCCTACTGCCACCGCCACTGCAGGTACCTCGCGTGCAAGCGCAGGAGCTGCTAGCGGCAGCGGCGCTCAGTCTGCAAGCGCAGCAAGCAACGCAGCCATGGCATTGATCCCTGCACTCACCGGCCTTCTTGCGGCTCCTTTTGCATTTTTCTTGTAAGTACTAATAATTTAATATAGCTCCGTAGTATTTTGAGTAACGTTCCCCTCATTCACATTCTTGAGTACCCTAGCTATCAAATATTACCAAGTCCTGTCCTGCATTTTACGGTTGATCATGGGGTAGCTACTCTAGAACTTAAACCACCTGGTGCACATCAGATATCATCTCGCTCACCGCAGCTATAATTTTTGTAGATTCACGCCCATTGCGTTGGCTGCGTCTGGTTTTCTATGATTGCCTCGATAACTCCACACACTCGATGGATAAACGCCTTATCACTCAGAGAAAAGCTACGCTCTCCTTCAACGTAGCCACAAGCCAAGTATCCTCCTGATCTGATATAGATCCTAGTCCTGACTGGCTCGAGCACCCACGAATTCTTGTTGTTCTCAATCACCTCATTAACTTTCAAATGGACATTGGAGTCGAATAGCTCTGCGTTGGCGCTAAATAGCTCAGACATCTGCTGGTCCATCGACACTGCATCGACTATAGTATTACTGTCAGTTTGTCCGTTTCCTGAGAAAGCAGGAGAAAACTGAAGAGGAGAACTTGTGGCATACACAACAGTAGCATGTGTTTTCCTGAATGGGATCATTAAACCCTCTCGTGGAGGTGGTGAAGTTGAGCTGAATCTAATCCCATTGGTGGCCTCCGCAGCTACACTAAATAGCCTCAAGTCAACAGGAATCTCCTTTGCAGCGTCCCCGCATTTGGCAACGGTCCGAACGCCAAGATTGTTTCGAAAAACTTTCTCGAGATCAAGAGATTCGAATTCTGGTATCTCTTTGACAAGAGTACCAGACGGAAAACACAACTGAGAGTATGGTATCGTATAACACGATTTCAGACGTACTTCCACGATCTTAACAAAAGGCATATTCAAAGCCTGGCATAATATTAGACAACTCTTAACGGCAGCTTCCCTAACTGTTTTGGACTTTTCGAGCTCCCTAAAAATGTCATTGGAGTTTAACGGACTCGATTTTCGGAGTAGGCTCAGCTCGACACTACCGACGGTGCAACTAATATCCGGTTGATCGAATTCAGAGCTCACTTTGGACTCTGGGGACATTTCGTCGTGACCTTTTTCACTGGCCCAATCTATACGTGGTCGTGGCACTGTGACTTCGGGGTCGATTTGAAGGGTGATCTGGGCTGAGAGCTTCAAAAGCTGCTTTATCAAGTCTACAGGCACGATGGTACGAGCGAATTGATCATAGACAGCAAGCACGCCCATCGGGTAACCACTACGCGTGAAAATAGGCACCCCGCAATAGAACGAAATATATGGTGGCCCGTGAACAAGTGGATTCAGCCTAGTTCTCCAGTCATTGTGAGCGTTGAGGACGCAGAAATACTTTTCAGATAGGATTGTGTGCGCATCCAGCGAGAGTTTGCGGGAGATCACTCGGTAGATATCATCCAGCCCTATGTGATAATGGATGTGCTGGGAGGTCTCTTCTATCGTCGAAGCGGTTACGGCACTGAGTTTGAACTTTTTTTTCATTGGTAGCAAGTGTTCTTCGAGCCAATGTTTAGATCGTGCCCATAGCTCTGGGTTGAAGAATTCACTACAATGCTCAAGCCTCTCCTTCTCAAAAGGACAGTCAGGTGCAGGGAAGTATCCGTTATCTCCGTAGGTTTGTGGTGGTCCTACAACGCTCAAGTCCACCGTACCACTGCAATACAGCTCAAGCCATTCATTCCATGGTTTCTCGTGGAAGGCAACGTCGCTCACAGGATTATTAGAATGCACATACCTGCTTATTCTCTGTGAAATAGATAATGAGCGAGTGGTCATTGAGCTTAGATAGTGTATAGTTCCCTCGGATTTTGTGCGCGCATGTTTACTTGTGCGCTTCGGCTTAAGAAAGCTCATAGCTCGATGAACAGATGACTGACGAGGTTGTTCCATATAGCCGGGAATAGTATTAGCAATGAGGAAGTTGTGGCCACAGTCGATCTTTTTCCCTGCAACATCAATGCTACTCGAAAACTGCTTCATTACGGGATGTATAAATAACTATGGAGGAGTGATTAAAACAAGGAATCTTTTATTGGAGCAGTTTGAGAGTCTTGTTCTCGTTTCCGCTTCTCCATTCTTTTTTTGCTTGCAGAGTTGCCATGGAATCCCCTTCCCAATCGCTTCCATTGTTCTTTGGAACTCAATACATTACCTTCCTCATCCCGATAAGTTAGATCAACACGAGGTCTGTAATCTTTGTACCGTTCCTTTGCGTACTCGGCATCCTCTCTGGCGGTTTGCATGTTTTGCAATTCACGGGTCTCATCGTCGAGTTGTGAGTATTGAGACTCCAGCTCGCGTAACTCAGTTCTGCGAGCGAGTGTAGTCTCCCTAGTCTTTCTAGCCCATTCATAATTACGCTTTTTCTCCAGGTAACCTTCGTCAGTCCTAACTACGCCCTTGGACTTCAAAAGCGACAAAGTGGCTGCTAGCCCAGATGAGTCGGTGTCTGGTAATTGTCGCGAAGGCACCGTTTCCTTTTCGCTCAAGGGTGGCACGCGCGCATGTGTATCACTTTGTGCCACCTCGTCGTCATTGTTGGCACCTTTGATTTGTATGGGCTCCTGCATCACATCCTCGTTGGGAGCAACGGAGCTATCTTTGTGTTTGAGTGCCTCGAGGAAAGTCAAGGTTTTGTTGACTGTGATCCCATCATGAGTACTCTTTTCCCCGGTACTCTTGCTAACTTCTGCTGCAATCTCCTCAGCCGTCTTTACCTTTCGTTGTCTTGCTCTAGACTGCTCCAATACGTGCTCGAGATCGAGTTCATCTACTGCAATTTCGGACGCTCCGATAGAGTAATCTCCGGCGGGGAGTTTCTGTCTCTTGGTGCCCTTGAGTTTTCTTGGTTTGAATTTTACAGGTTTGGCACTATAATCGTTCGATGCAAACTTGGGTGCAGAGGTGTCGTCAGCTTCGACGAGAGGATCAAAATCATCTATGCTATGGCCGATATGGCCCGTTTTCTTTACAACAACATCATTACCTCTTGATTTAGACTGACTGGACTTTTTGGGTGTGGGGTGGTCTATAATATTTTGGGAGGTTTTCTCGCTCTCCAACGGCACAGCAACTTGCGTATTCGAGTTTTGTGTAGTATGTGACTCTGTGTCTGGCTTTCTAGCGAGTTTTTTGGACTTTAGTTTTTCTAGCCAGCTGCTCGTACTTTGCTCCGCGTTCTGGAGCACAGGCTTGGACTCGGAGACCTCTGAGGGCACTACGACTTCATCTTCGTGACGGGCGGTCTCAGTTTTGCTATGGCCAGTCAATTTAGCCAAGTTATTCACTGCAATGATCGTCTTGTCCTGAACCGCTCCGGTGCCAGAGTCATTGGGATCCGGGATCAAACGCAGCCCCAGGGATGCACGAATTTTATTCGTGTCTCGTATACTAAGCTCAATCATCACAGGAAGCTACGCAGAGAGGACGGATTGAGGTTCTGCAAAATTGTGGCGGCCGCAGAATTTGTCGCCACATTCGAGATGGTAGTGGGGCCGATATCCACCTCGAGCTGGCCGCTACCCGCGTTATACACGGGGGCCAATGACGGAATCTGGCAATGAACAAACGGAGCGTTCATTCCTTGAAACGCTTCCATCCCATTACGGGTCATGCGAGAGGGAGTGGCCAGAATCATTAGCGGTCCGCCACCGGTTTTGGTGGCGAAATGATGATGGATGCCCGAGAGTTCACGCCATATATTGGCAGGCACCTTTTGCTTGACCCAGCATTTGCACTGGACAATCACCGGCACATTCTTCCAGCTGCCCAGCAGATCAATTCCCGCGTCGGCTGCTCCACCGACTTGGGTCAATTCGCCGAGTCCAGCGTCGCCGAACCGACGCATCAAAGCTGACTGCACTATGTACTCGTAGAGTGTGCCCTTATATACAGTGGTAGTGGCATCGATACTCCCTTTTTGCACATACTGCAAGAACGTCTGCAGGTCTTTGTGAGTAACCCGCGGTCTTGCCATTTAAACTGTCGGGGGTGTACTTGGTTGATTACATGCCTTCTCCCACAGAGACTTCTGTCCCAGCACCCTCGACTAAGGAGAGTAAAGCCCCGGAATTAGGAATCCCCCAGCTAGCCAGAGAAATTGAGAACCACTTGGGCCGGCTCGAGAGCACCGTAGAGAATTTTGACAAGGAGATCAACGCCAGGTTTGAAAAGCTAAACAACACTCTGCGAGAGATTGACGCTAAGAACTCAGTGAGCCCCCAGATTAACTAGAATGGCCAAGAAACGAAAGATTTCGTCCTCAAAGGTCGTATCAGTGCACACCAACTCCAGCCTGCTTGCGGAGGCACTCACGGTTGACAATGAGTATGTTGAGCAGATAAGAAGGAAGCTAGACGACAAGCCCAGCTCGAGTAACACTCAAGCACTGGTGGTACACGAGGAACCTGCCGAAGTGATGCAGCAGTCTCCGGCATCAGACGTGCAGTCAACTAATAAACGAGAAAAGGTTCCGCTGGTGAAACTCAAGGAAGCATCTCGATTCCCAGAGAAAGTCGAGTGGCATGACTCTAGAGCCCCCGACCCGTACTTTCTTGTTCACATCAAGTGCTTACCCGGGGTCGTGTCAGTACCATCTGAATGGAAAGGAAAGAGCGAAAGAAACTACAGAAGGACTACCTACAAGCTGCCCAAGAATATATACGACACTGGAATCTCGAAACTTCGCGATGTCTACCAAGAGTCGGAAGCCTCTTTAAAGCAGCAGACACGGGAACGGGTCCAGCCCAAGCTGGGTACATTGGATCTTGACTACCGCAAAATGCATGCGGCGTTCTTCAAATTTCAGGAGCGGCCGCGGCTCGGGACGTTTGGTCAGGTTCATCACGAGGGAGTAGAGCTTGAGGCCGACTTTGACCAGTTCAGAGCTGGCGTTATCAGCGAGCGGCTGCGGGCAGCACTGGGTCTCAAGCCCGACCAGGACGTACCCTGGGCCCACAAGGCGGAAAAGCTCGGGCCGTCCCCCGCATACTCTGGGCTTCAGCCCGACAAATCTAATGGTACGCAGTCCATCAGGCACTGGGGCGAGCTTGAGAAACACGACGACTCGGACGACGAGTCTAACGATGCAAGTGATTCAGAGTAGAATGCACTGAGGCATCAATGGTAATTGTTACTTGTTACGAACTAAGCGATTTAATAGCATGAACATAATGGACGTACATATAGGTAGGTCAGCGTTTTTTGGACTTGGAAGACCGTGCTGGTTTCGTGGGTTTCTCGTTATCATTTTGGCTAGTGTTGGCATCGGCTAGTTTCTTCGCAGTCTCGAATGCGGCCCTGACGTCTCCTCCGTTGTTCATCGATTCCTGGAGCATCTTTAGCTGTTCTTCATCGACATCAGCGAGCAGCTTGGGCATGATAGCCACCAGCCCGAGCGCTGCGAGTGCTATGAGAACTGACGGAGCGGTAAAAATGGCAAAGAGCCTAGGCTTGGGTCGGGGTTTCACCATCTCCACTCTCTCAGGATCTAGATCGACCGACTCTAATGCAAGATTATACTCAACGGGTTTCAGCAGGCACGACTGCGGTGAGTCTCTAGAGCACTTGACTCCTTGGATGCCAAATCCGTGCCTCACAAGTAGCTTGTAGTTAGACGGCAGTTGTAGGCTTTTAGACGTCAGAGTCAGAAAGTAGTCGCCGTCAGGCACATTGGAAATTTCATAATTGCCCGAGACTAGTACAGGCTCGCTCCAAGTGTGGCCAGTCACCAGGTCACGGAGATTTACTTTTGTGTGGGGGACATCATCTTCTGTTAGGCCGCTAACTCGCCCTTTAATCGCCGATGCAAATACCGTACTCACAAAGCAAAGCCAAAGATGCATAGACGTGGTGGCGCTCGCGGAGGCGTCATGCATGCCTGTCCGTTAGTTCAACTATATGACATCATAGCCACACTACATGGGGTAATGGGGTAAATCGACAGGTAGCACCTATAGTTCGTTGGTTATGTGATTATTCACGTTGCATCGATTGTTTCTCAAGTCCATGCGGCATTTATAATCTTCATTACAAACAGCAAAACAATATCAAGAGGACTCTGGCACGTTGGCACAATATTTTGCACAATTAGTCTTGTTTATTACAATTCACAAGAACAGAATTGTTTCCCTATTGCAACCGGAACAGCACAGAACTGATTCGACCCTGCAGCAGCTTATGCATACGGATCATGAGGCTCCATGCCGTGATAGTTCATTAGAAATAGATTAGAAATAGGAATCACCTTAGAAATAGGGATCCACAGTATAAAAGGAGCACCTTCACGGCAGCTCCATCATCAATGCCAACTGCTCTTGAGAATACTGAAGCGTTCCAGCCTATTCAGGTTGGAAAACTGAAACTTTCGCATAGACTTGCTCTTGCTCCTCTCACCAGGTTGAGAGCTCCGAAGAACATCATCAACGACCATGCTCCTGAGTACTACAGCAAGCGTGGCAGTACTCCTGGTACGCTACTTGTCACTGAAGCTACAGCAATTCGCCCTGAAACAGTTGGGTACGGTTTAGAGCCAGGAATTTGGAATCAAGAGCAGATCGATGCTTGGAAGAAAGTAACTAGTGCGGTCCATGAGAAGAATTCGTATATCTTTTTGCAGCTTTGGGCTCAGGGTCGGCAGGCGAGCCCCAAGGTCGCAAATGGGCTGGGATTTGAGGTCCCCAGTGCCTCTGGCATCCCTCTCAACGAGGGCGATCCCAAGCCCCACGCATTGACCACTAAGGAGGTGAAGGAGTACTCAGTTTGGTTCGCTGATGCCGCGAAGAATGCTATTAAGGCTGGCTTTGATGGAGTTGAGATTCACGGAGCTAATGGCTATTTGCTCGACGAATTTTTGCACGAGAATACCAACAAGCGTACTGATGAATACGGCGGCTCCATCGAGAACCGGGCACGCTTTTCCGTTGAAGTTTTGGACGCAGTTATTGACGCAGTCGGTGCTGAGCGTGTTGGCTATAGAATCAGCCCGTGGGGAACTTTTGGTAACGTGGATCCTGGAGATGATCCTGTCCCTCAATGGGCGTATTTGCTGAGCGAGTTTCAAAAGAGAGCAGATGCCGGGAAGGAAATCGCCTATGTGAATACGATGGAACCCCGAGTGAATTTCGTGTCCGCAGATAGCGCTGCCGCGGATCACCATCTCAACGATTTTATTCACGAGTACTGGAAAGGCAATACTATTAGAAACGGCGGCTTTGGCCACAGTGTTGCAGATATTAAGACATTTATTGCCTTCCCCAAAGTCTTGATTGGCATTGGTCGCAAGAGCATCTCCAACCCTGACTTTGTCGAGAAATACCGCGATGGCAAGGACTTGGATCCGTACAATCGCCCAACTTTCTACTGGGATGGAGGCAACGCTTATCCTCTGGAAGTCGGATACACCAAGTACCTGACCCCTGAGGAGTCTCATGCCCATGGTTATCCATAAGCACGAGTAAGGATAATAGGTGAAGTTAAACTTGTAACTTGGAATTTAGTCTACTTTTAATTATTACAGGCTATGCTCTTAGATTGAGAAAGCTTGGGAGCTCTTGGCCATGGTGGGAGAGCTTCTGGAAATAGGGTCTGTGAAATAGAAGTTAGAAACAGCATTCTTGAGGGGAGTGCTCTTGGGTTTGCCCTCGTGTTTGGCGAGTTCTTTTGCTGCCTCCAAACCTAGCGAGCTGGGTTCCAAGACATCATGTGAAAGCAAATTGGGAGCGACTTCTGCGAGGCGCTGGCTGATCTCGACTTGAGTCTCGTAGGGCAAAGGAACGCCCAAAACGTCGGACACAGCCTTGATAATCTTCCAATCCTCACGGGCGGCACCAGGAGGAGCGACAGCAGCGCGAGAGACCTGAGCGCGGCCCTCAGTGTTGACCCAGGTGCTGGCTTTCTCGGTGTATGCAGCACCAGGCAAGATAACGTCGGCAAGAGGAGCACCCTTATCACCGTGGTGGCCCTGATAAATAACAAATGCATCCTTGGGAAGAGACTTGGGGTCGACCTCATCTGCGCCCAAAAGCCATACAGCCTTGGGTTCGATCTTGGCAACCTTAGGGTCGTGAGTTGCAAAGCCAATGTCGTAGGCTCCTGCACGAGAGGCGCTGCGCTGCAAGATGTTGTAGCCGTTCCAGTCCTCGCGGACAATTGAACCGTCGGCGACGAAGCGGCCAAGAACGCCAAAGATGGCATCGGCATCGTCACGCTCGACAACGCTAGATCCAACAATGATCAATGGCTTCTTAGCTCCGCTAAGGGCCTTGCCGAAATCACCGGTCAGAGCTCCCTCGAGATCAGAGGCAACAGAACCCAAATTCTCGTACTCGAAGGTGCTCTTGAAGTCCTCACCAACTAAGCCGATGCGGACATCACTATCGAGCCAGTGCTTGCGAATGCGAGCATTGAGAACTGCGGCCTCGTGACGAGGGTTGGTTCCGACCAACAGAATAACATCAGCGTCCTCGATACCAGTGATGCTGGAGTTGAACAGGTAGTTGGCACGGAAGTCGGTGCCATGAGCCAAAGGTTTGCTGCCGTTGTTGAAGTCGTGAGCAAGGTTGTCAGAGCCGAGGCGGTTTGTCAAGTCTTTGAGTGCAACCAGAGCCTCGACGTCGGGGAGGTCGCCGGCAATGGCCTTGAACTCGTTGCCCTCGACACCAGAGAGCTTCTCCTGGATGAGCAAAAGTGCGTCCTCCCACGATGCGGCCTTGAACACGCCGTCTTGCTTGATGAGAGGGACCGTCAGACGCTGGGTGTTGAGACCATCGACAGCGAAGCGGGTCTTGTCCGAGATCCACTCCTCGTTGACCTCATCATTGATGCGGGGGAGTACTCTCATGACCGACTGGCCACGGGAGTCAACGCGAATGTTAGATCCTAGACCGTCCAACACATCAACGGTTTCGGTCTTTTTGAGCTCCCAGGGACGGGCCTTGAAAGCGTAGGGTTTTGAAGTCAGAGCACCAACGGGGCACAGATCAATGACGTTGCCGCTCAACTCACTGTTGAGGTTCTTGTTGAGGTACATGCCGATCTGCATCTCGTTACCACGGCCAGAGCTACCCAGCTCGGGAGCTCCGGCGACATCGTTGGCGAAACGGATACAGCGAGTGCACTGAATGCAACGGTTCATGCTGGTCTTGACCAGAGGACCAAAGTCCTTGTCCTCGACCGCACGTTTACCGGCGATCTCATGGAAGCGACCACGATCAGACCCGTAGCGCAAAGACTGGTCCTGGAGATCGCACTCACCACCCTGGTCACACACGGGACAATCGAGCGGGTGGTTGGCGAGGATAAACTCGGTAACACCCTCACGAGCCTGCTTGGCCCGCACACTCTGGGTGTGCACAACTTGGCCGTTAGCAGCGGGGAAAGCACAAGATGCAACGGCCTTGGGAGCACGTTCCAAGTCGACCAAACACATACGACAATTGCCAGCGATCGCCAGCTTCTCGTGGTAGCAGTACCTGGGGACCTGCACCCCAGCGGCCTCGATAGCCTGAATTAGGGCGCTGCCCGCCGGGACGGTGACCTTGCGGCCGTCAACGGTAAGTGTGATGTCCTGGAGCCTTCTGGCGGACGAGGAAAAGAACGCCCGCGCGGATCGGCGCGACAGTTTGAGCATTGGAAAGTTGGGAGGAGGAGCTTTGCAAAGATGATGATTGGTTGCCACTCCGCCACATATATTTCGCGGGCCACCAACATGGTGCAAGAGGCGCGTGCGAAACCCGCAAGAAAGCGGATGCTAATTATTTGCGGTTAATTTTGATATGAGCGAGATACTGGAGTCTTGGAGCCATCATAGGAGGTTAGGGGTCGCACATTCGGCGGGCGAGCGAGGAATTTATCGAGTTATTGGGCCCAGAAGTACTCTTTCTGCTCTACAAATTTATTTATTTCCTTGTTGATGTAGTTTGGGCGTACCCGAAATTGCCTGCCCTCGACCAATGGGTGCCCTGGAAATCAGCTTACATGTGTCCCGATGGTTGTTGATGCAAACAAGCCGTATTACTACGCTAAATTACTGGCGAAAATAAATGCTCGAACTTTATGCCGATTGGCATATTGTTTCCACTGTCCGTGGGCCATCGGCTATGTGGCTGAAATGCACTCGCGCCACCATCGTGAGGCGTCTGATTCCGTCATGTATCCGTCGGCCAAGGAGAAGCACTGGTTCAGGCGCCAGCAGGCACAGCATCTCGGGCTAGGAACTGCAGAGACAACCCCGCAGGAGTGGTCGGCGAATATTCGCAAGGACACACATGCGTTGTTGGCAGCTCGGGTTGACAGTTTGGAAGTTCTCTCGACAGCCCTCGAGCAGCCAATGATCGTGACCAGGAGGCAGCTACTGGATCTTGTGGTCAAGGATCTCGACTCTCCTACGCAGAATTGAGCATTTGATCGTACTGGGATCGCAATTACACAGCATGCATATCTATTTATTGTACACTAATAATTAGCCATTAAACTTTGTCGAAATCGTATTAGCCGTCCATCGAGCTTATAGCTTCTGTCTTAAACAAGGACTGTGACTGCATCAACTTGCAGTATGACATGCTTGGATTTGGTCGCTTATCTGGTGATAAACCTGGCTGAACAATCAGGTGGAGTTCTACTCAAGCTATTATAACAATCCGTTATGGTCTAGTGGCTAGGACATCGCGCTCTCACCGCGGAAGCCAGGGTTCAATTCCCTGTAACGGAGTTCTTTTTTGCATCAATTCCATAGACTGAGATTTGAAAATCTTACCATACCTTAATAGTCGTAACGAACTCTGAACTTAGCTATGTGCACATTAAAAATTGAATGCATATTATGGAGCAATATTTTTTGTTTATTCAACGCCAGGCTCGACATTCTCCCACCAGTCCTTGCCTTCTCTTGTAGCACTAATATAGCCCTTGCGAATGACAAAGTCTCCAAAGGGTTCGCCCTCTTGGCGCTCATGAGCCCAGGCCCTGAACATTGGTTCAAGAGTCTCGAGAATTTGAGCTTCGTTGAGTGAGCTGCGATAGAGTTTATTTAGACGGTTACCAACATGACCACCACCAAGGTAGAGATTGTAAGCACCGAACGCCTTACCGACACAGGCTATCTCAGCTAGCCAAGGGCGGGCACAACCATTAGGGCAGCCAGTCATTCTCATAACAATGGAGTCATGACGGAGACCATACTTTTCAAGGATTGACTCAAGCTTGGTGATGAGAATAGGCAAGTAGCGTTCAGACTCGGCCATTGCCAAACCACAAGTGGGGAAAGCGACGCAGGCTGCGGACGACAAACGAAGTCCAGAGAAGCTGAGGTTGTCCAGCTTGTACTGAGCAAGAAGCTCCTTGACCTTTGGAAGCTGCTCATCCACAAGATCGGAGATTAGAATGTGCTGATTTGCTGTCAAGCGGAACTCTGCCTTAGAGCCCTTGAGGTACTTGGCAATTTCTCTGAAACCAGTACGATGCTGGAGCTCAGGAGTGTCCTCAACACGACCATTCTCCACAAATGTGGTAAAGTGATGGAAGCCTGCTTCATCAGTGACCCAGCCATAGGTATCCACATTAGTAGTAAACGCAGGGTGGTCACGTTTACTCTCCAATGCATAGCCGAGATATTTCTCGACTGCTTCCTTGAAACCGTCGTGAGTCATGTCATCGACGGTATACTTAAGACGAGCGTGCTTACGGTTCTTACGATCGCCATTGTCACGCTGGACAAGCATAACCTTTTCGCAAACTTCCAAAATTTTGTCACGAGGAGCATAACCAATGCAACTGCCCATACGAGGGTAGGTTTTCTTGTTGTTATGAGTGGTACCCATACCACCTCCGACATTTACATTGTACCCGATAACCTCATTCTTCTCCTTGTCCACGATTGCGACCAAGCCAATATCGTGTCCATACACGTCGACGTCGTTGTATGGAGGAACTGCGACGTTGATCTTAAATTTACGAGGCAGGTAAACATCACCGTACAACGGCTCGTGGTCTTCAATTGTGGAGCCAGCAACCTGAGTCTTAGTCTTCTTGGTACAACCATCCTTACGGTTCTCCCAGGCCTCGCGATCGCCGGGTTGATCCCGATCATCCTCGCCTTCAAGCCAGATCTCATAGTAAGAAGTAGTACGAGGAAGCAAGTGCTCAGAAAGAAGATATGAGTCTTTTGCAACTTCGGAGTGAAGTTTGTGGTTTACAGGAATAGCAGCGGCAACAACATTACGGTCAACATCACCGCACGCTGCAACAGTGTCCAAAAGAACAGCATTCATGCCACGGATTGCTGACTTGAGGTCCTCCTTGATAACACCGTGGAGCTGGAAGGTACCTCGAGTGGTAATCTTGAAAGTGCCATTGCCATGGGTATCTGAAAGCTCGTCCATCCTCAACCATTGCTCAGGAGACGAAATGCATCCAGGCAAGCGCACACGAACCATGAATGAATAGGCAGGCTCCAATCCTTCGGCTTTACGCTGGTCACGAACGTCACGATCATCCTGCATATAGATGCCATGGAACTTCGTCAATTGTTGGTCATGGGCGGAGATAGCACCAGTACTCTTGTCGACGAGACCCTCTGCGATGGTGCCACGAAGGTAGTTGGATGCCAACTTGATGTCTTCGTTGGTGATGGGAGGAGGCTCGTCAGCAGCAGCAACGTTATCAACGCCTAGGGCAGTCCAAACGAGAGGTTCCCACTCATTATAGCCGGTGGACCAGCCATCAGCGTCCTGGTCGTCACCAAGTCCCAGGGGAACAAGCTCTTGAGCACCGAGCAACTGCAGGCGAGCCCACAGGTCTTTAGAAGGCTTGTTGTAGTAATGTTTGTCTTGCTTGCGGGGCCAGTACTGAGAGTCACCCATTCCGAAGACACCGACCTTGGTGTTGCTGAAGTCAAAATCTCCACCTTTGAGTGCTTCCCAAAGATTACGACCATTCTGAGGTAACTCACCCTGGCCAGCAGTTGAAGTAACGAAAATCACATTCGGCTCCTTAACGAGGTCATCAGCTTCAAAGTCGTCAAAGGCACCAACAGAGGCTTTAAGACCACGACCCTTGGCACGACGTGCGAGACGACGTGCGACGCTCTCTGCCTGGCCACCGTCTGAGGCAAACAAAACTACGACAGGTGGTCCGCTGAGACCTTCCAGTAGTTTGGCGTAGGCATCACGAGCTTTGCGAGCTTGTTCAGTACGGACCTGGTGGCCATGTCCGCCAACCAGATCACGCGCAAATTGTGGGCTTCTCTTGCTAAGGAGAGTCAACTTGTTTTCACGATCAAGGAATTGTCTGAGCGACTTCTTCACGGTATAAGAATCAAGTCTGAAACTGTCCTCGTCATTTAATTTAGGGTTGTAGCGGTACAATGGCCAGTAGCCAGTATCAACAGCACGCTTGGTTTCCTGCAAGACAGCGAGAGCATCGTCCTTGCTAGCGTCGAAATATGGAAGGTATGCGACAACGACCGACGGTCCATCGAAAGCCTCGGCTTCAATGAAAGCCTGGAGGAGCTGAGTATAAGATGCGTAGACAGCAACGCTCGCAACATATACATCATGGAAGCCCATAGCAAACAGTCCAATGTCCTTCTTGCGCTGACGAGTGGTGGAAAGCTCGCTCTGTGGGGTGGAGTCAATAATCAGCATATTAACATTACGCTTAGAGCGCAAAACATTGTAAAGACCTGAGTTACCCAAATCGTAGGACCAAGCATCAGAGCCGATCAGCCAAGAGGACTCGGGCTGGAACTTGGAGCTATCAAGTTTGGACTTTGACTGAATTTTCTGGGACAGAGTGAGGCTATGATTGCCATTAACCCATTGTTGAAGCAGATCTGTGAGCTCGTCGTCAAACTTACCCGATCTGATCTGGGTGCGGAGGTCCGAGGCAAATTCGGTGTCGGCGAGCGCATCCTGTTGAGCCAAATAGGCACCAAAACCATACTCGGGGACATTCTCTAGGCCAGCATTGGGCTGTTCAGAGGCATTAAGGATAGAGAGATGGGGGAACAACTGGTTCAAAACCTTGAAGTATGCGTCTTCAAGCTTGTAGGCTCCCGAAATGCTTTCTTCGAGATCATTGTCAGATGTCGCGGTAAACTTGTTACCGATCAAAGCATTATGGACGGGAGGTTTCGCAAGAAGGCCCTGTCTAATCTGTTTGAAGACGTCCTTTACATTATCGTCATCGACATCACCCAACTGGAAGGATGCCAACGAGGTGATTTGGGAGAGCTCATCGGTATCTGCGCTGAGAATGTCCTGCAAGAGTGGGAGCCAAGTGGTAGTCTTGGCCAAGGTCTGGTCGAGCAATGCTAGGGACGTAACTGACTTGGGCAGGACCTTGAACAAAGCACCTGCACTGAAAGGAGAGTACACCCTGATGGTGACAATTCCAAACTTTTCCTGTGCCGCATAGGAGGACAAAACGTCGGCATCACCGAAGACAACAATAGCCTCGGTAGCCTTGGAGTCACCGTGGTACTGGAACGGGCTGTACTTTCCGCCAATAAGGTCGAAAGCAGTCTCGATAGCTTCCTCGGCAATGAACTTTTTGATCTCGGGGGATTCCGCCTTGGCGTCGTGTGTTCCGTTTACGCTACCGTTTGTGTTTGGCTGGGTAGTCTCGACATCGACGCCATCCTCGACAGCGATGTTAGCCAAGACTCTAGCGATCTGCTCGTTGGACCAGTTTCTGGGTGCCTCGCGGGCGACATCAGGGAAAAAGTGCACTACCGGCTTCTTCAACAGGAGGGCGACCACGTGAGCAGCAACGGCCATGTCCTGAGCATCCTCAGGGCCGAACGACTGGATGAAGACAAATCCAGAGTGTCTGAGGGCTGATACAATGCCGAAATCAGGGGACACAAGTGCGTGAAACACTACTGGAGAGTTCCGGAGGGCAGTAAAGTGGGTGATTCCTTTGAAAATATCCTCGATTTTCGCCAGCACAGCAATGCTCTGATTCAAATCAGTCTCTTCTAAATAAGCAGCGACCTGTCCAAGAGGATCAGCTACGGGATTCAAAGTAGTGAAGTTTTCCGACTTGAGCTTTGGGGAAACAACAAACTGTTTCTTGACTAGTCCGTAGACTGTTGCCTGGACAGCATCCCAAGCTGAGTGAACGGAAGGCTGTGTCATAGCTCTGTTACTGAATCTGAGTTCCTGACTTATATCAGGCAGTGACTGAAAAAAAATCTGGGGTTGACATCATGTCACGTGCCATAGACTAATAATTCGCGATAACTCGTTCTTGGCTCGTTTAGCGGGAATTTGATATACATATTCGTGGTTATATGGGCTGCTATTATGTGGGTATGCACTCAGAATACGCACAGGAGAGCCCAGTGACGGGCCTGATGCGGCCAATCCCATGCACGTGCAGCCAATGATGGCGATCGGATATATTGGTTAGTAACTATGGCTGATGTGGATATGCAAGAATGTTGTGAGAATGACCTCAGAACAAACGTGGCAAATTGTGGCTATGTATCTACGATGAATGTCTTGTTCCCGGTAAGGGCCTACTTCACAGATCCGCGGCACCAGATAGAGCAATTTTCAATCTAGACATAATGATAGAAGTCGACGCTGTGGGACTCTGCGCCTACTCACAAAAACATGTCATTGAACAATTGAAGAGTTTTCTCGTTCGGGCTGACTATATAGCGAGTTGATTATGTAACAAGAACTGGTGTCTAGAGTTTCCATTAAGCCGGTAATTGTATGGCCCAATTGTTTTAAAATACCCGGCTGTGGCATATTGATATCGCAATTGATGTTTGGAGTGTGAAAAAAACTCCAATGGAGATGTGATGTCATCGCATGCTATGCGTGCAAATTAACTAGCGCAGCGAACTGACATGTACGTAAGAATGATCTAAATAAATACTACAGGATTTTCTTTTCTGTGTAGCACTCCCAAGCTAATACGAGAATCACTGCACACAAGTAATTAGTGAAGAAGTGCATCATGAAGCTATGCATGAAACCGTGCATCAAAGCATAGTAAACCATATAGCCAAGTGTACCGAATAATACTGTTTTGCTCCACAGTGATGTGAGAATAGGTGGCGTAGGCTTTGATTGTCTAGACGCAAGGGTAACCAACAGTATAGTTGGCGCGGCAGACGTGATGTTCGTGGGCGTGGCAAAAGCAAATGCCCACTCAAAGCGAAGTCTGTCAAGCCATACAGCAAACATGGGTACATCAACTAGTGATGACCATAAGAGCACTGTTGCAATAGTGTAATTCCAGGAGCTAGCATCTGATAGACGCAAGAGCTGCCACAGGGTCGCAAGGACAAAGCTGAGCTGGTATGGGACAAAGTAGAGGACGACAAGCGCAAATACTACGTTGAGACACTCCAGCGGTGAGCTTATCCACGGCACAACCTTATGAATGCGCGACACAAACCCGGTTCCTGGCGGGATCATGTTGACCGGTGACAGATCACGCTCCTTGCAAGCCTCGTGGCTAGAGGCCCGCCGGCTAATGGGACCAAGTACATACGTGACAGTCAGGTTGAGCAGTTGGTCTATCAGTAAAACGAATGCCGCGGATATTAACAACAAAAGTGCAGGAACGGGAACCAGTAACGGCTCATTATTGCCCGCCAACAAATCGGTGATGTCATATTTAGAGTACCGGAGAGTAGAGACATTGGTCCGCTCAGATGGAAGCTGGATTGCTCGTATAATGTTCCGGATCGGGGATGCGCACAGCATTAACTGTACCCACATAACAACCAAAAGAAAACCTGCAAAGTAACGAGAGACAAATAAATGCAATGCACTAGTGAATGATAAGGACTGTCCTCTGTAGAACGAGCGAAGCTGAATCAATACCGTAATGAGTACGATCGCCAGGGGAAAACAGAAAGCGACAGTTCGGTAACGAATACCAATGTTAGCAAGAGAAGCCCAAAGATCAATGCTGATGTTGACCTTGGCCTTGGTGCCCTCTGCAAGTTTAGGTGCGATCACTTGCACGTGGAGACAATCATCTCCATCGGCAGGGAACGGAACAAATGGAGAGTTGGAGTACCAAAACATGCGTGTAGAGGTAGATGTGTACCAGCGACTCTCCCCTGTACTCGGGACCCAGTGCCGCAAAGCAACAGGATCTGGTAGTGACCTGGGTGCGACGACACTAACTCGCAGAGCCCACATGCTTGATCCGACACTGGAAAGCCTTACGTCTTTGAATTTTGAATCCACGGGAATGTTGATGCCCAGAAGTAATAGCTTGAGCAGAGAGACATGGTCACCCTCCTTGGAAAGATTAATGGGCATACTTACCACCGACGGTGGCACCTCAATTTTCGAGTTCTCGATCTGCATGAAACCAATAGGGGTGGTAAAAGATCCATCAAAGCTCTCTTCTGACCACCAGAGTGAATTATTTGCGTTTATGTTTTCTTTGGCATCGATGGGACTCCTGAAGAACTCCTCAAGGATACTCATGCGCTCCACTCGAGGCTTGGTCCGCTTGGGAGCCGCAGGATCGACTATGGCAAAAAGAGACTCGACGATTACCTGACGGAGCTCAAAGCACCACACAATGGCGAGGTGATCCATTCCTCTCCACACCCGAGGGATACTGTAAGAATAAGCGCTCAACCCATGCGAGGACGAAACAATCGAGTGGATTGGTGTGTATTCGGGAGGCACCATGAGGTCTGTGTGACCACCACTAATGCTTATCAGGGCCATATCGTCGCTCTCCAAGTCCTCTTCTGACTCCACGTTAGTGGTCGACGAGCGCCAGTATTGATTCACTCGATCATATATCTCTGTTATCCCCTTATCGAGCGTGAGAGGAGGTACTAGATGTGGTGTGCTCAATGTTAGTATTGTGTTTACGCTGTTGGGTGCGTAATTGTCTAGCGTGACGAGCGTGCGAGCAACGATGCCTCCCATTGAATGGCTAATAACAATAACCGAGGAAGGGGAATTTTGCCGACCTTTATACATATCCAGGATATAGAATATAGCGTCGTTGACATATCTTGCTTGGTCCAGAAGAGTTTGGCCGTGCATAGCACTCAGGTCCTCACTGAAGTGAATCGAGAAGAAATCGATATCAATGTCCGAGCCCTGGTCCCTGGCCCAGTTTGCACACAAAGATGCGATCGAACGGCCCTGGCTGTAAGAACCAGCGTTCCCAGGAATAAAGAGTACAGGGGTATTACCTAGGGACTCTGGACCGGTGAATTGCCTTGAAAGACCACCCTCCCGATACAAGAAGGTTTGGTAGCGATCATTCAATAGCGAATACGGTGAAGGAATATTAATTTGGTAGAATACCGGTCGTGAATACGACATTGAACAGAGGTTCTTTTCGCCAAATGTATTAAGGAACGATAGGAGAAGTGCTAAGGTAGCGCACACCCCTAAGGAGAGGACGTATCTCATTGCCCCAGTAAGAAATTTTAAGTTTTTGAGGCTCGCGAAATGTCAGGTCGCGACTGGTCGCTTAGTAATATGACACCGCCTCCTTACGGAGTAGGTAGGACCGCGGTCGCTCCACAATCATTATTTTCTTGAGATTGATGCGAAATTTTCACCGCAGGTAGATTATATAGGATGAATTACTATTACATCTAGCTTTTGTGCTAGTTCTTTCGCATCGGCGAGGCAAAGTCTTGGTATGCATGATGGTTGCAGGGGAGTGGCAACTACACACTGGCGAATGTTGAGTGTGCGAACGGCAGAGTTGTACCCAGATGGTGCAAGTGTGCACAAGGCCCACAGAATGCGCCGTCGATGGCCCAGAAAAGCCGTTAGCTCATTAAGATCGAGGCGGCGCAGGAAGATGCGACAAGATCAAGGCATCGAATTAACTAATACAGCTTAGCATTTCAAGTATACGCGATGGTCCATCTCGCTCAATGGCTGGCGTCCCGCACTTCATGCACCTGTTATGCATGCTGCAGACCCTCCCACCCTCAATACCCGGCTCAGTGCACCTGACTCCACGGAGATCACAGAGATAAGAGTTGGCCCACGTGCGGCAATACGTCAAGCGTAGATCTAGACGTCAAAGCAGACCGGGCGATCTCGCTAGTCTGCATGCAAAGGCGTTCTCGCTGATAGCTTCCGCTCTACTAGAACAAAATCACAATTAAAGTCACAATGTATAACAAGTACGACTACCAGTACAGTTTCTAGCTACCAAGACTAGCTCAAGCTACCTGTCTGCATAGGCTGTACCGGTCCTGTAGCGTTCTGGCCACATCCAGGTCTCTTTTAATAGTGATGCCATAGCATGCTTAATACCTACTTTTTTAACCTGCCTTTTTTACCCTATATATCTGGTAGAGAAAATTTCGATTTGTAAGCATGTCATCAAAGTATATTGGCAAGACGACATTAGGCTTTGCACGGACGTGGCACCACGTTGACGTCGCCAAAGACCCTCGTCCCCTTGGAAGACTTGCCACATCTATTGCGACTACGCTCATCGGCAAGCACAAGCCCATTTACTACCCTGGGTCAGACTGTGGTGACTACGTCGTGGTTACCAACTGCCAACACATTTACGCTACTGGCAAAAAAGAAGATAATAAGCTGTATAGATGGCACTCTGGCCGTCCCGGTAATTTACATGAGGTTACGATGGGCGACATGAGAGCCAGGAAAGGTGGTGCTGAGCTCCTAAAAAAGGCAGTTTCAGGTATGCTTCCAAAGAACCAGCTTCGGGCTAAGCGTCTTGCTCGGCTGAAGCTCTCGGAGGACTCTGAGTCCCCATATACGCAGAACGTCTTGGCTGTATTTGACGATGCACAGCCTACTACACCAGAACAGAGCAACCGTCAGAAAAGAGTGCCAGCAAGCGAGGCTACCGAACCGTCATCGTAATGTACATATAGAGTTACTCATTTATCTCCAGGTATTTCTTTAACAAGGGAGGACAGCTTCAGGACTGCGTTAAGGTCCTTTATACTGCTAATATGGCTTAGATTGAAAATATATTGAGAAGTCTGCATTCGTCGTGAGCCTAGGCTCTCTAGCGCAGTGATTGGAGGCCGACAAGCTAGCCAGATATGCGCAACAGAAACTTTTTGACGTAGAAATACTGAATTACTAGAACTGCTTGTCTCTCAGCTGAAAGCTCCGGCTTAGACCGAGAGCGCACACTTAAAACTACGTACAAGTCAAGAGTAATGATATAAATCTACCGCCTAGATATACTAGCTATTGGTGTAGCGTAAACTGTATCACGCTGTGAGATGAGTGCATACTCCGCGGAGTGAATTACCCCAGGTTGGAGCTGCCATTACCGAAATCCCGACACCAAATCTTGATTAGGCAGGTTCGAGCGAGCTGTGGCCAAGACGGTAATTTGAGGCACCTAGCTATAATGCACAATTGTACACAAACGGACACTAACTGAGGCGACAATACGCACCGAGGTCACAGACACGTGGTTTGAGCCTCTACTGACGGTCACTTCGGCGTTTGCTGCGCTTCATCGAAGTCCGGGCTGTGTTATAGTTCGGAGCTCTTGGCAGCGTGGCGGCATGCGTGTATGACACATTACTAGTCTCTGGGCCCCAATTGACTCGGAATAAAATAGCGATGCGGGCGATAATCCAGATTGACCAACTATAGGCAATTTGCCACCCCGTAAAGGCTCTAGTATCTTACTTAAAAGGCACTCGACTGACGCGCACTGGTGGGACCACGCTGATTAATTGGGACTTTAGGTGCAGGATGCATTGCCGAGTTCATCTTGTTATCGCACACAAGAGGGGAACTAAGTGGGCACGTCAAGTAGTACTCTTACAACTGAGTACGTCAGGGAATACCGGGAGTTTTGAGAACCAATTCTGGTGTCCGGCCGAGCAGGCTCGATATACCCGTCTATATGCTGCATTGCATATGCGTGACGTCATATGCAGGACCAAGCTTCAGGATGAATACAAAAGGCGAGGAATCGAAGCTAGTTTCCAACAATGGCCATCAATACTCTCATAAACTTTGTACCTCAACAAGAGGCATGGATTGTCGAACGCTTCGGCAAGTTCCATAAGATCTTGAGCCCTGGTCTAGCTATCCTTATTCCAGGCATTGACAAGATCAGTTACCGTCAATCTCTCAAGGAAACATCCTACGAGATCCCACAGCAAAGTGCTATCACTGCAGACAATGTCACTCTTGCGATTGACGGTGTTCTCTTTACCCGTGTCATCGACCCATACAAGGCAAGCTACAATATCAAT
Source organism: Wickerhamiella pararugosa (assembly GCA_023628975.1). Classification (NCBI taxonomy): domain Eukaryota; kingdom Fungi; phylum Ascomycota; class Dipodascomycetes; order Dipodascales; family Trichomonascaceae; genus Wickerhamiella; species Wickerhamiella pararugosa. Next base: position 792,351 of record JAMAJQ010000004.1, on the reverse strand, counting down.
CGTGTCAGCTTCGCAGTCGAGCAGCTCGCCCAGACTGCAATGCGTTCCGAGATCGGCCACCTTACTCTCGATAACGTTTTAAGGGAACGTCAAGCACTCAACCAGAACATCACACAGAGCATCAACCAGGCCGCATTGGACTGGGGTATCACATGCTTCCGCTACGAAATCAAAGACATACGGCCTCCCCAGAATGTTCTCGTTGCCATGGAGAAGCAATTGAACGCTGAACGCACCAAGCGTGCTGAGATTCTCGATTCTGAGGGTCGGCGTGAGAGTGCCGTCAACAAGGCGCAGGGCGAGAAGTCCAGTGCTATTTTGAGATCTCAAGCTCAAGGAGAGAGTATGCGAATGGTTGCCCAGGGTGAAAAGGATCAATCTATCCTTGTCGCTGAAGGTATCGCTCGCAAACACGAGATTGAGGCACTTGGTACAGCCCAACAATTACGCGAGACCGCCAAAGGTGAGCACGACAAGATCATTACCCTTGCAGAAGCTGACAAGCAAAGAGTTATCCTCCAGGCACAAGCCAATAGTGAGCGGATTATGCTCGAGGCTCAGGCCAATAAGGAAAGACTTATCCTTGAAGCCGAAGCTAACCAGAGGAGAAACATGCTGAATAACGAGGCAGAGGCCCACCGTATTAGGGTGCTTTCTGAAGCCTTTATGGAATCTCCTGCTAACAGAGATGCTTCCAACATGGTGCTTGCAAGAGAATATATATATGCGTTCAGCCAGATGGGTCAGAAGTCCAATACCATGGTTGTTCCTACAAACATGACTGACATGACGGGCATGGTCACCTCTGGGATGGCGCTGTTCGACACCATCTCTCAGCATAAGATTCCAAATGGCAAGGTGTAGGAGACTCTCCATTCGTTTAGAGCACTTAAGATTTATTGATATTTATAATTTATTGACATTCAAAACGTAAAAGCTTAAACCTCACAAGGCTGATTGGCACGAGTGTCTGTTAGTAGCATTCCCCGGAGCTCGACTCGCTCCAGCGCAATTTTCGCTGCTAATGCTGTGCGCTCACGGACTTGCTTTATCTGTTCGTCAAAGTATTGGTTGATCTTGCCTTGAGTTTCCTCCATAGTAGGCCGGGGACTTATTTGTTTACAAGTGACTCCTGACTAAGATTTCATAGCATAGACGCCACCCTGCAGATGGATAGCCGAGAATCCTGTGGCGCTCGTATCAAGCTATACAAATGTGCCTAGACAGTACTGGCTACGAAAAGTTTGTATAATTGAGACTGATGGATGGACGCGAAAGTCAGACAGTCACGCACTTCATTGAACGACGCTCATGATTCTACCAAAGATCAAGTGAAACTGCCACAAAGAAAGATTCCTCGAGGCACAGGGTAGCGGAAGGTTGGGATTTGAGGACGGCAAACAGCCTGTGCGGGTGACGATACAGAGATGCAAACTAGCAGGGGTACGTATCACACGTGCGCTAATTAGAACAAGAAAATGCTCATAAGAGCGCTCACGTAAGAGTTCATACGTATATTGCTCAAGCTAAATGACAGTGAAAGAAATCAGCCCGAAAGAAGCCGCAGAGCTCAAGGATGCCGTCATCGTCGATATCAGGGAGCCCAGTGAGCTCCGTGAGGTCATACCCGGTGCAATCTCCTGCCCCCTCAGCGAGATTGAGCAAGGCAAGTTGAGGAAGTTCAGCAAAGACGACACGGTCGTGTTCTCGTGCATGCTTGGTCGTCGCACTCTCCTGAACGAGGTCAAGCTGGAACAGGCGGCTGCCCCCGCTCATAAGCTGTATAGGATTGAGGGTGGCATCAATGGTTGGAAAGCTGCTGGCTTGAAGGTCGAGGATGGCCCATGTGCGTAGGTTAGTAGTAAATTGATAAGTCAAGTCATGCACCTGTGCACCTCGACGCTAGTATCGTCCCATCTCACGTGATTTGATAATGAGAAGTTCGCAGCGAGAGAGGCTTGCCACAGATGGAAGATATCGAGTTTGCCAGAGTTAACGAGCTTATCGAACAGGGAGCGATCCTGCTCGATATCAGAGAGCTCGAGGAGATGGAGGAGGTCATTGACAAGTACTCGTCTTATCCTCTCAGCGATATTCTTGAGGGAAACGTCAAGACCTTTGACGAGACCGACCGGGTGATCTTCTACTGTAGAAGCGGCCGTAGGACCACTGTTTACGAGGACCAGCTGATCAAGGCTGTTTCGCCAGTGGTGGACATCTATCGAATCAAGGGAGGGATCAATGCCTGGAAGGACGCTGGTCTCAAGGTGGAGCATGGGCCTGCTTCTCCGCACAAGTCGCAGCCAGCTGAGGCTGAAGAGAGCTCTAGCGACGACTACGAGGAGGACGACCACGTCGGGTGCTCGTGCCATGCGTCATACATGAATTGATGATCATTATAAATAGTCTATTAAATATAAATATTAGAGATCCTCCCTAATCCACGGGTGGTCCAAGGCATCTCTAGCGGTGATTCGACGGGCAGGATCAAGGCGAAGTAGCGAGCGCAGTAAGTCAAGAAACGAGTCCCAGAACGGGGGGTTTTCCGAGTAGGGGACGGCGGAGCAGATTAGCGACCCCAGGGTGGGGTGGCGAGCGACCGCCTGCTCCCGTTTGTAGTCGTCTATAGGCATGATGCACATATTATAGGGATCGACCAACGGGGAGCCGGTGGGGTTGTTGGAGGCGGAGGCGATAATCGAGGACGGGAACCTAGTTTGCAGAGTCTTCTCCATCATGGCGAGGTGGGCGATGTTGTCGCGGGTCTGGAACAGCACCACGCCGGTGCACAGCTCGACGAGCACGCAGCCGACGCTCCAGAGATCACAGGGGAAGGACCAGCCGGTGCCCAGAATGATCTCGGGGGCTCTGTAGTGGCGCGTTGACACCACTGCCGCGTGGTACTCGTCGTCGAACACCGCGGAGCCGAAGTCGATGAGTGCCACCTCGGTGCTGTGGAGCACTCGGCGGGTTTTGGCGGACGACCGCGGGCTGCGGCGCCACGACTCGTGCGCGTACGACGAGGATCGCAAAAGAATGTTTTCGGGCTTGAGGTCCGTGTGCACGATTCCCAGATCGTGGATGTACGCGACCGACCGCAACAGCTGCCTGGCCAGGCTGAGGATGTGGTGGCCCGGGAACGGCGAGAAGTTGTTGTCCTTCAAAAAGTCATATATTGAGGTATCCAGTAACTCTGTGACAAGGCATACGTGGTTTCTATAGTCAAAGCACTCAATCATCCGCACGCACTGGCTGACGTTGAACGGGTCGTGGGTGCCCACGGCCACCAGGGCCCGCAGCTCGTTGCGGCTGGCATTGCGGTACTTGGGGATTGCGCGAATGATCTTGATCGCGACCCGCTTGCCCGACCGCTGGTCGTACGCCTCGAGCACCTTGCCAAACGTGCCCTGGCCCAGCTGGCGGCAGATAACGTAGTGGTTGGCGAAGACCGCTCCCCGCTCGTATATATAGTATCCGTCGGCGTCGTCCACCGCGGTGCGAGAAGGGCTCGCGTCGTGGACCAGCCGCAGAGACACCTCGCCCGGCTTGGACACCTGCGTGGGCGATGGCGGGGTCCGGGGGATGTCGTGGACCGGCTGCTCGCGGATATGCCGCTTCTGCGCCGGCTGCTGTTTGTACTGCCCAGGACTGTAGGGAGCTGCCCGGCCGCTGACGCTGTTGGGGGTGTGTGGTCGTGCCCCATGAATTGGCGTCACTGGGATGGGCTTTCCAAAGTAGGTGTCCTTGGGAGGCGTCTCTGGGAGCGCTGCAGCGTAAGAGTAGTGTTCGACCATAACTACGCACTCGCGAACCTGGGCAAAGATGGGTATTTAACCCTTGCGCATGGGATTGCTGCAGCCAGATCAGGTCTCGCCGTGCATGCCCTGGACCCTGCATGCCACGTGCAGCTGCATTGATGGACATGATGTGATGCGATGTGAGGGTGGGAGAAAAGCCATCCCCGGGACGCTGGCCATTAGCTGCCGGGGGTGGATGGGGTGCCAAGTGGCGACTGATTTCTCAGGTCCCGTGCCGCCCCACTTAGCTCATCATGCACGCCCCCACGTGCCGCCAAATGCAGGATATTTCTTTTAGGCGCCAATAACCACCGCCGCTGGCGCGAGCCATCTGATCACTGGGGCAGAACACAAACCAGCGCGGTTATCGCGTGGGGCGGCCGGTGATCTGCCACACTATGAAGCGATCGAAGCGAGATAGCGATAAGTCCTCCTGCTCAGTCAGCAGATATCTCCCAGCGCTGCGGGTGAGTAATCGCTACGCCACCCCGCCCCGCTGGGAGCTGCCAGGCTCGAGGTACCCTGCCAGGAAGGGGTCTTAACAGTTGGACGCTAGGTTTTTAGGCCCCACAGCACTGAAAAAAAATCGTCTTTCGGTACACCTGATCCGTGTGCTGGCTATAAAAAAGGAAACCCTCGAACTCTTCATTTTGAGGTTTCTATTGCGTTGAGTTTATTCACAGCCGCAACCAAACAGTTCTATATCCCCGTCCCCGGTAAAACAACCTTTGAAAAAAATGTCAAACAACCAGCAGCTGCCGCCCCAGGGCCAGCAGCCACCGCAGAATCCAGTCCATTCTCCTCCCCAGCACTTTCAACAACCGTATGAGCGCAGGGGAGGCCGTGGGGGCCGTGGAGGCCGTGGCGGTTACAGCAACAGAGGAGGAAACAGAGGCGGCCACCGATCCCAGCAGTCGTTCGGCCAGTACCCCCAACAAATGTATAGTGGCTACTCCCCGTACGTGTACCCCGGCTTCTACGCCCCAGGTGCCGCGCCCGGGCCCCAGTACCACGCAGCAGCTCCCCGTCCCGTCCAGTTGACCAACGCTCAGGGCGATCCCATCGACCTCAAGTCCATGAAGGGGGCCAAGAACGCCCCTGTTCCGACCTATAATAGCCCGCTCGTCTCTGCGGCGATTCCCTCGCCCGTCCCGGCCGCTGCCGTCCCCGTCTCGTCCAAACCCGACGAGCCGCTGGTCAAGAAGGCCCAGACGTCCTCCGCAGCGCTGGACTTTAAGCAGATGATTGCCCAGAAGCTCGCGGCCGAAAAGGCCAAGAAGGAGGCCGCCGCTCAGAAGGAGCCGGAGGCCAAGACCGAGCCCAAGGACGACAAAGCTCCAAAGCAGGCCGAGAAGGAACCTCGCCAGGTGCCCAAGGCCACCCCTGACCAGACAGCCCAGGGCGTTCCCGCCAAACCTAGTGCTGAAGCCAAGTCAGAGCCCAAGTCAGAGCCCAAGCCTGAGGCCAAGCCCGAAGCCAAGCCTGAGATCAAGGCCGAAGTCAAGCCTGAGGTCAAGCCAGAAGTCAAACCTGAGGCCAAGACCGAAGCCAAGCCAGAGGCCAAGCCAGAAGCCAAGCCTGAGGTCAAGCCAGAGGTCCCCGAAGTCAAGCCTGAGGTCAAGCCCGAGACCAAACCTGAAGCCAAGCCTGAGGCCACTGAGGTCAAGAGCGAGACCAAGAGCGAAACCCCCGAGGTGAAGTCTGAGCCCGACGCTGGCGCCAAGTCCGAGGCCAAACCAGCCGAGACCAAGGCCAAACCGGAAGTGAAGTTCGAGGTCACTCCTGACGCAGAGAGCCGCGAGCCTACGCCCGCCGAACCCGAAAGTGCCCAGGGCGAGTCACCAGCTCCAGAGGTTCAGTCTGAAGACAAAGAGTCCGAACAGCCCGAGGGCGACAAGGTTGTGGACTCAGACGAGGCAGCTCCCAAGAAGTACTCTCCTCCCAAACCCGACATCTCTACCCTCGCAAAACCCCCCGCCCCAGAGGAGGAGGCCCCTAAGGAAGAAGAAGAGGAGGTGGAGGACAACACCTTCGCCGAGGCAGTCAAGGCAGCCGAGCACCCTCCCGCTGAGACATTCGAGACCATCGCATATCCAGAGGGCATCAAGAGCAGCAAGCTGCTCGCCGGCGCCAACGCCTACATTTGGGACAACGACTTCTTGCTTCAGTTCCAGTCAGTGGTTCCTCCAGTGAACCGCAAGGCCCTCCGTAAAGTTGTCGATATCGAGGTCGGCAAGAACTTTGGCGGTGGCTCACGGTCCATGAGCTCAAAGGGCGGACGTGTCGGCTCAATGCACCGTGATAGCATGAGACGCAACGTCAGTATGACCAGTATGCACGACGGCAAGCGCCGCAAGGATAGCCGTCGCCGCGACGGTAAAGGCTCCCACCGCCGCGATAAAGACAGAGATGACGACAAGCCACCTCCCGCACCTCTTGTTCGCGGTGAAAATGCATGGGTGCCCAAGGCCATCAAGAAGGTCGAGAAACCTGAAGAAGCAAAGGAAGAAGAAGACGATCTTCTCAGCCCCGAAGAAGTTCAGCGCCAAGTCAAGTCGCTGCTCAACAAAATGTCGTTGGATAACATTGATCGTATCACCGCAAAGATCATTAATATTGCCGATCAATCTGTCCACGAGACCGACGGTCGCACTCTGCGCCAGATTTTGGAACTCACGTTCGAAAAGGCTTGTGATGAGCCCCATTGGTCTGGCATGTATGCTCAGTTCTGTCTCAAGTTGCATTCTATCAGCGATGAGGTTCGTGACGAGACTATCAGAGACAAGGATGGCAATGTCGTTACTGGTGCCAAACTCTTCCGCCGCTACATGCTGTCCCGTTGTCAGATGGAATTCGAAAAGGGATGGTCTGCTACACTGCCCACTAATGAGGCTGGTGAGCCCGACATGCTGAGCGACGAATACTACAAGGCCGTCAAAGAGAAGCGCCATGGTCTTGGTTTGGTGCAATTTGTGGGTGAACTGTTCAAGGTGGGCTACTTATCTACAAAAATCATTAGCTTCTGCTTCATTCGTTTACAGAACGAAGAGCCCAGCGAGGATATCGTTGAATCTATGTGCAAACTCATCACCACCGTTGGTCCCCGTCTCGAGCAAGAGAATGGAGGCGCCGAACTTCTTGATCAAGCAATGGGCAGGATGAAGCAATGGCGTACCACTGGCGGCCTGCCCAGCCGTTTACGCTTTATGATCATGGACGTCGAGGATGCGCGCAGGGCACAATGGAAGACTAAAGAGGCTAACAAGGGTCCCAAAACGCTGGTCGAGATCCAGCAGGAGGTTGAGACCGAGCAGAGAAAAGAAGAGCACAATCGCGGGTCTTCGAGAGGGTTTGGAAGCATGCGTTCTGCTAGCGGTATCAACAACCGTAGCCGCGCAATGGAGCGTGAACGCAAGAACGTTCAAGCTCAGCAGGCTAGCATACGTCAAACACAGACTCCCCCACCAGAACAGAAAAAGGAAGACAAGCCTTCCAACTCCTTTAGTGTTCTAGGTTAGCATATAGATAGGTTGTTGGTGTCTCGGTAGGCAGAGCCGCTGAGTTGCCAACGTTGGTTGTACTAAATACTTTGAATTAAACAATTATTATTTCATTTACCGTAAAGTGCTAGCGTACCGCAAAGAGCGATCCTGCACCTGTTGTGGGGCTTGATTTCAAAGATTTTGAGCTTAAAGAATCAGCCCCATAGAGTGCTGAACAATATTGTTTTCAACAAGACTTGGTGGGCATATCAAGATAAGACGAGCGAATATATCTGGGGTCTATGCAGGCGGATGCGCGGCATGCGGGAGGACCAAATATGGATGCAGCTAATATCTCATGCATAAACCTGCAGCAACAGTTGCCAGTCCCTGGATGAAGGGCGTACCAAAGCGCCAGGCGGTAGCAAAGATCGTAGCCCATTTAGCTTAAAACTGATCCCCAGCCATTAGTGCTATAGCAATGAATCAATTCAATATCATTTATCTACAGTCTCCTGCAGCACCGTACGTCAATGTGGTATCATACGCGCACCCTGCAGAATGATATTCGTGATTTTTAGGAATTAATTAGGAAAATGCAACGCAGCCATCCTAAATCGTGCTAGTGCCTGCTATTGCAAATTGGCCCGGGGCTTGATTCGCCGTAGAAATGGCCCTCGCAATACGGGAATCGCTCTGGAATGTGATAGGCCTACAGGGGCGGAAAAGACGGTGGGTTGATTAGACACTGGTCGCGTGGGGGATGATGGGATCGACCCTGCGGGCTTTCTAGTTTGTTTGCGTTTGACGGTAGAATTCAATGACCCTGGAACCGATGTGGACCTTCTCATGCGCGACTGCTTGCTGGGGCTGACTCTGAATCGGAGTTTGTGGCGGAATGCGTGGCGCTTGGAGCGAGGCGTGACCGGTGGCAAATCTGGGCACGCGTCCTTGGGGGGTGCAGAGGGTCGCGAGGTGGTCACGTGCTTACCCCGCGGACTGGGTTTTGTGGGGGTGACTGGAATCTCGAGTGGTTCTGGCTCAGCAGGGATCAGCAGCGTTCGTAATCCTTTTCCAGCGGTGATCTGCTTTTGCGACCAGAATGTCTGGCGTAGCGACGCAAGATCAAGTTTGTCACTCGAGGTGGCACTATCATCCAAAAGCGTCCCTACTAAGTACATTGTCGACAATAATATATCCAATGGTAGTAGCGCAAGCGTTAGAATACCCTGGAAGACTCTTCTAATGGAGTTTCTCCACATAAATATCATCAAAACAAGTAGAACGCATCCATTTTGCAGTAGGCGCCTCGCTAGGCGATTCGCACAGGCACGCCAGCTGCGCTGATACTGCTTCTCTGCTTCTATCATAAGTTCCTGGTAGCTTTGATCCATCATGTGATACAAGGAGGTTTATGGGCGAGATAAACAATTTTTGGGGGAAAAGAGGAAAAACCGTTACTTGTTGTGCATATACCACTTGCGCTAGCTGCCGTTTGCGGGACGCTCTCGAGCCGTCTCCGGATCAAGTAAACTGTTTTGAGTTTATAGACAAGATTTTCATTTTGAATGGGCCCTGGGCGTCCTTGAAAGTATGGGGTTTAGCGACTACATAATCCTGTCTGCATGCTTGGCGTAAGCATCGTGAGAGAAATAGCCGCACCAGCTGCATAACTCGAGCCCTACGAGTTTAGAATTGTCTCGGCTGACAGGAAATACAGCGGAATTGTTATATAGTGAGGTGCGAAGGTACCAACAAGGTCCAGTAGCTTGTAAACTGTCTGCATGACGTCGAGCCACACTAACTTTGACGCTTGAAGGCAGCCAGGGCAATCAAAATTACTGTCAAAATGATAAATGCCCACACGACCACCTGATCCTTGATGGATTCTCGCTGGAAGCACTTGGTTAACACGAGCTCCACTGCGACGTTGCAGGCATCAGAGTTGAGGCAAAATTGGCGAGTGCAGCTACTACACGGCAGACGATTGTTGTCACCGTCCAGTAGCGGTATTACCGTCTGGTTCAAGCCGCACTCGCAGCTACAATACTGCAGGTATCGAGGCATGGTGCTTAGTAACGGATGGCCAGAGCTGTGAATTAGTTGACTGGTGACATTCCGGTAATTGAGCCAATGCAAGGTGCATACTACTACGGAGATGTGCGCTGCAACCATGCATTTAAGTATGTGAGAGATCTATCTCCACAACTTATGACGACAGACCAAACACAGAAATCAGAAGCAGAATTGGTGCACCTGCCTGTGAGTTACTTTATCCACTCAATTGCGAGTGCAGCGCACATGAAAATCGCGAAAAATTCTGCGTCCAGTATTCTCGCTAACTTTGTCGAGATAGCCACAGATTAAGTTCGCGTGACCTAACGGTTTCGCGCACGTGACCACTGCCTAAAGGTACTTGGTTACGTAAACGCCACTTGAGTCCTAATGACAACTACTCAGACAGAAACGGCAGTGAAGGCCGCTGATGAGCCTCAAAGCAGCATTATGCCGTTCTTTGAGCAATCAATTCAGGACATGGAACTGCGGATCAACGAAAAACAGCAGAATCTGCGCCGTCTGGAGGCCCAGCGGAACTCCCTCAACGCCCGGGTCCGGCTGCTCAAAGAAGAACTCCAGCTGCTACAGGAGCCCGGCTCGCACGTCGGAGAGGTCGTGAAGGTGATGGGCAAGGACAAGGTGCTCGTAAAAGTGCATCCGGAGGGCAAATACGTCGTCGATATTGCTCCCGACATCGATATCAAAAAGATCCAGCCGAGCATGCGAGTGTGTCTCCGCAGCGACTCGTTCCAGCTCCACCAAATTCTGCCCAACAAGGTCGATCCCCTGGTGTCGCTGATGATGGTCGAGAAGGTTCCAGACTCGACCTTCGACATGGTAGGCGGCCTCGATAAACAGATCAAGGAGATCAAAGAGGTCATCGAGCTGCCTGTCAAGCACCCCGAGCTGTTCGAGAGCCTGGGTATTGCTCAACCCAAAGGTGTGATCCTTTACGGCCCCCCGGGCACAGGCAAGACTCTGCTGGCTAGAGCTGTCGCACACCACACAGAGTGCAAGTTCATTCGGGTATCAGGCTCCGAGCTGGTGCAAAAATATATCGGCGAAGGCAGCAGAATGGTGCGAGAGCTCTTCGTCATGGCCAGAGAGCACGCCCCCAGTATCATTTTTATGGACGAGATCGATTCCATCGGTTCATCACGCGTCGAAGGCAGTTCCGGTGGTGACTCCGAAGTCCAGCGCACGATGCTGGAGCTCCTCAACCAGCTCGATGGCTTTGAAAGCTCAAAGGACATCAAGATCATCATGGCTACAAACCGACTGGATATCCTCGACCCTGCATTGCTCAGACCCGGACGTATCGACCGCAAGATCGAGTTCCCTCCTCCAAGCGTCGAGGCCCGCACTGATATCCTCAAAATTCACTCGAGAAGCATGAACCTCACCCGAGGCATCAACCTCCGCAAGATCGCCGAGAAAATGACAAACTGCTCCGGTGCAGAAGTCAAGGGTGTGTGCTCCGAGGCCGGAATGTATGCTCTGCGTGAGCACCGCATCCACGTAACCCAGGAGGACTTTGAGCTTGCAGTAGCCAAGGTCATGGCCAGGAACGACAACAGCGAGATCGCCCTTGCCAAATTCTTCAAGTGATTAGCGCATATAGAACAAGTCAGCGCCCGTCACGCTGCATACGTATTCTTACGTCTCTTAATTACTTTCTGAGCGTAGTTCTAAATAAATATAAATAATCCTCACCCGACTGCTCCCTTGATGTAGCAGGCACACCCGCAACCGCTGGGGCACTCGTACTCACTCGCATATCCGCTCCATTTTACCAAACACTCTGTGTGTACCATGTGGTTGCACTTGAGACAAGCGCAGAATGCCGTAGTGACAATCTCGCGACAGTACGCACACACGGGCTTCTGAGCATGCTTAGGGTTGTGCGTACTTCGCCGACCCGCAAGTTTAACGTCAATCATAAACTCCTCACCGTTGTCATAGTCCCCTTCCTCCATGGCATCCTCGCCGGCCAATATAGGGTAGGGAACGTTCAGGAGTTCCAGTCGTTTGATGTACAGTCCCCACGCATACAAGATCTTGGCATAAATCTCACGTCGCTCCCGCATCACCTCGCCCTCTCGTGCCAGGTAATCGCCGATATATGGGTTGAGTCCCTTGGATGCCAGTACGAAATCACCATCTGTATCAATTGGATCAGAATACCGTATAGTAAGACTGAACTCATCAAAGTCCTGTCCGCCTTCCGGCGTCAATGATTTTGGAGTGGCCACAGACGGACTTGCCATGGTACTATGTGAAGTGGATGGCAGGCCACTAACAGAGAGCCGATGGAGATCATCCATTCCCATATGAATAAGATCAGTGGAGCTTTTGAATTGTCCAGGCACGCTTGGGCCACCCGAGTGGGCCATAGATCTCAGTGAATACCGGTGAGGTCTATCTGTGAGCTGCTTTTGGGGCTTCATTAGAGGATACTCAGATCCCAGTGAATTATTCTCGAGCATAAAATCGAGCTTGGTCTCGTAAAATGGCGTAAACGCTTTAGGCCGACCGCTAGCGTCCACGTGGAACCTGGTTGATTGATCAAGGAGGGGCTGGCTAAGCGCAGCGAAAACTGCGTCGAGCGCGATCGCCATGGGCATGTTTTGCTTCTTCCACAAGTAAGGTATCAGGCTTCCTCGGAGCTGTTCATATAAAGGATGACCGAACCAATGGATACTAGGCTTCTCATCAGGCTTCTTCGAGGCTGGAGGTGCGTAGCACTTTACGAGCCTCCAGATGTATCTCTCCTCTTTCAGCCCAAACTTATCGGCGACTTTTGCATTGTATTCAGCTACCTCACTGAGGTTTTCGGGCGTGATGTCAAGGCGATATTCAGCTGCGACGTCTGAGCGCGACGGCAGAAGATAGTTCAGATCCACAATTTTAACGATTCGGCTCTCCTTAACTGAATGCTCGCTGCGAGCATCCTCCGCATGAGAGTTATTATGGTTATTACCACCAGTGAATAGCCCATCACGATCCCTCCAGTTCCGCATTCGTACCGGCATTCTCGAATGCCAGTTCATATTTCTGGCATGGAAAGAGTAGTCAGTATCAAAGCTATCAAAAGAGTCGTCACTCTCGTCACTTTCCTCTCCAGCGAGCAATTTGTCAATTGAATACACGTTGATTTCTGGCGATTTTTCATCATTTCTTCGATTGATAGAGATGACCAAAGAGCCGTTGTTTGCCCACACAGCACCACAAGTTCGAGGGAGTGGCGTGGTATCTAGTAGAGGCTTGGGCCCAAAGCCTATAAACTCATCCGTACCCACTTTACCAAGGTCCATGTCATCATGGTAATGGTCGTCATGGGAAAGCTCCTCCCTTCCACCATATTCATCTTCACTAGACGAGGGATAAGCAACTAGATTGAAGTCGTCAAAAGTTGCCGGGTCCTCTTGTTGATAATCAACAGAATCAATGGATACCTTTTCTCCCATGAGAATCCTGAGACTATATTCAAGTGCAGGTTTGCCATGTTCTGCTAGAATTTGGCAAGAGTTGCTCAAGTCATTCTCTACTTGAGCAAGCTTCTGTGGGTCACTGTTTAAATCATCCTCGATCGAAATTTGCAGAGGAACAAACGGATAATCTGGCGGGAACGTGATGCTCACACGGAGAATAACCAGCTGGTTCTCACTTTTACCCCAAGGCCCTCTAATTGTGAGAGTGCACGTACCACAAGCGATATCGATCTTTTCGAATACCACCTTGGGAAACTTATTGCTCACGGCAGTGAATTCACGAGTGATATCACCAGCCGGTGTTCGTTCGAGTTCAGCACCATATGCGAGACCATCACTGGAAAATTGTGGTTCAGGGGCTGTTCCATCTCCACCACCAATTTGCACACCGGCAATCCAGTCGATATGCTGCCTTCCCTCGGCATCTTTTGAGTCAACATATCTTTCAATGCGATCCCTTAGCCCGAAAAAGCCCTGTCCAGCTGCGGATTTGAATCTATTGTCCGTGGGGTTCGTTCGGTAGGAATAATCTCGGGGTGGAATCTGCGGGAGCGCCGCCGGTACGTCGACAGAATTCAGCGAGTCCTCGTCGATCGAGAAAACGCACAACTGTTGATCTGCTCCCCATGTGATGAGATCGTAGCCGTTGCCATCTCTTCGAATAGTCACGTCTTTGATTGGTGCTTTGTGCCTCGAGAAAGACTGAACAACCTCCAGGTCGCATGTTCCGGGTATACTAAAATCACAGAGTAAGGCATTGTTTTCCCCACCTCGCATGGGAATAACAATTGCCCCATTTCCACCATCAGGCAAGAATCGACACTTCCAGATGGGAAAGTTTGTAGTATATGTAGAGCGAGGTTCCTGCTCGCCACCTTTTTTTAGGCTCTTTAGATTCCAGACCTTGACAGTACGATCAATAGATGCCGTGACCAGTCGGTTGGAGCTTGTGCCGTCAAACTCCACAGCATTCACTCGGCCGGCGTGTGCGTAAACTTCGTTGAGAGGAATATTGTTTTTCCGGGAATCCCACAGGAGCAGTCGGGAATCGTGTGTGCTTGCTAGTAAATGTGGCTGCGTTTTACTCCATTGAACCTGCGACGCTCCTCCATTAAAGTCTGCAAAACTCATGGAGGGCCTGACTGGGTCACGCATATCCCAAACATGTATAAAGGTATCAATAGAGCAAGTTGCCAGCAGATCTGGGCTTAATCTATTGAAAGAGACATCAGTAATTGCTCGGGAATGGCCATGTAGCATGTGCTCGATGGCCCGATGCGATGGTAGAGCCAAATTCCACACTACGAGCTTCTGGTTGGCTGTCGACACCACCCAATTCTGATGATCTGGATGTGTACACCATTGACTGGCTGAAACCTCCCAAGGAATACGGAGACTCAGATGTCGAGGAGGGCTGTATGGTTCCTGCAGATCGACTATGAACAGGCCTGAGCGGGAAGCAAGGGCCACATCTCGGCCACTTGGACTTGTTGTGATGGCCCCAATTCCATTTTCTGCCCTGAAGCTTAGCTTGAGCATTCCTGAAAGACCTGAACTAAGCGGTGTAAGATTGTGGCGTCGACGAACTTTAGTTGGCAAATGCAACGGTACCTCTAACTACTCACATCTTTCCATACTAATAACTAGACGCAAATTCAAATAAATCGGCAGTTAAAATGAAGTGCGGTGCTGGGTAATCTGCCGCTACATGTTAGTAAAAGGAAAAAAGAATAAATTTAAGCTATGTACACGGATTACTCCTTCTTTTCATCATTTTCGCGGGCCTTGTTTTCGTAGACCTTCTTGAAGACATCCAAAGACTTCTTCTGGATCTCGTCGGTCTTGGTGCGGAGCTCCTCGAGGTCAACCTCGCCGGAGGTCTCAGCGTTCTGGGCCTTGGCAATGAGCTCACGGAGACCAGCAATGCCCTCCTCAAGCTCCTTGACAGCGGACTCGTCAAGCTGAGCGCGGAACTCGTTGAGGGAAGACTCGATCTCGTTGACAGCAGAGTCGGAGCGGTTTGCGGCGTCAATGGTCTCACGACGGGCCTTGTCCTGCTCGGCGTACTTCTCGGCGTCCTTGATCATGCTCTCGATTTCAGAGTCGGACAAACCAGAAGATCCGGCGACAGTAATGGAAGCGTCCTTGTTGGTGCCCTTGTCGCGAGCAGAGACGTTGATGATACCATCAGCGTCAATGTCGAAGGTGACCTCAATCTGAGGAACACCCTTGGGGGCGGGAGGGATACCGCCGAGAGTGAAGTTGCCAATCAACTTGTTGTCACGGACCAACTCACGCTCACCCTGGTAGACACGGATCTCAACAGAGGTCTGACCAGTGGCAGCAGTGGAGAACACCTGGCTCTTGCGAGTAGGGATGGTAGTGTTACGGTTGATAAGACGAGTGAAGACACCACCCAAGGTCTCAATACCAAGAGACAAAGGAGTGACATCGAGCAACAAAACGTCCTGAACCTCACCGCTAAGCACGGCACCCTGGATGGCGGCACCAATGGCGACGGCCTCATCGGGGTTGACACTGCGGTTGGGCTCCTTGTTGAACAAGTTCTTGACGGTCTCGACAACCTTGGGCATACGAGACTGGCCACCGACCAGGATGACCTCGTTGACGTTGGAAGCAGAGAGGTCAGCATCCTTGAGAGCGCGCTTGACGGGGTCAACGGTGCGCTTGACAAGGGGCTCGACGAGCTTCTCGAACTGAGCGCGGGAGATAGTCTCGTTGATGTGCTTGGGGCCAGAAGCATCAGCGGTGATGAAAGGCAAGTTAATGTCAGTCTTGGCGGAGCTGGAGAGCTCGCACTTGGCCTTCTCAGCGGCCTCACGGATACGCTGGATGGCCATGCGGTCCTCGGAGAGGTCGATGCCAGAGTCCTTCTTGAAGCGGGCGACGATCTCGCGCACGAGGGCGATGTCAAAGTCCTCACCACCCAAGTGAGTGTCACCGTTGGTGGACTTGACCTCGAACACACCCTTCTGGATCTCGAGGATGGAGATATCGAAGGTACCACCACCCAAGTCGAAGACGGCGATGACCTTGTCGTCGGTCTTGTCGAGACCGTAGGCCAAAGCGGCGGCGGTGGGCTCGTTGACGACACGGAGGACGTTAAGGCCGACGATCTGACCGGCGTCCTTGGTGGCCTGACGCTGGGAGTCGTTGAAGTAGGCGGGCACGGTGACGACGGCGTTCTTGACGGGCTTGCCAAGGTGGACGTCAGCGGTCTCCTTCATCTTCTTGAGGATGAAACCACCGATCTGGGCGGGGGAGTAGGACTGGCCACGGGCCTCGACCCAGGCGTCGCCATTGCTGTGCTTGATGATCTTGTAGGGGACCTCCTTGATGTCCTTCTGGACCTCAGGGTCCTCGAAACGGCGACCAATGAGACGCTTGGTTGCGAAGAGGGTGTTGGTAGGGTTGACGACGGCCTGACGCTTAGCGGGAACACCGACGAGACGCTCACCATCCTCAGTGAAAGCAACTACTGAAGGAGTGGTACGGTTACCCTCGGCGTTCTCGATAACGCGGGGGGTCTTGCCCTCCATGACCGCAACGGCGGAGTTAGTGGTACCCAAATCGATACCAATGACGGCGCCCTGGACCTTGGAGGAATTGAAACGGTAAAATTGATTAGAGAGACTGGGCATGGCCATAGAAGGCATGCGCCGAGCCTGACGGGCAAAGCTACGAGCTGCGAGCATTATGTGACGTGAAATTTTCATTAGGGTTATATATTGTTGCTGACTGTACACTTAGTAATTGACCTCAGGTTCTACAAAGTTCTTTGAACAATCACAGTGACGGACTTGCTCGCAGCGGTGACCTCAAAACCCACACCTCAAAGATGCGTCCGAGCTGGTTGGCGGTGTGCCCGAGGGGGATGAACCTCGATACGTAGCTGAGATCAAAGTTTTGGTTTAGCACCAAAATTAAATAGGTATTTGTAGAAGTATTGAGAATGTGGTTGTGAATTGCCGCCACCAGCGGGTATCCCCACCATTCCACCAGTCCCAGCGAGTAGGCAATCTGCCGCTCGAGGTTGGGGATGTCGCGGATCGGCCGGTAAAACGTGTCTACTACGCACACCTGGGCCTGCGACGACGTAATAGCCGCGAGCCGGTCGAGGAAAAATGCCCTAGAACCTTCGTCCACAATGTGGACATTACTCATACCGGGGAGGTTAGCTTTCAGTTAGATATTATGCAAGTAGTGGATGTATTGAATGGGCCGTACAAGCTGGTACTGCCGGAGGAAATGCTCCCGGCCCAGTGGGACGGGGTCCTCCTGTACCGAGTGCACGGCAGGTACCTCGGGGTGGCGGAGTTTTCGGCTGCTCCAGGCACCATTGGCATTCCGCAACAGCTGAGCGAGGAGATTGGCGTGGGAATTGGCGACGAGATCCACGTCGAGCCGGCAGCCCTCCCCAAGGGTACCCAGATCACATTGCGAGCGAGCGAGGACCTCGAGTGGAAGACGATCCTCGAGTCGTATCTCCCCAAGAACTACTCTTGTCTGCAAAAAGGCCAGAAAATTAATGTATCGTATCTCGGGCAGCACCAATTGGAGGTCACAGCCCTCGAGCCCCAGGATGCCGTGTGCATCATCGACACCGATCTGGACCTGATACTGGACGTTCCACAGCCTGCGAAGGAGCAGAAGAAGTCGGCAAAAATCGGCGAGACCTTCACTCTCAGCAGCAGCCCCGTCGAGATTCCTGATGCATATCTCGAGTTCTCCGGGGAGGTGCTTATCGGGCCGCAGTACAACACCTCAACGGAGTCATTCACACACAGGTACACCACGAGCGACGGCTCGAGGGCGGTGAAGGCATCGGGCGCCGTGTGCGGAGTCGGAGAGGCGACGGTCGTTGCGAGCCCCCCTCAGGTGTCCGACGCGGCCGACGCCAGCAACCCAGTGTGCGAGTTCTGCGGAAAACACATTCCTCCGCAGTCGCTGGTGCTGCACACGTCGTTCTGTCGGCGAAACACCGTTCGCTGCGACAAGTGCGGCGAGGCATTCAGATCGAGCATACCCGCAAACCACTGGCACTGCTCGTGCGGAGTGCACGAGACGAACGATTTCTACCAGGACCACCTGAAACTGCATGAGCCCGCGACCTGCGAGTGCGGGTTCGCTGCGTCGTTCGAGGAGGTTGCGTACCACCGGGCGACTCAGTGCCCGCACCGGCTCCACATTTGTCGGTTCTGCCATCTGCTGCTTCCAGTCGGGGAAGAGTCTGCGCAGTCACGCATCCAGGGCTTTAGCGGCCACGAGTTCGAGTGCGGAAGCAAGACGGTCGTGTGCCCGTCGTGCTCGAAACCGGTGCTGCAGCGAGACCTGAACGCACACCTCCAGCACCATGACCTGGTGCGACGGGACAGAGCGTTCGAAACTGGCCCAGTGCTGTGCAGCAACCGCAACTGCCCCAACGTAGTCGCGAAACCGGGGCAGCAGCCTCCGGCCGACAGGCTGGGCCTGTGCCCGTCGTGCTACGGCGTTATTTATACTACTCAGCATGATCCCGATGGAAAGCTGCTGAGGTCGCGGCTTGAGAGGCGCTATGTGATCCAATTGTCTCGGGGCTGCGGCAACACCTGGTGCAGCAATCAGTACTGTGCGTCTGGATCTGGAATCAAGCGGCCGATGTCTGAAGTCATGAAGATGGTGGGCAACCTGATGGCCCAGGACGACATTTGCTTGTGCGTTGACCGGACGGCGACCAAGAAGGCGACGTTTCTCGACGACGATTCCGAGTACAGTCGCGAGTGGAGGGGTCTAGCGATCTCCTCGTGCTCGACGGAGGCCGACGCACTGCGGTGGCTCCAGGTCAATGCCCCTCGCGTAGACGGATCATAGCCAGAGCCACTGATACTATAATCCAATTGGCACCGCGGAGATAGTTGAGCACCACGGACGATAGCTATAGCATTTATTCACGATCTCGATGTAGTTTAGCATTATCTCGACCACAGTAGCATATCTCGATGTCACCTCGCAGGGTCGTCCAATCGCAGCGGCAGATAACGGTCCCGCGACTGGGCGACGAGAGCGAAAGCCATGGCAGCCTCGGCCGTGAGCTACCAAGTGGGCCACCGACTCGGGTGCCGATCGGCGGCCAGAGCGCAGCACAATCGTTTTAGCACAGGCAATTGTGCAATGCCGCCGTCGGTGGTCGCAGGCCGCGTGCGGCCGGAGCATGTTAGCTCTAATTACTGAATTACTGCTATAAACGCGATAAATAGGGGGTTTGCGTTACAAAATAAGACACTTTTTCTTGGGCTTGCCGCTGCTCGATTTCGGGGGCTCGAGGGCAGCGACAATAGCCTCGTCGAAGACGCCTTTGAGGCCGCGCTGGGTGAGGGCCGAGCACTCGACGTACTTGATGGCCCCTACCTCGCGGGCCAACCGCTCGCCCTTCTCCGGGGTGATCGGGTTCATATTCTGACGAGCGAGCTTCTGCAACACTCCAGGGTCATTACGGAGGTCGACCTGGGTCCCGACAATGAGGCTGGGCACCCCGGGGCAGTAGTGGCGGACCTCAGGCAGCCACTTGTCTCTGACATTTTCAAACGAGGCGGGTGCAGTGACCGAAAAGCACACCAGAAACACATCAGTTTGGGGGTAGCTGAGGGGGCGTAGGCGGTCGTAGTCCTCCTGCCCGGCGGTATCGAATAGTGTGAGCATGAACGGCTCGTCGGCGATCATCACCGTCACTGCGTAATTGTCAAACACGGTGGGAACGTACTCGCTGGGGAACTTGTTGGTGCTGTAGGACATCAGCAGACACGTCTTGCCGACGGCACCATCTCCAACCACTACACACTTGATTGTCTGCATCGGTTCAAAATAAAAATAAGGGAGGGAACAAGGCTGTGGGAGGGTTAGATAAGAGGTGACCTAGTTGAGGACAGGGTGAGCCTGAGTCATCCGACTTGATACGGGCGCGTAGAAAAATTTTAATTCGCAATCTAGACTATTTAATTAATTCGGGCCCGGGGTGGTGCCGCCATGTGGGGAGCTGCGACGAGGTAAGGGTACTCCATTCCCCACTTGCGGCGCGACGGGGCCGTGCGTTTCGAATATATAGATAATTTACCCAGTTTAGTGTCCAGTTCGGTGGCGACGCTCTTACGTAGTTATGTACGCGGTTACCGGGGCGGCGGGCTTCATTGGCTCGCACGTCGTGGATCGCCTGCTGGCGGCCGGCGCGCGCGTCGTGGCCGTCGACAAGCTCGACTACTGCTCAAGTTTGCGCAACGTGCACCCTGGCGCCGAGTTCGTCGCCGCAGACGTCACCGACGGCCACTCGCTGGCCAAGCTGTTTGAGAACCGCCCAATCAGGGCCGTCGTGCACTGCGCCGCCAACTCCCACGTCGACCGGTCGTTTTTGGCCCCGGCCGAGTTCTTTCGCAACAACGCCCTCGGCACCCAGACCCTGCTCGACGCGTGCCTTCGGGCCGGGGTCGACCAGTTCCTCCAGTTCAGCACCGACGAGGTGTACGGCTCGACCACCGGCACCGCCTGCGAGTCCACCCGCCTCGGGCCCACGAACCCGTACGCGGCGTCCAAGGCCGCGGCCGAGATGGTCGTCGAGACCTACCACAAGTGCTACGGGCTCCCCACCGTCACGGTGCGGTCCAACAACGTGTACGGCCCGCGCCAGTACCCCGAAAAGCTCATCCCCAAGTTCACGCTGCGGCTCAGAGACGACCGGCCCTGCTTCCTCCACGGCTCGGGGCTCCACCAGCGCACGTTCGTGTACGCCACGGACGTCGCCGACGCAGTGGCCCTGCTGCTCGACGCAGGCAAGCCCGGGCACGTCTACAACGTCGGGACCTACGACCAGCACACCAACATCGAGGTCGCCCGCATGCTCGCCGCCAAGCTGCACAAGCCCCTGAGCCTCATCCAGCACACCCAGGACAGGCTCTATAATGACGAACGCTACGAGATGGACCTCTCCAAGATCGAGAGCCTCGGCTGGGCCCCAAAAGTCTCGTTCGAGGACGGCATCGACAGGACCATCAGCTGGTACCTGCGCGAGCCGTTCCGGTGGGCACCGTTCACGGTGTGATTTGTACTAGTTTGATAATATATAACTAATTCTTTTTGGCTTTCTTCTTGGGCCGCTTGGGCTCGTCGTCCGACATGCTCACGTCGGAGTCAAACTCCTCAGCATCGTCGGTGTCGCTGTCGTCGTTAAAGTCCTCGTCGTCAGACTCTTCATCGTCCAGGTCCAGGCCCTCGGTGATGGCCTCGAGCCGCTTCTGCTCCGCGACAATATCGTTCGTGACCTTGATGGTCTTGCTCGACATGTAGGTCTCAATCGAGTACTGCTCCTCGCGCTCAATCGAGCTGAAGCTGTAGTGGCCCTGGCGGTTTTTCAGATTAATGGTCAGATCGAATGTGCGCGACGAGGCCACCGCGCCACCAACGCGCGAGAACACCACCTCGTTCACATCGGTGAACGGGATGTACACCGGCGCCCTGGAGATGAACAAAAACGCCTTCTCCAGAATGTACAGCGACCCGCTCGCCGCCTTGTAGGAGCACTCGATACACGGCTGGTTGTGCGCGGAGACGAACGACCCAGTGAATGTGATTTTGCGCTGGGCCAGACCCTTGAGCAGGTTCGACACCACCCGGAACCCGGGGTCGTCGTAGGTCTTTTCCAAACGGTCAGCGTATTTCTGTTGGAACTCCTCTTCCTCAACATTAAGATCAACTTGCAAGACCTCGTCACGAGCAAACTGCATCACCAGGAACGGGTACCTAGTCTGGCCCTGCGACAGCGGCGGATCGAGCTGCAAGATCACCAGATTGTGCAGCTCGTCGCTTTTGGGGAGCACGAATATCCGCTGTATAGTTGTGTAGCGAACTTTGTAGTCGTAGGATTTGCCGCGCAGCCGGAACGAGTCGCCGCACAGATCCATGTCGTAGCGGCCGCGGGGGGTGAGAAACAGAATGTCCTCGACGCCCACGAGCTCGTCGCCCTTGACGTACCCGAGATTGACCTTGTCCTTGAGTTCCTGGCAAAACACGTCGGCCGCATTATACTCGATGTCCTTCGTCTCGACCCCAAGCTCTTCCTTCACCTCCTCCTTGAGCTCAGTCTCGTCGACCTTGAGGGCCTCTTTCACCTCCTCGGTCCCGACGGTGCCAGGCACGTAGAATCGCAGCTCCACCAGCTCGTCTCCCGCCTGGCTGCGCTCAGAGGCCCCCTCGAGAGCAAACTCGACTGCCACCTCGCTTTTTCCAATCACGTTGGCGTTCGCCACCTGGTCGTACGGGACCTCCACGGCTGGACGCCCGCCAATATTGAACGTGAGCTCCCCCTTCTCGAACTCAGTGTGGCCCCAGTTCCAGCCTCGCGTGCTGTGCTCGCGGGGATCCAGCGGGAGATCAAGCGTATTAGACAGCGCATTCTTGAGCCTCTCAAAATCAGAGCCCTCGAACCCATCGAATTGGACTACTGTGCCGCTTTTTTGGCTCAATCGAAGCATCCACCCCCGCGCTCCCCTGGTCCACTGGGCGCTAACCAGCTCGTCTGCGGGCAAAAGCACGGGCTCTTGGGGTTTCCCGCTCACGGTGGCACTGGATTTCCAGCCTAGACCGCTTTCAGACATGCGCATCTGGCCAGAAGCACGACTTTGGTTGTAGTAGATGCCGTCGTACTGTGTAGACATGCTGACTAACACGATCGCCCAGGCTAAATACCTCTGAGACAGCAATGCGAGCGCCTTGGGGCAAATCAAGCGGGCGTCCCGGTGAATATCCGAAATCGTGTGCAGAGCTGGACCCCCAGAGTGGTTGACGCAGGGACCACCTGGTTATGCATTCGCGTGCGTGGTGCCTGGACCCTCAATGCATACTGATTGAAAGCTTGGGACTTTGCAACGCGCCGAGGCCCCGTACTGCTCGAGGCCTGCCGCCAATCTTTCATCTGCCACAGGTGCGTCGAATGCATGTGGAGGCTATGCAATGCACTGGGACCAGCGGAGTTCCGTGGAATCGACATCACAATACGGGGATTTTGAGACCAATTTTGTGGTCCTGGTCCAGCGACTTTGTGAGGACCTGCATATGCATGGTGCTAGCCAGGTGCAGCCTGAGAAATTGTGGTAGCGAGGGTCATTGGGCGACTCCGATGCATCGTGATGCATGGTTCACGTCAATTGTGGTCCACGGGTCTATTCAGGTCGCAGATATCTCCGGCCCGTTCCTGCGCTACACTGAGCCCTGCCGCTGATGATGTACGACGACGCTACCTGTTTCAGTGAGTTACAGCCACGAATGTATTAGATGAGAGTGCCTATGCTATTTAATAAATATTAGAATTGGGGCCTACGCTTCCGCCCGCTGTACTTGGAATCTAGAGCCACCGCCTTGCCACGCTTGCGCATCTCGCCCTTCTTACGCTTGACAAAGTCCCGATGAGACTCTACTCCTTTACGCCTTGCTTTCTTTTGTACTTGCTCGACTTTGACGCCCTCAAGATTCAGACCCTCGTCAGCTACCCCGGCACACAGCACAAGATAGTACTTTTTGTTGCGCTTTGAGCTCTCGTTGTCAATCACCAGACCACCACTAAAACCAGTGAGCTTAGCTGCGTGCGTGATCTGATCTATCTGCTTCTGATCGCTCGGATAAAATTGACATACAGCTTTGCCTCCACGCTTCAGGGACGCATAAAGTGTTTGGAAGAACCTCTGCAGACGCTTCTTGGGATTCGCATCGCTAGTGTCAGCATTGCACAGCCACTGGATCGCAGAGATGCTAATAGCAGCATCAAAAGTGCCTGCTCTGAATGGCACCCCTGCACCCATATCTGCTAAGAACAGATCGCCCTCAACTTCACGGTCTAGTGCTTGACCCAGCATCGAGGCAGCAATGTCCATACCAATCCAGTACTGGCCCTCCTCGGTGAGAATCTCTCCACTGAGGCCCGAACCACAGCCAATATCAAGAACGAACTGGCCCTTGGGGATGTTCAGCAACTCCAGAGCCCTGAGAGTCATTTCTGCCTGAATCTGCTGGACACGAGTATTCTCAGTGTATTTTCCTGCCTCCTCGTCATTGTAGAATATCTCTGGCGGAGCAGTGTACTCAGGTCTACTCATGAAAAGTTTCTGAGGCGCGCGCCACCCTTGGGAAATTTTACGTTAGTAAGATGATCAGGATAATAGATAAGAATTTCATATTGAAGAATGGGAATGCTCGGTCGTAGGAGCTGATATGTACTGACTGGATAGGTGCTCATGCAGAGAGAGCATTCAGTATCGCCTATCACCAGAATATAGCCACAACTGATAATCTGTGAGAAACAGTTGTGGATGTACTTTCGCGTTCCAGAGTACTTTTAATTGGAAGCTCGTGGCGGTGTTTCAAGGTGGTGATGGCTTGAGCCAATGGTTGTGAATTGCGCAGCATGGCTAATGATGCACCCACCTGCAGGTCTGGCCGCGTTCAATTGTTTGTATTGTCACTATGGACTTAGCAAGAGCAAACTGTTCCTATCGAGCCCATTGTATTTAGACAAGTGCTGTGATCTCGCTAACGAGTTCGGCGCTAACGAGGACCGTAGTATGATCGTTGTGTGATCTGAAATCGTTTCTTTTAGAGATCAACTCCCTGAAACATATGATGTGCATAAGTAGGTACAGATAAAGTAGGTACAGACAATAATACACCACCTCGTACCACCCTATGTGCCTATACTTGTAGTAGGCCGAGAGTGTCGAGAAACACAAGTACTATGTGCAGGGGCACGGCCCTAAATCTACGAAAGACCGTTGGATACTCTAATTTGCGTACTACTGCGCAGCACGGATCAAGCGAGGCATCCTGCGCATGCCTCCGTCATGCGTTTACAAGCCTCGATTTGACATGTCTGATGTCATTCGAAAAATGCAGATCGATGGCGCTTAGGCCCGCCGATAGATAGACGAAATGTTTATTTTGTTTGCGAGCTTTTAGAGAATAGTCCAAAAAATAAAACAACACGGAGAAAAGCACCGATGTGATTTGCGATCAAGCATGTTGCATCTGACTAGCTGCCGGACTGCACGAAATGCATTCGAGATGCTTTAACCTTAGAGAGTTATCCTACAAGTAGAGATTCAGCCGAGGACATCGAAGGGACAAAGTGCTGCTAGTTAGCTATTGATGAGCGTCCGACAAAAGTCCAATCTAGGGCTTTGCCTGCATATGGTTATTTACCCGGCTATGCATGCTAGGTCCTAGTTTAGGCGCGAACGCGAGGGTAGGAAGGGCAGGTAGATTTATTTTTCGTCGAGTTCTTTCAAAAAAATCGTTGATCCGTCAGGCTCATCGTACGTAGAGTTCAACAAGATTTCGGGGTATAAGCTCATGCAGCCTCGCAGTTTGGCCGTTAGTTTGGGACGAATGTGATATTACCAAATCAGGGCAGAAGTGCTGTGGCTGAGCGTACCAAACCGATATAAATAATATGCAGAAATTCGTACATACCAAGAAGTGAATCTGCTTACTTGTGGCGTCATGGTTAATAGCGAAGTGGCCAGTGACTTGCGCAGGCTGCCGTCTACAAAACGGAAACATCTACCTCTAAACCCCGAAGATAGTCAAGTCGATCTCACAAAACATGGGAAGCCTGTTAGGAAGCCAGTGCACCGCTTGAGGTTCCGCAATGTGCTGTCGTCGCATGCCACTAGTATTCTCGACTCTGAAGCGTGGCTGACGAGCCCAGCAATTGGCTTTTGGATCTGTTACTGGATTGTTATTGGCATCTACGCCATAGATATCATGGTGCTGAACTACTGGAATAATGGTACTCCTTTCGAGAGCAACATATTGCTTTTGATGAAAAGAGACATCTGGAGGGTCGCAATTATCGATACCGCGCTATATTTGTGCACATACTTTACTTTCTTTCTCCAAGTGCTAGTAAAGTATGATCTCATCTCGTGGAACAAGGTGGGCTGGATAGTGCAGCACGCATACCAGACTTGGTATTTATTCTTCTTCATTGGTATGGCTAGGTTCCAGGAACTGACCTGGATTTCTCAGATCTTCCTAGTATTGCATTCGTTGACGTTCATTATGAAACAGCACTCATATGCAATGTACAACGCTCATCTACACTCCATCACCAACGAACTTCGTTCATGCAAGGAATGGAATACAGACTCGTTGAGTTCAGAGACAGCTGCTGAGGTCAAGGACCGGATTTCCTTTTGTACCGAAGAGCTTGACCTTCAATCCACTAAGGTCAGATATCCTGACAACATCAACCTCAAGAACTTCTTCATGTATACCATGTTCCCCACAGTAGTGTACCAACTGGAGTTCCCCCGTACACCCAGAGTGAGATGGAGTTTTGTGTTGTCCAAACTACTCGCAACTTTTGGGATCTTGCTAATTCTGGTTGTCATAACGCAGCAGACTTTGTATCCAGCGACGATTGAGGCCCTCTCACTACGAGAACTGCCCGTCTTAAGGAGACTCAAATATTATCCGTGGCTGCTGTTCTCAGTTCTGCCTACTCTCATCACATCATATATCTTGGTGTTCTATTTGATTTGGGATGCAGTGCTCAATTGTGTTGCAGAGCTCTCGTGTTATGGAGATCGTGAGTTCTACAGGGATTGGTGGAATTCGAAAACTTGGGATAAGTTTGCTCGTGACTGGAACGTGCCAGTTCACCAA
The DNA here is from genome assembly GCA_023628975.1 of Wickerhamiella pararugosa. Taxonomy (NCBI): domain Eukaryota; kingdom Fungi; phylum Ascomycota; class Dipodascomycetes; order Dipodascales; family Trichomonascaceae; genus Wickerhamiella; species Wickerhamiella pararugosa. The sequence goes on along the minus strand of JAMAJQ010000004.1, from coordinate 765,822 downwards.
TTTTTTTATCGACATGTTTACCATTCATCGATTGCATCTCTCAAGCTCAATCGTCTACAGGCGACCTTCCTCACATTCCTGCTCTCTGCTTGCGTTCATGAGCTTGCCATGTTTGTGATCTTCGACCGTCTCAGAGGATACTTGTTCCTGATGCAGCTGAGCCAGCTTCCTCTGGAGTACCTCTGCCGTACTCAATTCATGAGGAAGCGCCCTCTTATTGGTTTAGTAGTGTTCTGGTTTGGCATTTGCACGGGGCCGTCCATCCTCTGTTCTTTGTATTTGATTGTTTAACGTTGTCTTTAGGCATTAGAAGCTCAAAATGAATTCATTCGCATTTACATTTCTAGTAACTAGTTTCGACATAAGCTAGTCGATGACCTGATTTGTAAACCTTCAATGCGATTGAATAAATCTTAGGGCTCCAAAATCACCCGTGGAGTTAGCATCTCTACCTGAAAACGAGACCATCTTTGTCAATATTTCACTGTATGCGAATGCGATGCCAAGGCTAACATCTTCTATAAACGACCATGCATCTATAGAGCTCAGAACGTCACTTACAGACTTTTGGACCGATATGATTTGCGATCAAGCATGTTGCATATGACTAGCTGTTCGATACGCGTGCACTGTGTACTTTCATGACATTTCTCAGATGTAGTTAAATCATTTTTATATATAATCAATATTATATATTCAGTAATCATTTTTTATTATACAATATAGGCTAACATACTCCACAATGCTCAAGTGTATATTATTCAATTAATGCGTTCGAATCGAATACGAAATGCATGCAAGACACTGGAACTTTGAAGATTTACCCAAGTAGTAGAGTTCTAATTGAGTATTTTAGAGCGAAAGAACGCCATCGGTTTACTACTAACGACTATTCGACTCATTTCCACTCGAGGGCTTGCCTACATATGTGGTTAATTACCCGACTATGCATGATGGATCTTAGCTTAGGCGCGAGCGCCAGAATAGGAGGCGAGTAGAACAGCTTATCAGTTACATCCCAAATTGGTTCTTACCTCAAGCTTATTGGTAGGCATACTTATTGGAAGTTTAAGTCGCAAGCTCATGCACGTCGCAAGCTCATGCACGTCGCATTCAGGCCGTTAATCTTCGACCTATGCGATATTACCAAATCAGGGAGAGCAGTGCTGTTGCTGAGTGTACCCACACCATATATACTACGCAGATACTCGCAATATCAATATCTGCTTACTTGTGGCGTCATGGTCGATAGCGAAGTGGCTAGTGACTTACGCAAGCTGCCGTCTACAAAACGGAAACATCTACCCTCAAACCCCGAAGATGATCAAGTAGATCTCACAAAACATGGGAAACCTGTTAGAAAGCCAGTGCACCGCCTGAGGTTCCGCAATGTGTTGTCGTCGCATGCAACTACTATTCTCGACTCTGATGAATGGTTGACGAACCCAGCAATTGGGTTTTGGTTTTTATTCTGGGTTGTTATGGGCGTTTACGCTGTAGATATCATGGTGTTGAACTACTGGAGCAATGGTACTGCTTTCGAGAGCAACATATTGCTTTTGATGAAACGAGATATTTGTAGGGTCGCAATTATCGATACCGTGCTGTATTTGTCCGCTTACTTTACTTTCTTTCTCCAAGTGCTAGTAAAATATAATCTCATCTCGTGGAACAAGGTGGGTTGGATAGTCCAGCATGCATACCAGACTTGGTACCTGTTCTTCTTCATTGGTATAGCTAGGTTCCAGGCACTGACCTGGATTTCTCAGATCTTCCTGGTCTTGCACTCTTTGACGTTCATTATGAAACAGCACTCATATGCAATGTACAACGCTCATCTTCACTCCATCACCAACGAACTTCGTTCATGCAAGGAATGGAATACAGACTCGTTGCGTTCAGAGACAGCTGCTGAGGTCAAGGAACGGATTTCCTTTTGTACCGAGGAGCTTGACCTTCAATCCACCAAAATCAGATATCCTGACAACATCAACCTCAAGAACTTCTTCATGTACACCATGTATCCCACAGTGGTGTATCAGCTGGAGTTCCCCCGTACACCCAGAGTGAGATGGAGCTTTGTGTTCTCCAAGCTACTTGCAACTTTTGGGATCTTGCTAATTCTAATTGTTATAACACAGCAAAGTCTGTACCCAGCGACGATTGAGGCCCTAGAACTACGAGAGCTGCCTATCGTCAGGAGACTCAAGCATTATCCGTGGCTGCTGTTCTCAGTTCTGCCTACGCTCATCACATCATATATCCTGGTGTTCTATCTGATTTGGGATGCAGTGCTCAATTGTGTTGCAGAGCTCTCGTGTTATGGAGATCGTGAGTTCTATAGGGATTGGTGGAATTCGACATCATGGGAGAAGTTTGCTCGTGACTGGAACGTGCCAGTTCACCAATTTCTTCATCGCCATGTTTACCATTCATCGATTGCATCTCTCAAGCTCAATCGTGTCCAAGCGACTTTCCTCACATTCCTGCTCTCTGCTTGCGTTCATGAGCTTGCCATGTTTGTGATCTTCGACCGTCTCAGAGGATATTTGTTCCTGATGCAGCTGAGCCAGCTTCCTCTGGAATACCTCTGTCGTACTAAGTTTATGCGGGAGCGTCCTCTTCTTGGTCTAACGGTCTTCTGGTTTGGCATTTGCACGGGGCCGTCCATTCTCTGTTCTTTGTATTTGATTGTTTGACCTTGTTTAGGCATTAGAAGCTCAAAATAAACTCAATCGCATTTACATTTCTAGTAGCTAGTTTCGACGCAAGCTAGTCGATGACCTCATTTGTAAACCATTCAATGCAATTGAACAAATCTTAGGGCTCAAAAATTACCCGAGGAGTTAGCACCTACCTGAATACGAGACATCTTTGTCAAGGCTTCACTCATACAAATGCAATGCCAGGATTAACATCCTATATGAACGAGCATACATCTATTAAGAGCTCACAACGTCACTTATAGACTTTTCGGTTATGTACATTCAGGATCGGCTAGCTGGATAATTTAGCGGTAGATCTCATCAAACGGTCTTGTATCATTAAAGCACTGATCGAAAACTTGATTGACGACCAGCTGAGCAGTCTCCTTGTCGGGGCAATTTGGATTACCTGCCACGCTTAATGCAGCTCTGCGACGAACACAATCTTGGTGGCCTTTTCCGAACTTCCAAAATCCGTGCTTGACCATTTGATTCCACATTCTGCACTCACCACTGAGACTTGAAGCGCGAATTTCAGAGCAAGCGTGGTGTCTCAAGTTACCCCAGTCAACTTGGAATCTGCATTCATCGTATGCGTGTATCATTTCGTGCGTTAATGTGTCTTCTGTATGAGATTTGCCCAAAAGCTTGTTCTGGCACAGCAAAATTCCCAGCTCGGGATGGAATCCACCAGACTTCATGTCGTCGCATTTCCCGCAGATGATGTTGTTTGCATTAATATTTCCCCCTATTTTGTCGATTTCGTCGGCCATGAACCGTACGCTCGGGGAATATGCCAGTAGCCAGTCCTTATACTCATTACATTGCTGACACTGTTTTTGGTCTAAAGCTTTCTCCTGTTTTAGCTTAAAATCCCGAGTTTCTTCCTCATTCAGCTGGCCGGTCCAGTATTTCACTGTTTGAAAGAAACTGTCCATCCGTGGCGAAGTGGCGAAGTGGCTAAATTACTCTAATGTGCCTCTAGGCTAATCGTGGCGTATGTGAGGCGACTGATCTAAAAATTACCTGAACTAGCAAATCCTTAAAAATGTCAAACTTGTGGGTTGCAGCTTCCGACAATGACATAGACGCAGTCAAAAAGTTTCTAGAGGCGGGAGAGTATACTGCAAATTCGAAAGATGAGAATGGTTATACTCCAATTCATGCAGCAGCCTCTTATGGCCACAAGGAGCTGCTCAGATATTTAATTGAGAACGGCGGTGATCCTAATATCACCGATGGAGAAGGTGACACTCCGCTACATGCTGTTGAGGATGTTGAGACTGCTCAACTCTTGCTCGAGCTTGGGGCTGAACTTGCAAAGAAAAATCAAGACGACCAGACTCCTCTCGACAAAGCAGTGGATGAGCAGGAGTATCCCGAGCTTATTAACTTCCTCATGATCAAATCCGGCAAGCAGCCTGAGAACATTGAGCTCACAGTCAATTATGAAGATCCCACAACAGACATCTCGGGTGAGCAGGTCGCCACAGAAGAGCAGCGCAAGAAATTAGGCGAGATTATTCAAAACGGGACTGATGCCGATCTCGAGAAGTTTCTCCAGGAGACCGTCGGTGGAGATCCTGATGCATCTGGGTCCAGCGGGCGACCCAAGAAACAACGACGGGCTAATGATGAGTAGATTAGGGCCATGCCATAATTTATTAGTGGATGAGTTGTACGTTTATGCCTACCAAGGTAGACTGGGAGCAGTAAACTATGTACAATAAATAATTTAATCTCTAGACAAGAAACCTTGATATGCTTCCTGGGGAATGTGGACTCTTCCGACAGATTGCATATTTCTCTTACCTTCTTTCTGTTTGGCAAGGAGTTTCTTGCGTCGTGTTATGTCTGCAGCATGTAGCTTGGCTAGAACATCCTTTCTTTTGGCCTTGATGGTTTCGCGGGCAATTATGCGATTACCGCATCTGGCCTGGATGATAACCTCGAATAATTGGTAACGCAGGTACTCTTTGAATTTCTTCACCCACTCTCGTCCCCGAACATCCACCTGGGAAACATGCATAACCTTTGCCAACGCATCGACACCTTGTCCGTTCACCAAGAGCTCCAACTTGACGATTTTCGAGGACTGGTATCCGGCATCATCATAGTCAAGAGACGCATACCCCTTGGTGGCACCTTTCAACTTGCCAAAGAAATCCTCAACGAGCTCAGCTAGAGGGATGAGGAACGTTGCTCTTACCTGACCATTAGCAAGGTATTCCAAATCCGTTTGTTGACCACGGTTGGCCTGGCAAAGCTTCACCACGTTGCTAACATGATCCGGCGGAGTGTGAATTGTAGCCTCCACAAACGGTTCCTGTAAATCTTGAACTCCAAACGGTCCTGAGGTGATGGTAGGAAAATCATCAGGGTTGGTGATGATATTCTCCGTTCCGTCTTTTCGAATGATCTTATATGGTACAGTTGGGGCTGTGAAGATCAAGTCTCCACCGTGCTCCCTCTTTAGGCGATCTTGAAAGACGGAAGCATGCAAAGTCCCTAGGAATCCCAACCTCCAGCCTTGACCCAGAGCGTTTGAGGTCTCTTTTTGTAGGGTCACGGACCTGTCGTTGAGCGTGAGCAGCTCCATACTCTCTTCAAGCTGCTCGAAGTTGGCGCCTTCAGCTGGGAAGGCTCCCATAAACACCATAGGCTTGACCTCCTCGAAGCCTGGGAGAGCCTCTACAGGGTGATTTGCAAGCATGAACGTGTCGCCGATGTGCGCATCTTGGCTTCTTTTCATACCAGTAATGACGTACCCTAGCTGGCCAGCTGTGAGATTCTTGAGAGCAACGCGCTCGGGGTACATGATGCCCACCTCCTTCACGTCATATTTGAGCTGAGTGTGGGCACTCATGATTCTGGATCCTTTAGCAATCTTTCCATCTACAATCTTGACCAGGAGGATCACGCCGAGAAACTGATCAAACCAAGAATCCACTAGGAACGCCTTCAAAGGGGCGTTAATATCACCCTTCGGGGAATCGATATGCTCAATAATGGCAGGAAATAGGGCTTCAACATTCTTTCCCGACTTTGCTGAGATGGCGATGGGGTCGAGCAGGTCAAACATCTCGAAAACCTGCTCGGTGACCTTTGGGACATCTGCATGTGGCAGGTCAATTTTGTTGATCACGGGAATCATAGTGAGACCGTTGTCATAAGCTAGCTGGAAATTGGCTACTGTTTGCGCCTGGACGCCCTGCGATGCATCCACTAGTAACAGTGCACCTTCACATGATGCATAGGACCGGCTCACTTCTTGACGAAAGTCTACATGGCCAGGGGTATCAACCAAGTGTAGCAGATAGTCCGTTCCTTTATGATTATAGAGCATAGAGCAGGTTTGTGCCTTTACAGTAATGCCTCTTTCTCGCTCGACATCCAGCTTATCGAGAACCTGCTGGTTCTTCATTGTTTCATCGATGACTCCAGTCATTTCCAGCATTCTGTCACTGAGGGTAGATTTGCCATGATCTACGTGGGCAACAATTGCAAAGTTTCGGTAGTTCTCTATAGGGATGGCTCTGATTCTCTCCTCGAGCTCTTTGGATGCAATTTTGGACTCGACTTTCCGTGCCATTTTTTTGCCCCTATATAGAGATAAAGGGGTGACCCCGAGTAACCTCGGGCTCAGAACTGGTCTGGCAAATTTCGCCAACCCTCCAAGCATAGGTAGAAGTCACGTGTGAAAATTTCACCAGATATTTCTCCTCGGATCGCTCGGGCAAGTTTTTGGCGAAACACTGAAATTTCACTCGTAGGGGAAACGTGATTGTTGAAATGCGGTTGCCAGGGTTTTAGTGCTCAGTTTTGCATTTTCTGCTCACCGCTTATCTCCAGTCCTCGACGCCTTATTATTCATCATGTTTCTGGCACTGTTAGGAACAGCTCAGGCGCTGAATCCCGCGGTGGAGCAGGTGCTGTCCTTTTTGTCGAGCTCTGCTACGCCCATTAAGGATGCTGAGTGGAACGAAATGACTTTCTTCCAGCGTGTTCGGGCCTACGACTGGCAGATGGAGTACCTAATTCTGGGTACCTTCTTTTTGTACATCGCGTTCCACAAATGGGGCTCCATTCGTAACCAGAAAAAAGTCGACGACTGGATGAATGCTGTTCGCCCTGTTTTGGAGGCAGAGTTCTCAGACGTTGGCTGCAACCCCACTCAGGAGATCATCAAGGACTCTACTACTCGCTTTGCCGGGTACGCTACTGGCAGAGTGAACATCCAAAACGTTAATATGCGATTCCATTTGGTAGACCGTCATAATGCGGTTGCAGTGCTGTGCGGCTTGTTTGTGCCCGCCCTCAAGTCATTTGAGGGCATCAAGGACGAAGTGCTGTTGGAGATTGTTCCTCTCGATCCCATGGCGATCGAGCCAATGATCTTCGCTGTGTGCCACAAGGAGAATATGAGCGAGCTTCGAGATGCGAACTACTACCTCAGCTTGACTCGCACTACGGACAGTCCCAAGCTCCCCCCTTACCTGTGCTTCATGTCTGAGCACAAGGACGTAATTGACGCCTGCCTGACTCCCGAGTTGCAGCAGGCTCTGACCGAGGGTGGCGACCTTATCGAGATGATCGCTGTGACTGACCAGAGCTCTACCGCCCCCGAGAAGATTGAGGACGTCGCTCCCCAGACTCGCGTCTATGCGTCGTTCCGCTACCCTGCCAAGGGCGAGGAAGCCAAGCTCGCAAAGCTGGTTGCAGCTACCCTGCACTTGGTCGACCATCTAATTTCCAAGAAGCCTCTGCGTCCCGAGACTGCCAAGAAGATCAAGCAGACTCGCGATGCCAGCGTGGTGAGAATCAAGCGCAAGGCCGAGAAGGAGCGCCAGGAGCAGCTGGAGCTTAAGCGTGCCGAGGAGCGCCGCAACGCCGAGCGCGAGATGGACAAACTCAGCGAGAAGGAACAGCGCAAGCTCGCCAAGAAGCAGCAGGAAAAGGAGCAGCGCAAGCTGCAAAAGAAACAAAAGCTGCGCGGTTGATGTAGTGTAGATAACTAATAGCTGGCAGTGGTCGTGCTCGAAGGCGCGGCCAAAGTGCCAATTCAGACTGGACTTTACTTTTTCTGTTTTAATTTCCAATAAGTTTAATTTACATTTTTATGAGGTCAGTTGTCGGTGAGTTATTTTGTGCAGGCCGACACTTTTGGTACCTTTGATCACGCACTGTGCATTTTCCCACTAAACTACAGATCCTGACATCCTGATCAGCCCCAAACGCGGTCTACCAGCTAATGAATAATCAAATTAAAGTCGCGATTCTGCAGTGCACGCGCTGCCTCGCGGTTCTGGGCGACACTACGCGTTTCGTTTGCGTGGATTCGAAACTCGGCGTGTTCGTAATCTCACAGGTGCCCCCTGGTGCCGTCCTCGTCGAGAGAGATTGTGCCGAGTACGACGGCCTGGTTTGTGCTAAATGCAAGCTGACGGTGGGAAAAATGTTTCTCAAACGAACCAATATCGACCCTCGACTCTTGCATAAATACGCTTTTGATGCAGATGCGTTCGTCGCTTATGAATTGACGGTGCCAATCCCTCCACAGCTACAAAAGATTGTGCATTCGGAAAAGAGCACGCAAGAAACAGAGAATCAAGCCAGCAGCAACCAGAAAATTCAGCAATTGGAAGAGCGACTCGCCTCGGTCGAGAGCCTTTTATGTTATTTATTCGAGACCCGTGAGACGGCCAATTCAGACGCACACTAGACTGGGAGATCAGGACATTCAGCAGTGTATAAAACACGTTTGAACTGATAAGGATGGTCTGGCTCACGATCCAGACCTGGAGAGCTTACCCTGATTTTGCTCAAATTTCCCAACGTACCGAACAGCTCGATCGAATTATTTATGAAACATTTTATTAATGCCAGGTTTTGCACAGGTGCCGGCTGCAGCGCTTCCATCGGCGGATGAGAGCACCCCGCATGGACCAGGCGTCATCGACTCAAGATTTTACGTATGTGCTATTGTAAACTATCTGAACACTGATACTTCCTAAGGCCCCTTGACTGGATCGTACAGTTATTAGTTCCAATCTCAACGACCACGTGACCACCTTTCAATCAAATGAGCTTCAGACCGCTGGTTCGTCCTCTGGCCCTTGGCGTGGCATCCACGGTACTCCTTGGGGGTGTAGCCTACGCACAGGGCGATGAGCTTCCTATGGGTGTGTACGTGTGGGGAGACAACACGAATAAGCTCGTTTCGAACATTCCCGACACTCAGATCAAAATTCCTATTCCCGTCAAGTATTTCGAGAACAAATACATCAAAGACCTGGCTATTAGTCCTGAAGTTGCTGCCGCTGTCCTGCCGTCTGGCAAGGTTGTTCAATGGACGCAGGCTGACGACCAGTACGAGGTCAATGGCCTGAAAGGGATCGAGCAGGTCAGAGTGTTTGGTGACATCGTCGCTACTCGTTCTAAGAATGGAGACATTTTCTGCTGGCATGCTGGCTCCAGCTCTGGCCGGCTACAGAAATTCAAGCACGAGGGACTGGGCTGGTTTGAGAAGATCGTTGATTTCGACATGGGCAGAGATCACATTGTCGCTCTCACATCTAGAGGGCGAGTAATGACTGGATTGACACAGTCGATTGCTCATCATAACGGGCAACTGGGTATTGCGGCGCTCCCCAGCTTCGACACCGCCCCGGATCCCTACCAACTCTACCATGTCCGACTCCTCCACGGTACTCCAATCTCCAAGGTTGCTAGTGGCGACGAACATGTCCTCATGTTGGCCAAAGCTGGTGAAGTCTATGGATGTGGAAGCAACAGCTTTGGACAGCTAATGAACAAAGTCAAACCCCTCAATCCAAATGTAAATGTACCAACAAAGCTCCAAACTCCCTTGGGATCACGAATTGTGGACATAGCTGCCGGTGGATCAACTACCTTTGTCCAAGCAGACGATGGGAAATCCTATGTATGCGGCAATGGCATCAATGGCTTGTTCGGAACTGGTTCCTTCTCGCACGTCCAAGAGGCCCCATTACGCATTCCCATGCTGGAGAATATGTCTGAGTTTTCTGAGACACAGAACAAGGTTGTTCCCATCACCCCTTGCAAGTGGTCCGTCAGTCCTACTCACGTCTTTGCGCAGCTCGACAATGTGTCAAAGAGCTGGCTGATATGGGGCTCGAACAAATTTGGAGAGCTTGGAAACGGTCGTTTGTTCAAGGTTGTGAAGCCGGCTCAGATTGTGCAGTCGCCACTAGCCCAGCTTGTGAGAGGAAATACGTTTGTCGCAGGCGACGGCATCAGCGCTGCATACACTAAAAAGTGATGTGCCATTGGCATTATGTACATAGTTGGATTAGCTAGAGTCTATCAAGCGTGCTGCAGTAGTAGATACATCCGGGTACTCGTATGTCCAATTCGAGAGTTTTCCTCGAGATTTGAGGAAAAAGACCCTCATTTAAACATTTGGGTCCAGATTGAAGGCCTGATCCTGGTTTTCCATGCTTGCTTTTCATAACAGACGTCATATGCACCCCATTTCTGCACATGTGCCACGCTCACCTCCACTTGATGATAGCAAAACTCATAAAACGATTATTCACAAGGACTTTAGATTATTCACAAAATGCCCAAATATGACTCCTTTGGGCCTCGGAATTGCCGACTTCTCAACACATGATCAGCTTTACCCTCAGAATTTGGAGGGATGCACAGGTGTGGCGTAAAACTGATCATCGTAGCGCTGCGATTGAATTCCCGAGCTTGAGACCGTATTTCGCACATCTCCAAACTATTTGTGGTCGATTTGCGGTTGTGCAGCGAACCGATCGTCTAATCACTAACTACGGTATATGCCGAGATTGCGGAGAGCATTTCCAAAACAATCTGGAAACATTTCCGTTATTTTCTGAATAATATTATTTATAGTCAGACCGGCTGACTACCCAAAACTCGCTTACAGGCCTTAATAACGAGCGCCTCAGATCAAGTTTGGCTAATGAGTGCTACTCCAGGAACCAGGCTAGTTATCAAGCTAGGCACATCGTCACTATGTGATGAGGTCACGAAAGATTTCAAACTGGCGAATATGGCGTCGATAGTCGAAATGACCATCGCACTGCGTCGTAAAGGCTACGAAGTGTGCCTGGTGAGCTCAGGAGGAATTGCTGCTGGAATCCAGCGCATGCACTTCGATGCAAGACCTACAGAAACCTCCGAGAAGCAGGCCGTAGCTGCTATCGGGCAGGCTCGTCTCATTCGGTTGTGGGATAACCTGTTTGGTCAGTTTGAACAACCAATTGCCCAGGTATTGCTGACCAGAACTGACATTGCTGATCACGCAAAGTACCGAAATGCCTCGAATACTATCCTTTCATTGCTCGAGATGGGCTGTGTGCCGATTGTCAACGAGAACGACGCTCTCAGTACTTATGGGATCCGTTTCGGTGACAATGACACTCTCAGCGCAATCACCGCAGCGATGATTAGTGCAGAGTATCTTTTCTTGCTCACGGATGTCGACTGCCTCTACACGGGCAATCCTCGCACTGACCCTCAAGCCAGGCCAGTGAGAGAGGTCGTGAATGTCTCTGACTACAAAACCGACGAGTCTATGGCTGCAGGAACTTCTGTAGGCACCGGTGGTATGTTGACGAAGATCACGGCTGCCAAACTCGCCACCTCGGCTGGAGTCACCATGTATATCTGTCGCAGTTTCTGGCAAGGCAACGTGATGCGCATCCTAGAGGACATTGAGAAGGACATCCCCCCGCACGAGTCTGAGCACCTGTACACCAAGTTTGACGCCCAGCCAGGCATCAAGGACCGGCAGTTTTGGCTTCTACATGGACTCGCTCCATCTGGCAGCATTACTATCGACAAGGGCTGCTACAAGGCTCTCACACGGCCCCATCGCGCAAATCTGCTGCCTAGTGGCGTGATCGATGTGTCGGGAAACTTTCACGAGTCCGATTGCATTGAGATCAGGCTAAAGGGCGTTGACTTGCCAGTTGGTCGCTGTCTTCCCAATTACGGGTCCATCGAAATCAAACTCATCAAAGGTCATCACAGCCACGATATCCCTATCGTTCTAGGCTACTCAGATTCTGATTACATCGCTTTCCGCGAGAACATGGCATTTTTCCCTGACAAGCCTTCCGTGGAGGAGCTACCTACAATTGGTTCATTGCGATTACAGGAAACTGGCGATGCAGAGCTCTGAGCAGAACAATACGTAAATAAATTATATGCTATAGCCATTTTGTCAAAGTCAGCCTGATTTTGTCCACACAAATATATGCAATGTCTCATCATCGGTGGTGTAGATGGGATCGAGTTTGTAAACAGTGTGCTGGACATTTACAGAAACACCACTAACTCGAACGGTGGAACCCTCGAAGCTTACCTGCTTGACACTCTGTCCCAACTCGATCTCGAAATCCGGTCTTGGGCCCTCACCACTCCACGGCCGTCGATAGGGATGCAGGTAATAGGGTGTAGCCGACTCAGACACTTCAGCAATTACAGGAGCAACCTGTGTCTGCTCTTTTTGTTGAATTGGGTTAGACTTGGGCTCCTGTTTTAAAGTTAGCATTTCCTCCACGGGCTTCGGACCCTTGAAAAGGTCCGCAGTGTCTATTTTCTGCCTCATTAGTTCTCCTTTAGCCTTCATCTTTGGTAGACTGTAATTCCTGTCCAGCATAAAACCAGATGCATCTTCCACAAGCTCAATGCACGTCTCATTAACAAGAATCTTCACACCTGGATCCTCGACGCCTAACAACAGAACTTTAGGGTTCATACAACAATCAAACACAATAGCCGGATTCCCTTTCTTGTCTACCACATCTCGTTGTGGGGACACGGCAATTGGCACAATCCAGTCTCTGTTAGTTTGCACACAGCGAGTGATCTCAGCTATGTCGAGGATATCAGGAGGAGGTATTTGGGGATCAGCACATATATTGATGAAAATTTTCCTAGATTCGCCCACAACTGTACTAGTTTTCACTACATATCCTGGCACTGGATCAAGCAGCATCTTTTGAAATAACTAAATTACATAATGGACGGCTCGAGGAATTCGAGTCTGCTCGAGCGTGTGCCTAATGCATTAGGATAAATAGGTCGTAAGCATATATACTATTGTAGTTCATCTTCTAGCTCTTGAGCTAACTGTTTTGCGGCTTCCTGATAGCCTCCCAGAGCCCAGTCCGTTTCCTCCAGAATCGCGGACTCAATGCCAAGTTCGAACAAAGCCTCGGATGCTCTGATCCTCGCATCTGTCACTGGATGAGCGCAGAGCTGAACCAGTCGTTTCTTTGCTTTCGGGTTGTCTAGCAAACCAAGAATGGCTATCCCACTTGACAGCCTCTGCAAGTCCCGAGTATTCACAGTTGCATTATAGCTGTAGCGAAGTAGTTTGTTCTCGTCAAACCCGAACGGTGCTTGCTCTGAGATCTTTTCAATTGCTCGCAGTGCGTTTGTGCCTGCCTCGCCTTTGAATCCCAGCTCCAAAAACGCATCAGACAACCACTGGGAGCTCGGGTCCTCTAGATAAGCGGAAACTGCTGTTAGCGCTCCTTCCGCGGCTGCAGTGTTCCCGGTCCTCCCTCCAAGAGTAGCGCTGAGACCTAGTGCTATGGAAGAGTCTCGCCCATATTTCAGCACGCTGGCAAAGTACTTTGCATGTGTTTCTTGGTCAAAGTCATAGCCATGGATGAGATGCAAGCAATGCGAACTTTTCGCCCGTAGTCTATCCAGAGGCTCGCACGCAATTCGCCACAGATACGAGCTGCATTTTTCAGTGAGTTGGCCGTCCAAGTGGGGATACCAATCCTCGATTTTTTCTAGGGCCGCTCCTCGTACCCAGGAGCCGACATCTCCTCTTTTATCTCTAGAGTAATCACTCAGAGCATCCACTACAATACGCATGGCTTCCTGGTCATAACTCATGTATTCAATGGCAAGCTGTCTGCATTTTGGGTCTCCGTTACCGGCTGCTTCCTTTAGCTGAGGCTGAGCACTGACAGCCCCAAGTGCAACTACATATGCAGGCCCTTTAATGTTAGAGCAGAGACCAACCACGCTAGGCTTGTCCATCTTCACGACAAGATCTCTGAGTGCATTCCAACTCTCCTGATGTTGGACTCCGAGGCATTTGGTCAGAATAGGAGTTACATCAACATGGCCAAGAAGTGGCACGAGGAACCTGAGCATTGATTCACATACTAACTCTGATGTGAAGTCATATTCAAATTCCAGGAGACCAAGCATACTGCTTTTAAAGGTACACTTGCCCAGCGCCATGAGTATTCCACATTTGACCTCTTTGTCTTGGGTATTCCAGAGAGCTACAAGATCGTCGACCTTGTCGTAATTCAATAAGGAGAGTGCTTCGGAAGCGAGTCTCTGGACCTGAGGATCTGGGACCTTGATTCCATGCTCGACCAGGTCTTCAAAGCGGGGCTTCAGTGCAGCTTTTGGTGCCAAATCCAAATAACACGTACGTAATTGCCCTACAGATTGAAAATTCAGGAGCTGTATAAGGTCCAACCCCATAGAAGTGTCGAGCCCTCCATGACGACCAATGCCCTCTTGCAGCGCAGCTGCAGCGGCTCTGCGAATATTTACTTCTCGGTCAAAGCATGCTACGGCGACAAGACTAGTATAAAGTTCCTCGAGCTCAACGTTGCGTACCATGTTGAACCTGAACAGTGACCAGCACACGTAGCACGCTGCATCTCTCACATTTTGTCCAGCTGAAGATGTTAGTCTTCTTTGGTGAAAGTGCAGTGCATCATGGATAACCGGTTGGGGGTCGATTTCAAGCCCATTTCGGGCGAACTCAGCCAGGCAGAGTAGGGATCCGTGCCATTTGTCGTCTGACACCATGGCTAGTCGGTTCGGTCCCTCTAGTTGATCATCGCTGAATCCTAGAATGACCTCGTCAATGACGCTTTGTGCCATCTCAGGGCTCTTGCGATATAGTTTTTTCGCGACTCTGGCGAGGTTCTTGGCCGCAGTGTATCGCACGGTGGTACTTTGGCTCCCGAGACTCTCATAAAGGTGGTTTATAGCGCACTCGATGTACTTGCTATTCTTCAGTGCAACCCGGGATATTATTTTGAGGGCTAGCTTCGTTTCTAGAGTCGAGCATTCGTAGCGTTGCAAGGCAAAATTCACATAGTCTGGCTGTGGGGCCACTTTACTTAGAGCGCTGAGCACCTCCAGTATGCCGATCCACAGATGCTTTTCTTCTGGAGTGTTTTGAGCCCACTCGAGAAATATCGCTCCATTTTTGTCTGCATCAGACCTAGTGAGAAGCTTGGCTAGAACAACAGCAGCCGCATCTCGCTGCTTGCCGCTCTTTCGCAGGTAGCTAGTTCCCAGATCGAATATTCTCTGGAACAAGTTGTCACCGAGGACCGACAATTTGAATGGAGCCAGCAGTAGAGAGGCTATCCATAGGAGAAGCACATACTCAGACTTCCAGTCAGAGCAGGGCAATCGGGAGATGAGTTTTTCGAGGAGGAGAGCATCTGTGGGCAAGAATTTCATCACCTGTTTATATCCTCGCACATTACAGAGTACGTAGATGGTCGAAAGCGGCTGATCCTGGGAGGTCTGCAAATAACTGTCTGCGAGCAATCGAGTAATTCTTTCTAAATGGGCATCTAATAAATAAGGGTCGCCGAGGTATTTCAAAATGGCACTCTCAGCATCGCTGTTGGCTTCAATTAGAGATACAATCTCCATATTGCACGATTAGCTAATTGTGTCATTGGTTTTTTGAGATCATGTCTAGAGTCCCAATGGAGTTTTCTACTCTCAGCTTTGATGAGCTCTCGAATCACCAACTGTATAAATTACTGCAGCTGAGATCTAAAGTTTTTGTGGTTGAGCAGAATTGCGTGTATCAAGACATTGATGGAATCGACACCGAGGCTACGACTCTGCACGTACTAGGAGGAGACGTCAAAGTTTACGGCCGCATATATCTGGCTGCTGGCACGCCCCACCTTGGTCGGATTGTTTGTGATAGCGACTCGAGGGGTAACGGCTATGCAGGTCAGCTGCTGAGATCCATGATTGAGACATGCTCTAAACAGTGGCCAGAGGCGTCAATCGCAATCAGTGCTCAAGTCAGGTTGGAAAAGTGGTATGGATCGTTCGGTTTCGAGACCACCAGTGAGAGCTATCTCGAAGATGGGATCGAGCACATTGACATGGTGAGAAAGCCGGCTGATGTGGCTTCCAAAGGCGAAAAATCCGGGTCCTCATGATATATATTGTGTACTGTCCTCATCAACTGATCAGCTGCAGGTACTGATCCAGTGTGGACGTCACTCAGCCAACTTTCAAACAATTTGCCACACGTGGCTGCTTTACAAGCTTAGACTGGTTGTTTTGCCAGTACATCTTGTCCGGTGTTCGAGATGCAGCCCCGGTGCTCGCTGCATGAGGCAGCTCGAACACACATGCTGATCTGTGGTCGCCCTGAAATGAACAGACTGAGACATCGGGTTTGGACTACACGGTCGAGTTATGGCACAAATCGTTACCGATAGCGACAGGCAATGCTGAGCGAAGAAAAAAGCAATGAGTCCCATGGTCTGCGTCACGCGGAGCTAAGTTTATAGCAAGACATGCAGGTAAAATTAGCAGATCTCCCGATATTTAGATTTTACAGTCTCCTCAATCAGCACGTTTCCGAACGTTCCCACCGAACCCTGTGACCAGCCTGCAGTCGTGGTCACGAGGCCGAAACTATGCGCATCCAAGAAATGGTGTAGAGTGGCCGCATGTGAAAAGAAAGCGCCCAAAAAAGATTTTCAAGCTTCCGGTAACAAAGCTGAAAAGACTTTTTATTTCGATCCCCGCATTATGCGAACCAAGTGATTAGCGTTTAGTATTGATTTCTCCACCTGCATCGCAACACGGGTTAGGGCTATGCAGTAGCGGATGTGGGGTGATGAGGCCCAAGTATATATACAGCCAAACAGTATGGCGGATCACCACACAACATTATGGCCTCAACTCAAACATCAAAGAAATCCATGCCCATCTGGAAGAAAGTCTGGTATTCAATTGCCCCCTCTGGTGAGCCTGCGCTGTCCCCAGCATACGCTCACTGCCGTCACCAGCAACGCAACAACGGCGCTCGATTTGTTTTTAGCACTGGAGGCTACTAAGCACCAGTTATTTATTTGTAGATTTGTAGTTATTGATACTTTGTTCATGCAAGTGTTGGGAGTTTGACCCCGCGTATGTACGAAGGGCGGAGTGCATGACAGCTCGATCAGGCGAAGATCAGGCGGCCAGTACACAGCACTCTTGAGTTGCTGTTTGTGCAGAGTTGCCTACGATCTCGTATCCTGGAGTCATCTTGCTTTGCAAAGCCCAGCCCCATGACCAGCCACCAGGCATATAGCTGCTCAGCCAGGCAACGTCAGCATGCGATGTCAGGGCACCACCAAGAAGGGACTACAATGTAAACTAGAGTCGGAAGATGGGTACTGCAGGCACCACAAGCCAAAGCCCCAGCTGCAGCCGTACTCGCCTCCTGTGGACAAGCCAGGCTGGATCTACATTTACACACTAGCAGCTGCCCGAGAGGCCCAGGTTTACAACAAGAGAAAGCAGTGCTACCAACCGCTCGAGAAAAGAGGGTTTCTGAGCCGGCTCATGCAGCCGTTTTCTGAGGAGAGAGTTCTGATAAAGGTGGGGTACACCACGAAAACTCCATTAGTGCGAATAAAGCAGTGGGAGAGCCAGTGCCAGCACAGTTTGCTGCCGGTCGCCCCAAAGACACCCCACAGTGCACCCCACTTTGACCGAGAGAAGTTTGGCTGGTACAGCCCCAGAGCGTTTGCGGCCGAGCAACTAATACACCTGGCTCTGCGGCAGCTGTACGGCGGCGGGCAGGTGCACTGCTCGGCGTGCCAGCGTAACGGGAAGCTGGGCAAGCACGTCGAGTGGTTCCTGGTGACGCCCAAGCAGATGAAGACAGTATTTAATTTGGTAGAGATGAATATCTAGCACAAGTCTACTTAGATCTTTGACTTTCTGTGCAGCGTGAACCGGGTAGGAGGCTGCACTGGCGAGTCGATGTCGAGGGCCATGTGCTCGCTCTTGGCGGTCAGGAAGTTGACCTTGTTGCGGATAGAGCCGAGCCCCTTGATGGAGCACTCGACCACGTCGCCGTCGTGGAGCCATTTCGGCGGCTTGAACCCCAGGCCGACCCCTTGCGGCGTCCCCATGAAGATGAGGTCGCCGGGCATGAGCGTGGCGCCGTTGCTGAGGAACTCGATGGCAGCCCCGACGTCGAACACCATGTCGGAGGTGTTTGAGTTCTGACGCAGCTCGCCATTGACCTTGCTGGAGATGTCGAGGTTCGAGGGGTCGACCACCTCAGCGTTGACGATCGCGGGCCCGAGCGGGGCGAACCCGTCGAATCCCTTGGAGTACGTCCACTGGCCGCCCCCACGACTCATCTGCCAGGTCCGCTGCGAGACGTCGTTGCCCACTGCATACCCTGCGACGTACTTGAGGGCATTATCGCGGGACACGTAGCGGCACTCCTTGCCGATAACCACCACGAGCTCGACCTCGTAGTCGAGCCCGTCGACCTGGGCGGTGCGGGGGACCGGGATCTGGTCGTTGGGCCCCGTCACGGCCGTGCCTGGCTTGTTGAAGACGATCGGGTACTTGGGGACGGCGATGTTGGCCTCTGCGGCGTGCTGGATGTAATTGATGCCCAAACACCGCACGGTCTTGATGTGTTTGAACGGAATTGGCTGCAGCAGCTGCAGAATTCGCTTCACCGACCCCAAACTGTAGCTGCCGAACGGGTTGCCTCGAATGACCCGAGCGTGCGTCGCGGTCCGAGCATCGTCGCCCTGCTTGACAATTGCGTCTCCAGAGTACACTCTGCCGTCGCTGGCGATAAACCTCACGAGTCTGGTCCACCGCTTCTGCATACTGACTAAATCGAACGTCAGGCGGGGTAGCGATAGCTTGTAGGCTGTACCATGGAACAGGTCTATTATTATAGAACATAATATCATAGAGCAGAGTAGTTATCATAGAACAGAGTAGGCTCTATTCGTAGATCTAACTGGAACAGAGTAGGAACAGTGTCTATTCATTCGCTATTCACATAGCTGTAAACTGTATCATGCAACAGGTAGACTATTAATATAGAACAGAGTAGTTATCATAGAACAGAGTAGGCTATTCGTAGATCTAACTGGAACAGAGTAGGAACAGTGTCTATTCATTCGCTATTCACATAGCTACTTGTATTTATTCATAAAGTCAGAGTGGAACTTGACAAACATGTCGGTAAAGTCGTCGCTCGGGGGTGCCAAAAACGTGGTGCGGAAGTGGTGAGTGCCTGGCTCCTGCCCGAACCCGGTGCCCGACACCACGCAGATGCCGGTGTGCTCGAGCAGCTCCATGCAGTAGAGTCCGTCAGGGCTGAGGCTGCGCTTCTTGGCCTCCTCGCACGCCTTGGGCGGCACGGTGATTCGGGGGAACAAGTACATGGCCCCCTCTGGGGGGTTGCACTCGACGCCCTCGAGCTCCTGGAACGTGTCGTAGAGGATCTTGGCCCGCTTGCGGTACGTGTCGAGAATGCCGGTCGTCTCCTTGGTGAACTGCTCGTAGCTCTCGTCGCCGGGCTGAGGAGGGTTCACCATCAGCTCAGTGAGCACCTGGCCGGTGACCACGGGGCACAGCTGAATGCTGGCCATCTTGACGATCTGCTCCTTGGCCTCAGGGGGGAAGCCCACGATCTCGAGGTAGCCGCCACGCTGGCCGCACTCGCCGATGGTGCCCTTGGAGGTCGAGTGCACTGACGCCAGCTGCAGCTCGTTGAACTTGGGGTCCTTCTCGACGAGCTCGCTGCGGATCTTCTTGAACGAGAGGAACTCGCCCTTGAACACGTTGGCCTGGTACACCTCGTCCGCCAGCAGCACCAGGTCGTACTTGAGGGCCACGCGGCACAGGTCCTCGATGTCGGACCTGCTGAGCACCGCACCGGTGGGGTTGCCGGGGTTGATCACCGCCAGGAGCTTGGGCTCGAGCCCCTCGGCCTTGGCCTTGAGGATCTGCTCCTCGACGTGCTCGGGGCCGGTGCTCCAGTCGTTGTTCTCCTCGAGGTAGTAGCCGACCTTCTGGGCGCCCAGCAGGCTGATGGTGGCAGAGTACAGCGGATACTGCGGGATCGGGATGAGGATCGCCGACTTTTCGCTCGTGGTCACGAGCTCGAGGATCTTGTGCACCGCAGCGCTCGCTCCTCCGCTGAGAAAGATGTTATCGTGGTCCGCAGGGAACCCGTCTCGCTTCTCGATGAATTTCGCCACCGACTGGCGGCACACCTCGATGCCAGCCGAGGTCGAGTAGGCCCCGACCGAGTGCACCGACTCGAGCAGCGTCGAGGCCCGGCGAACCGCATCAGGAGCGAACTGCACGGGGTTTTTCAGCAGATCAGGGTACTGCACCAGCGCCAGAACCTGGCGATAGAAGGTGACGGGCTTCTGGTCGAGCTGCTGGGGGTTGCCAATGTTGGCGTTGATCACCTGCTTGAACGGGAATTTGTTGGGCGACTTCCTCAGTTCGGCCCTGATCTCCTCAGCACGGGTAGCGATAGCGCCCCGAACCGCGTACTGGGCCGCCAAGACGTTGGGGTTGATCGTAGAAGTAGTGAGAGGCATTAGCAAAGATCGCTAGACGCTTGGAGATAATAACCACTTAGCTAATTCAGAGCATATCTCGACTTTGTCGGTGAGTCATCTCCGGTAGCGAACTGGTATTTAATATTCAACACACTAAGGCGGCTCCCGCTTGTGCGTTTCCGTACATACGATTACCTACTCTGAGCTATGGCGTTACCCCAGACTGGGTGTCCGTTAGCCCCTGTATTATTTAAGCCCTGTCACTACATCGCCCGCACTTTTCGTGCATTCTCAGGGTTATTCAGCTTGACAGTTTCCGTTGCACGTGATGGCGAAACGAACAATTGACGAGGCCGAGCTCGACAGCAACAGCATAGAGACCCCACCAGCCAAGAAGAACACGTTCGACCAGCATGAGGCCGAGCTGGACGCTGAGCTGCCCCCAGACCTGCGCCACTTGCGCCCCAGAGGCTACCCGCTCAAGATTCCCCCTACGGACCGCCCAGTGCGGGTGTACGCCGACGGGGTGTTTGATTTGTTCCACCTGGGGCACATGCGGCAGCTTGAGCAGGCTAAAAAGTGTCTGCCCGGCCGCGACGTCCAGCTGATCGTGGGGGTTGCCTCCGACGCAGATACCCACAAATACAAGGGAATCACCGTCCTGACGCACGAGCAGCGGTACGAGACGCTCAAGCACTGCAAGTGGGTCGACGAGGTCATCCCCAACGCCCCGTGGGCCGTCACGCAGGAGTTCCTCGACGACCACCACATCGACTACGTTGCTCACGACGACATTCCCTACAACTCGGCCGGCTCCGAGGACGTCTACAAGTACGTCAAGGAGCAGGGCCGGTTTCTCGTCACCCAGCGTACCGAGGGCATCTCCACCTCCGACATTATCACCAAGATTATTCGCGACTACGACCAGTACCTGATGCGCAACTTCAGCAGAGGCGTGAGCCGCAAGGAACTCAACGTGTCGTGGCTCAAAAAGAATGAGCTCGAGATCAAGAAGCACGTCAACGCTTTCCGCAAAGCCCTAGTGGCCCCTCCTGGTGAGGAGAACGTCAGCACCCCAATTCGAGTCCTGTCCGGGTTCAGAGAGTGGATAATTCGCCGAATGGACTCTCCTGGCGCCACCAGGGACTCGAGCCCTTCACACAGTCCTGCTTCTGACGACGACACCACCTCTGAGAAGTCGCCACAAGTGTCAAGCCCTGATTCTGGATCCCACTAGCGCTGAGAATAGCCTAATATCGCTGCTAATTGGTCGACTCGGTCAATTGCCCCGGCTAGCAACTCAATGGCGCACTACGATCATGAATAGCATTTAGTCAATGATAATTACAACCTTTAGTTACAAAACCTTCCCTTGGCCTGTTGCCTCGATGGTTGCTCGACTGTTGCTCGATTGTTGCTCGACTTTTACTCGATGCTATTCCTGGCTACCTTAGTGCTCACATGATGTCTAGTCATGTCCCCACAGGTGTCTATGCAGTCATTAGGACCAGACCCTGCATTCGCTTAGGCGCTGGTGCATGTGGGCGGGAAAGCCCGAAAGAAGCCCACAGCAAAATTGGAATCGTGAAAAAAATTTTCCTATGCATCTATACCGTTAAATTGTCTTGCTCTACAATTTGAATTCTGCCCACGTGCTGCGCAAGCAGTGGTTCGGACTTGCGCGACTTGGTGCACGTGGGGGCGCAAGTGGCGATACCCGCAAACCGCCACGAGCCACACAGCGAGATTCGACCGCAAGCGGCAAAATTAAACCCTCTATACCACCACATATAGCTTAATACGAAAGTTAGCTTAAACCTCTCACGATTGGGACCCCCGCTCCACGATTCTCGCAATCCCCCTTGAACGTGCATCGGCAGTTGCCAAACCCTTACCCTCGAGCGAGGCTATTTAACTTCCACAACGATCACATCAACTACACAACAATGCAATTCCTCACTTTGGCTTCTATTCTTGCTTCCGCCCAGTCCTTCAACCTCTTGAACTTCCTTACCAGCGACGTCACCTCTGAAATTTTCAGCGAGGACATCAGCCGCTCCAACCTCATCCCCTTCCCCGGTGGATCCCCCATTGAGCAGTGCGAGGCTGGCCGCCCCCAGCTCCTCCAGGTCGAGAACGTCGTTATGGACCCTGTTTTCCCCCAGGCTGGCAAGACCGTCACCATCACTGCTGATGGTAACCTCCTCGCCCCTGTCACTGCCGGCTCCTACGTCGACCTGTTCGTCAAGTACGGTACCTACAAGGTTTTCAAGAACCGCTACGACCTGTGCTCCTACACTCCTGAGGTTGGCTACGAGTGCCCTACCGGCCCTGGCCCCGTCTCCATCTCCAAGGAGATTGATCTCCCTTACGAGATGACCTCTGGTGAGTACCTCATCATCGCCAAGGCCTACACTGCCACTGGCGAGCTCCTCACCTGCGCCTACTCCAACCTGTTTGTGAGTGCCGCTGACGTCGAGTAAATATTCGCGTAGTGCTCAAAATAATTTATATACTATTATATATTGTCAGAACTTAATTGAATCACTCTGATTTCAACACTCTCCGATTTCTGAATGATCCTGAGCCATTCCTCGAATTACCTTGAACTTAAACTCACTTCACAATTCTGATTCTGAACTGATCTCGATTCGTGATGTTTAGTAATCGTCGCCACTAGTCCATAATCTGGGCCACGTTTGTCATCGCTTCCATGGCTGGCTTCTCGTTCGAAAATCACCGGCGCAATGCCTACCTTGCAGAAGCCGGAGTCCCTGCACCTAAACTCACTAGCACTGGTACCACCATTGTAGGCTGTAAATTCAATGGCGGTGTCATCATCGCCGCTGATACCCGAGCGACAGCCGGGTCCATTGTCGCCGACAAAAACTGCGCAAAACTGCACCGTTTGTCGCCGCGGATTTGGTGCGCAGGCGCAGGAACCGCTGCTGATAACGATAAAGTGACCGAGTTGGAGTCCTCAAACTTGGAGCTGCATTCACTGTGGACCGGTCGCGAGCCCAGAGTTGTGACGGCCCTGACGCACTTGAAACAGCATCTTTATAAATACCAGGGCCATATCGGTGCGCACTTGATTGTCGCAGGTGTCGACCCTACTGGTGCACATTTGTTTAGTGTGCATGCACACGGCTCAACTGACGTGGGCCCTTACATGTCTCTTGGCTCGGGCTCAATGGCCGCGCTGTCTGTGCTGGAAACACAGTGGAAGGAGGATTTAACCAAGGAGGAGGCTATGGCTCTCTGTTCTGCCGCTATTCAGTCGGGTATTTTCAACGATTTGGGTTCAGGCTCAAACGTCGATATCTGCGTCATGGAGGTCGGCGAGCCAGCGAGACTGCACCGTGGATACGCTAGACCGAATCCCAGGCATCCCAAGGTGGGCAACTATGTGTTCCCAGTAGGAACAACCGCCTACTTTCATGATCAGATCGTACATGAGACCCCAGTCACCGAGGCCCAGGAGGTCTCCATGGATATCGATTAGTATGATGCAACGACTTCGTAGGGCATAACTACGTTCATGCATAATAGATAACCAGTATAATGACTCGTAGCGTAGGCTTATCGAATCACGCTATCTTGAATCCATTACATCAGGATCGATCACGCTATCTTGAATCCGTAACATCAAAATTGATCATGCTATCTTGGATTTGTAACCTCAAGGCCTGTAAACTTTTGACTTTAGTTGATCTTAGAAACCCAGATGCTTCTGAATGCTGCAAAAGCATACGCTAGTCACGCAAAATACTACAAGAAGATGTAGAAATAGGACTCAGATAAAACTAAACAAACTACGATGCTAGTTGCATAAGGACTCTCAAGTCAGAAATAGTCACATGCGTTCATGCCACGATCATGAGCTGCAATAGCGAATGACTGTTACTATGCAAGTATCTGATCTTCATGACTTCTCCTCACTCACGGAGCTCAGCGTTTTCAAATGACTCCGTCACTTTTACTCGCGGTAAGGGTTCTTGGGAAATTATGCGCAGTGTGGGGATGTCCTCGAGAACCATGAACCGCTTCAAACTCCACAAATACGAGTTAGCTTTTAGAGATTTACAAATACTCCGAGGACAAATTAGAATTTAATGCACCTTCTTGCTGTATTGGGCTAAATCCTCTTCGATAATTGATCTCCATATCGGCTGCACGATGGGAGCGGTTGGGGAAGGTATCGGCACTGGTGTAGGCTGGAAGAACCACTCTGAGTGCTAATTGCGATGGAACCAGGGAAGTTTTGGTAAACTTTTTTCGACTGCAGAACAGCGAGACCCTCCCTTGGCGGGAACACAAATTTCTAGGCTGCCCCACCGAGGATATGAGTTGCTATTGCTTTTTCTGATCGGTCGGCGCTGCGTGTAAATTAGGGTATGCGTTGAGTCGCATTCGCGGAAGAGTGAGAATCCTGCAATGTGCGTAGTTCACCACCTCTCGAACAACCTGAAGTCCATGAACAATCAAAAACAAGAAATCGCTCGTATATAGCACCTGAAATTTGCTAGATATAGACGAACAAGGTCTATAATACCTTCTCAGGTACTTTGAATAGCTTGTATGCTCATATTGTTTACTCTGATCTCGTTCACTCTTTCATGTACGATCCCCACAACTTGCAGGGTCGTTACATGGTGCATGCAGGGGCTCCCAGCATCCACATCCCCGCAAAACTATATAACACAGCGTTATTGCCATGATCTCTATTCTCAATTAGAATGTCTGCCGCATCCAAACAGTTTATGAAGAACGCTGCTCGCTCCTTTAGCTCTACTCGCCCAGGACAACTCAAGGTCCTGTGCGTGCTCTATCCTGATCCGGAAACCGGCTACCCACCCAAGTACTTGCGAAAGAGCATCCCCCTTGTTGACTTGTACCCTGATAGCCAAACTGTTCCTGAGCCCGAAAGTCTTGACTTTACCCCTGGTGAGCTTTTGGGGTGTGTCTCTGGAGAACTTGGTCTCCGTAAGTTCCTCGAGACCAATGGCCATGAGCTAATTGTGACCTCAGACAAGGAAGGTCCCGACTCGGAGTTTGAGAAGCATTTGCCTGATGCGGACATCGTGATCTCGCAACCATTCTGGCCAGCTTACCTGGATGCTCGCCGTATAGATCTTGCAAAGAACTTGAAACTGGCATTGACTGCAGGTATCGGCTCTGATCATGTTGACCTCTCTGCTGCTAACAAGAGGGGTATTACTGTTGCTGAAGTCACTCAGTCCAACTCAATGTCAGTTGCTGAGCATGCCATCATGCAGATTTTGGCCCTTGTTCGTAACTACTTGCCATCCTACCTCATTGCTGATCAAAAGAAGGGTTGGAATATCGCTGACTGTGTGCAACAATCCTATGATCTTGAGGGCCTTGACTGCGGAGTTTTGGCAGCCGGTCGCATAGGTCTGCGGGTTCTGAGACTCTTGAAACCTTTCGAAGTTAAACTTCACTACTATGATGTCCGTCGCCTTCCTAGAGATGTTGAAGAAGAGCTCAACTTGACTTACCACGAGACTCCTAAAGATCTCGCTAAGAATGTCGACGTGTTGTCCATCCACGCTCCTCTACACCCGGGTACCTACCATTTGTTTGACGAGGAATTGCTTTCGCAAATGCGCGATGGCGCCTATATTGTCAATACTGCTCGTGCTGAGATTTGCAAGCGTGATGCCATTGTTAGAGCCCTTGATAGTGGTAAGCTTGGCGGTTACGCCGGAGATGTTTGGTATCCTCAACCTCCTCCTGCCGACCATCCCTGGCGTACAATGCCCCGCA
Source organism: Wickerhamiella pararugosa (assembly GCA_023628975.1). Lineage (NCBI taxonomy): Eukaryota > Fungi > Ascomycota > Dipodascomycetes > Dipodascales > Trichomonascaceae > Wickerhamiella > Wickerhamiella pararugosa. The sequence continues at coordinate 739,670 of JAMAJQ010000004.1, read as the reverse complement.
ACGGAATGACCCCCCATATCTCTGGTACCTCCCTTAGTGCTCAGGCACGCTATGCAGCTGGCACTCGCGAGATTCTCGAGTGTTTCCTCTGGAATAAGCCCATTCGTGATGTATACCTTATTGCTGCAGGTGGTTCGCTCGCTGGTGTCGGGGCCAAGTCTTATACCGTGAAGGAGGGAGTAGCAAGCCCTGGATCTAAACTTGAGTAGAATCATGAATATAGTCTTGGAAATAAGCACTATTGTTAACTCGGGGATTATATCGTTATCAAATGATCACGCTTTAGAGAATTCGTCTTTGTGTACATGATATGCAAAGATCTTGGGATTGCACATTGTGAATAATTGGCCTGTCAAGCTGTGAGATAGACTGATATGCCGTATGCATACGGTATAATGCAAGCGATCTCCCGTATAGCATGACGTACCACGGCACGAATCATATAATTATTATGAACACTAGTTGCTCGTGCTGTTATTGTGATCGCGAAGAAACAAATAGCTGTGATTTCTACTAGCAAGCTGCTTTGGTTGTGCCGTTTGGATCCGTGTCAGGGCATGACGTAGTTAGGCAATGCAGGCACAGGGACGCCTCGAGCAGATTTTGGTACCATTGATGTTTGCGTGCATTCAGTATCGCTTACGAGTCGTGCGAAAATATGATATTTATTCATTTAGTACGTTCGACGAGCTGTAAAAGCTCTGGAATAGGAGTTTTTAGCGGCTAGTGCAGAAATCATCACTTCATCTCCATGCCCCCAGGTGCTGCCTCTCGATAGAACTCGACTGGAATGTTTGTGGTACCGCTTGATGCCCTGCATGCACGCTTGCACGTTTGCATAAAACCGTTTCCTGAGAAGACATATGGGTTATGACCTATAAGGCTGAAGGATCGGGTGACATTTCACTGAAGTGGCTTTTTCTGGGGTTACTGGGAGTTTCTGCCGCACTCCCGAGTCAGAGTTCACTCAATAATGCTGGGAGAATCGGTCTCCTGGCCATGTGCGAAGGTAATGCCGACATCAACCTCAGGTCCCTTCGCATTGATCAAGCAGGCCATGTATCCCTGAGTGGAGAGCGAGTATTGGTGGTAGATGTATACGCAGACGGGGCAGCGATGGTCCCTCAATCCAAACATTATCTCGGCATCGATGAAGAAGGGAGTCTCACTGTCTCGAGAGAATTTCAAAATGGATGGTCCGTAGGTCCCAATTCACTACAAAGATACGGAGTGCAAACATTTGTGTATTGCCCGAATATCCAGGAGCGTTTTTTCGATGCAGGAACACAATGTGCGAGCGGTGTAGAGGTGACCCTTCGCCCAGTACAACATTATGATAGCCGTGATCGTTATTCAAGTTGAAATACTTGAGAACATTGTAAAATAGTAGAGTAATCATTATCCTGCATTCACATGTTACCCATTCTCATGCCCTCTTGCAGAGGTACGTGATCTGAATAGGGAACACATGTAATACGGATGTCACAAGGATTACAACAGAACAGCTGAATGGACTCATTCGTAGTGAATTAATATATTTTAGGTGCGAGCAGCACCCTACTCGCTCTTTGCACTGAAGCTATTTAGGAACAAATGAAGCTTGTGTGACTGTACTGGTTATATATTTAAGCCTCCTCAGTATGGCCAATTCATAAGGCTATGTGACGTCACGAGCCTCACCGCAGCGTGGAAGCGGCGTAGATTTCGAAACGCAAATGCTCAAGAATCCTCTTTCTGAACAAGGTTCTGCTCACGTGGACATAAAACAAATTTTGTAGGCTTTATGAATAGGTTAATGCAGCTGCCGTGGTTTGAAACCCTCATAGCGTGTTAGCACTGGTCCACTTTCATAGACTTTCTGAACTTCGGCTGGTTTCCAAAAATCGTCAGGCAGCGGGACATCCAAGTTAGGATCTGGGTCCATGGGCTCGACTTGCCAGAGCCAGACCTGCTTTTCTCCGTCTGGAGGGGTTCCAGAAGGGTTCAACTCGGGATGATACCAGACGCTGTCCTGCGGCAAAGGAGGCATTTTCCGTTCTGATTTTTTTCCCAATTGACGTCTCAGCTCGATGAGCCGACTTTTGCCTGCTGCATCAAGCTTGTTGGCATAGTGAAGTTCATAGAGCTCCTTGGCCTCCATGCTTAGTTGAATTATGACAACTTGAAGATTAAAATCTGCCTGGTTTTGTTGCTGATTGTACGTTGCGGAGGATTTTGGGCTAGATAAATACGTAATGAGTCTCATAAATTTTATTGCTGCCTCGAACGGCGAAGTTCACAAGTATCCTCGTGAAAAATAAAGTTAAATATTTATGTCAGCTTAAGCGCCAGGAGTGCCTGTAACAGACTTCAGAGCTGAGGGCTGATCACCAGCACGGTGAATGGTCTTCCCGTCTGACTCGATAACCTTGTGGCGTTCGTCGTGGGCCTTACGCCAGACCTCGACTTCGCAACCGCCACGAATGACTGCAACACGCATGGTTGCCAATAAGTTATGGGCACCGTTGGAATGCTGGTAGACACCACCATTGAACACTGCGGTACCGTCGCGGCCAACAGCACTCTTGATGAGCGCACGTCCACCGGGGTGGCGATCAACAAAATCAGTAACGTCATGGACAATACCAGAGATAACGACCAATTGGCGGCCAAGGGCGGCCTGCTCCTTGAAATCATCAAACTCGATAACAGGAAGCTGGTCGATGGGCACACCCCAGTTGAGGCGGGAGCGCCATTTGTCGAGCTTCTTCTGCTGCTGCTGCACCAAGCCCTGCTCGATAACGTTGCGGCTGAATCTCTGCAAGTTATGTGCGAGCCCGAGCTGTTGCATAGTCCAGATGAACATCTTGGTGGGATCGTACTGGTACCACTTGAGGGCATTACGGTAGTCACTGGGGAACTCGTGGTGGAAGTTGTGGTAGCCCTCGCCGAAAGTAACCAGGGCAGTCAAAACGTGGTCACGGGGAGTGCGGCGATCATCGAAAGGCTGCTCGCCGATCCAGTGGGCGAGCGAGTTGACGCAGAAAGTAGCCTGGTGAATGAGGAACAAACGGACGACACCTCCGTACAGGAGGCCACCCCACCAGTCGCCCCAGCCGAGACCCGAGATGAGCATGGGCTGCACAAAGGCAGAGAGGAAGAAAATGGCGAGGTAGTGCTGGTGCTGGAACTTGACCAGAGGGTCTGTGAGCAGGTCACTGATATCAGTGCGTCCCTTAAGACGGGGGTTCTGCTTGAAGACCATCCATCCCAAGTGCGAGAACCAGAAACCACGCTTGGCATTGTAGGGGTCCTTATCGGTATCGGTGTAGCGGTGGTGGGTGCGGTGACCGTTTGCCCACCACTTGATGGAGCCCTGGCCGCTCATGCTTCCCCACCACATGAGAACCCACCTGAGGGGCAGACCAGCGTCATAGGCGCGGTGGGCCCACATGCGGTGGTAGCCAGCGGTGATTCCGAGCCCACCCATGGCATATCCGATTAAAGCAGCAATTGCTGTTTTCGGTTGCAGGGGAACGAACGGCAAGCAGAGGGCTCCGATTAAAGGAATGAGCACAACGATAGTGCTGTTGACCCAGTTGATTTTTTCGAAAAAGTTCGAAAAGCTGAGAGGTTGCTCTGAGATCCACTTTTGGCGGTTCAGAGCGGCCTCACGCCGAGCGGCCTTTTCCTTATCGAGACGATTGATATGAATCTTCTCACGAGTCGCACGACCAGAGGCGTATGCCTCAGCAGTAGCGGCGTCAGCTTTCTCTAAAGGCATGGCTACAGAAAGTGCTGCCGACCGGGTATTTATAGGGATGCCCCAAGCCCCAACGAATGCATGATCTACCTGCATGCGCCTAACGGCTATTTATCGCCTGCACAAAAAGACGCTGGGAATTGCTATGTGAATGATAGCTATTAAAAGAGCTCTGGGGAGTGCACTGGGGGGGGCAGGAATTGGCAGCAAGTCGGGGGCGGCAGAATTCGGAATTGCATGCAGCCTTAGTGGGTGGCCGGGTGGTCGGCTGGGAGAACGATGGCGAAGATTTTCGCTGGGATGGGGGGTTTCGGAGTTTTAATTGATGTTTTAGTGGACTCGGTAGACATTTCGAACGTCACGGAACCATTACGTAAAAAGGCTGTTGAACTCAACATGAACTATTTTTCCTGATTAATGCAGGTTCCGGTGGGCGAATTATTTGCCCAGCAGGTCCACATCAGTATATTAAAGGATATTATAAAGTATACAACGCCCGAAGAGCAGCTAAATCTTGTTGGGGCCCTCAGGGATTCCAAGGCTCCGCCTGCGTACCAATCTTCTATTCTAACCATGGTGATTCGATCCCTCGAGTCCTGCGGGCTAGACGTATCGGATGAGCTAAGCGATGCATATGCAGAGAATCTTGTAGCCACCACAGTGAGGCAATCGACCCGTCACATGCCGACGATTTTTCGGTTCAAGGGTCACGAGGTCTGGATCGACGAAAACAGAAACACCCTGACCCAGGATGGGGGGACGGGCTATCGCACGTGGGAGGCCGCATTGGCGTTGGGGGATTACTTACTACAGCAACAGTTTAGCAGCGATACGAATTTTGTTGAGCTGGGCGCCGGCACCGGCTTTGTTAGCCTGCTGTTGGCAAAGTTGGGCTATGCATCGATTGTGGCCACTGATGGAGATTTTCAGGTCGTCACGCGCTTAGTCAACACATGCGAGCGAAATAACCTGGCGCATGTGCAGGCCCGGGTGCTATGGTGGGACACTGAAAGTTCATCCGATCTGCAGGAACTATGTCATGAGATGCACGATCCGGTGGTGTTGGCGGCCGACGTGCTGTACGACCCTGAGACGTTTCCCGCATTTCTGTTCACGGTCAGGGAGCTCATTGGCGACGCCGGCTACGCATTGGTGAGCACGACAATCCGCGACCATCGTACTTATGCACACCTAACCCCATGCTGCGAGAGTCTAGATCTGGTAGCCGAGCAACTCGCATTGTACAGGCCTGGGGACTCACAATACTTTTTCCTGCCGCCAGGCTCTGAGATTGTCATCACAAGGATCACGAGGCGCCACGCTTGACACCGAATATGCGGTTGGGGACAACAGCAAAGATGGGGTGACGGGTAAACGGTACATAGCACATTTATTGTTGAGGGACAGCAAGCATGCGGCAAACTCCCAAATGATGGGCACATGTCGATGGCGATCGCTGCGGCCAGCGATTTGCGATCTGCGTCTAGTGGGGGTGGATGATAGTTGTCCCATGGGTATTGCAGAGCGAATCAGGCCGATTGGTGCAATCGTAATTGGTAGTGGCAATACGGAGCTATGAAGCGTAGTGGTTGTAGCGGTGCAGGACGCCGTCGCGGAAAGTCTGCATGATCTCCTGGTCCTTTTGGAACTTGGCGATGCTGTCCTTGAGGCGGGTCTGGGCGAATGCCTTGTTGGCCTGCACTGTTCTTGCCAGGGCCACCACCTGGCTGTCGAGCGCCGACGTGGGCGGGGGCAGCACGATGCTCACGGCCCCGAGGATGGCGTTGAGCGACTTGTGCACGATGTTGATGACCTGGAACGGCGGGATCGGGAGCCACCAGTTGTACTGGCGGGTGATGAGACACGCCTCGAGCCCCCCGAGCAGCAAAATTATCGTCAACTGTCCCCAGAACGCAGTGGTGCTCTGCTGGCCGAGGAACGCAGACCCCAGCAGGTACAGCACGCGGTAGAGCCAGAACCATGCCACCGTCATGAGCTTGTACCCGAGCACCTCGCCAATGTCGATGTCTTTGCTGAACTTGATGATGCCGTCCATATTCGACATCCCGAACCTATCGTAAAGGAATCTGGGCTTGTCCTCTTTAAGGAGATTCACTGCCTCGGAGATGGCCTGGAATCGTTCCTCCTTTTCGGGGGAAACCTTGCCCCCGCGAGCCTGGATCTTGTCGGGGTGCATTGTTCTGGTGACGAGGCGGAACTGGGCGGAGATGTCGCGATTCGAGGCCCCGCACGGCACGCCCACGAGCCCGTACAACCCAGTTCCTCGGTCCTCGGGCGGCCCCGCGAGGAAAACGCTGGCGACGCTCGCGAGCACCGACACTGCGATAACGAGCAATGAGAGCCGGCGAACGAGGGTCCTGCGGGCGGCTGCGGCGTTGGGCCCGCGGTACACGAGCCCAGCGACCGAGCTGACCAGCGACGCGACCACTGCGGGCCCGAAAAAGCTCGTTACCAGCGTCTTGACGGTGTCCATGCTGGAGTCTGCCGCACCCAGTTACATAAAGGCACTCTTACATAATCGTGGGTAGCATGAGCCCAGATCCGGAGATTGCCCAGCTGGAACTGGAGCCACAGGAGCCTCCGGGCCCGGAGCCCGAGGGAGGCGGCAGCGACGACGGGGGCGGCGCCGGGAGCGACGACTTTGACGACGACTTTGGCGACTTTGACGAGTTCGAGGCGGCGTCGCCCCCCGCGGCCCACGAGTCCCCCGAGGACGCACCGGGCGAGAACCTCGGGTCTGACGACATCGTCCCCGGGGTCTCGGCCGAAATTCGCCAGATGCTCGGCGAGGCACCGCAGAAACCGCTCGAGGCGTCCGACAAGCGGTTCACCCACACCGCGGTGGGCCTGTGGGGCGAGCTGATGGCGGACCCACCGACCACATACGTCGACTGGAACAAGTCGAGCCTGCACAAGCGGCTGGTGCGCAGTTTCCAGGTTCCGCTGAACCTCGACGAGGCCCTCCCCAAGGTGCAGCAGCGGCACATCTCGCTCGAGACCCGGCAGGGCGACAAGTTCGACATGTCCAAGATGTCCACGTGGACGCTGCTGAGCATCGTGAGCGAGCAGGCGGTCGAGGGCATGTCCGAGGCGGAGCTGGCAGCCCATGCCGGGGCGGTCCAGCAGGCGCTGAGCGACGCCCAGACGCTGCTCGACGACCTCGAGTGCCACGAAATGGACCTGCAGGGCGAGAAGGACGTGCTCGAGGGCATGGTCGAGAGCCTGCTGGCGTACTCGCAGAAGAACCAGCGGGAGAAGATGCACAAGGCCCATAAAAGATAGATTCCGCCAGTATTTATTTATCTAAATCTCTACCCTAAATTGTATCGATGGGGACCTCTGGATCAAGCCGCATGCTCTCGGGAGCGGGAAGCTGGGGTGCAAACAGGCCCACGCTGATGTAGCCAGCGCCAATCAGGGCCAGCATCAGCCCGATGGCGACCCTGAAGAACGACCCGTACAGCAGAATCGTTCCCAAATAGACGTAAAACAGCCCGCGACCCTCAAACGACAGCAGAAACGAGGCGTAGTGGGTCACTTGTGGCGGCTTCCTGAACTCGAGGTAGGCGATGCCCGCAGCGAACAGCAGGCCCCACACTGCCGACGCCACGGCCGCCAGCGACATTTCGATTTGCGACACCGCACCCACTGCCTCGGCCCCGGCCGCGACAAAATTAACGTACTTGAACGCTTGCTCCATGACTAAAGAAACTGTGGGGTCGCGGCTGGCCGATTTATGGGCAGCGATAATGTGAAAAATCGGCCGAGCCTCCACAATCAGCCCCCTCGCTGCCGGCTGGGGCCTGGTTCGCCGCATGCGGCCGGCATTGTTCGTCTGGCGAGCACGCAACGGCTAACGGCTATTTGCAATCGCCAGTAAGCGAGCCGCCTATGTGCTCCAGAGGCCAATCACGGGGCCTGGGTGCAGATCAAACCCATTTTGCCCCGAATACTCGCCAGATCGAATCCTAATTTTACAGTTTTTTCTTGCTGCGTCCGTGTTGTGGATGTTGCAGACGGCATGGGGATCACAGGCCCTTGCAGGAGCATGCAGCCGCTCTCCATTATACTTGCTAATGGGTTTGTTGATCGAAGGCTTGTGGACCGAGAAGGAGCCTAATCCTGACACCCTCCCCAAGAAGACGGTGTTCTCTGGATGGCTCAGCAAAGACGGATCCGCCCCAGATGGCTTCACAGGCTACAAGGCCGAGCCCAAGCGGTACCACCTGTACGTGTCCAACACTTGTCCGTACGCACACCGTACGCTGATTCTCCGGGGCCTCAAGAAGCTCGAGAAGCTGGTCGATGTCATTGACGTCAACCCAGTGCACTTTGAGCAGGGCTGGGAGTTCGGCAGCGACTACAGCGACCCGTTGCACCCTGACTTCAAGTATCTGAGACAGCTGTATCAGCTCAGCGACTCTGAGGCAACCACCCGAGTTACGGTGCCGGTGCTCTTTGACACTGTCACCAAGAAGATCGTTTCGAACGAGAGCGGCGACATCATTCGCATGTTCAACACCGCATTCGACGACGTTGGAGCCGCCCCGGGCAACTACTACCCCGACGACCTCAAGAAGCAGATCGACGAGGCCAACGACTGGATCACCAATGACATCATTGTGAACCTGTACCGCGTCGGTCGCACCCAGGAGCAGAAGGTGTACGACGAGGGCGTCAAGAAGATCTACGAGACGCTGGACAAGGCCGACAAGATCCTCGCCAAGTCCAAGTTCCTCGTTGCTGATAAGCTCACCGAGGCCGACATCAAGCTGTGGGTTGCCCTCCTGCGGTTCGACTTGGTTTACACCCAGCTGTTCAAGCTCTACCATAAGCGAGTTCTTGACTACCCGAATCTGGGTCGCTGGCTTCGCAGAGTGTACCAGCAGCAGGGAGTTGCCGACACTGTCAATGTCGAGGAGATCGTTCGCGGACATTATTTGTCGCAGAAGACTCTCAACCCGTCTGGAATCGTGCCTTTCCCTCCCGATTTGCATCTGGACCAGGATATCTAGCTCTGTAAGTACTAGCCTAACCGACTAAAGTCTTTATACATGTGCTTGTAAGGTGTCATCTTGGTGTATTCGAGGTGCCCTTTGGCTAAATGTGCTATCTAAATCGTCATATTGATTATTGTCTATCAAATGTGTCCAAGTGATATCTAGACTAAAGTCTTGATATATGTGCCTGCAAAGGTGCTTCTAAGGTGTGATCGTAGGTGTTCAAGGCACCCTTTATCTGAATAGTGCTATCTAAATCGCTATACTAATTATTGTCCATCAAATGTGTCCAAATGATATCTAATTGCAGCCAGTACTTATCACCCCTCGCTGGCTACTCGCTTACATGATCTACTCGTTCTGGATCTTCGACAGGCACACAGAATGTATATTTCGACGGATCTGGAACGCAGACGCACAGAATAACGCCCCAAACACCGCTGCGAAAGCAGAGGACATTGCCAAACTAATTTTCGGCATCTCGCTCAGTTTGCGAAATATGGCCCGCAAACTGTCCAACGACGATGCCTTCCTCGCATTCTCCACCTCTAAATACAAACTGCATTACTTTGAAACCGCATCGAACCTGAAACTGGTGTTCCTCACCGACCCAGGCATCGAGACGTTGTCCGCTGCTCTCAAGCGGATCTACCAGACAATATACCTGGACTACGTGGTCAAGAACCCTCTCAGTCCGGTCGAGCATTCGGGTGGAGAGGGTGTCGACAACGAGCTCTTCACCATGAGCCTCGATGCCTACGTCAATGGGCTCCCGGGGTTCAGTGGCTATTGAGGCCCGCCGACGCCTAGAGATTCTATGATGAATCAAGTGCCGTAATAATAAAAGAGGCCGTAATTGTCCAGTCTGCATTCGAGTGTTTCATCCGTGATCAGTTTATGGAGCATTCTCATCCAGGTCGGCTCTGTTTGGTCGACCCGCTACCGTATAGATTAGCAGCATGGTGTAGCAGTGCACAATGTCACATCCAAAAATCATGATCCAATATACAACAAAAGCCTGTCTCCTCAAACCCGAATCTATGATATGCTGATATCCGCAACGTATGGTGAGTTGAAACTGTTTCTATGTTGATAGGAGAGTAATGATCTTGATATTGCTGATATTGATCGATTATACGCAGACACCCTCACATCCTCATACTGAATAACTACACTTTTAGACACCTAGATCTCAGCTCTTGCAACAGAGCCCTCGATTGATTGCTGCAATATATTCTTTGCCCACGACTGTTGACTCACTGATTATCGTTGCACGCTTTGCAGTGACTAATTTAGGTGCCCCAGAATCACAGCTCACGTGCATGCATGCACATGAATTGACTGATACGGGACTTTTTCTGTCTGATCCGCATGTCCAATTCCAACAACGATCTCGAGGAATTTGAATTGGGCCTGCTGGCCAATGATGGTGCAACTGATACCGAGCTACAAATCGATAAATCGCCCCAGCCCATCTTTAGAAAAGGCGTGGTTATTTATTTGATCTCACTCATATCGCACTCAATAATGCAAGCCACAGCCAAGCTCGTACTCCAGGACGTGGACATTTTCGTCGCAGTTGGAATCCGCATGGCAGTGACGTCGATCATCTCCATCTGGTTAATGTGGTATCGAGGAATCAAGCACTCGTTCTGGGGGCCGCCCCACCTCAGGCTGTTTCTCTTCTCTCGGGGGATTCTAGGGTTCTCGAACCTGTCCCTGAGCTTCTACTCCCTGCATTGGCTCTCGCTACCTGACCAGGCATCACTCGCATTCCTAACTCCCCTGGTCACCATCATCATTGCCGCAGTGTTCCTTCACGAGAGACTAATGTGGCAGCAGGTGGTGTGCAGCTTCATCAGCTTGGGCGGTGTACTCATCATTGCTCGACCCCCAGCTCTCTTTGGGGACTCAACTGTCACCGTAGATCTCCACTACACCATCGCCGTGGGCGCATTTCTGGCCTCAGTAGTAGGCACAGGGGCAGTCATGGTGCTACTGAGAAAACTCAAGGATGCCAACCCTATGGCTTCAGTAGGCAATTACGCAGTCGTGAGCACCATAGGCTCCGGAGCCGCGCTCTTACTTCTGCCAACCTCCGAACCAAGAAAGTATCCCACTGATTTCAGAGCCTGGTCGCTGATTGTGGCAATGGGAGCGTTTGGCTTTTTCCTCCAGTACATGCAGTCATGGGCATTCCAGCTCGAGGAGGCAACGGTGCTGGCTAACTTTAGTTATACGCAATTGATCTGGGCCACCCTCTGTGAGTTTATTTTATGGCACGATTGGCCCGATATATGGTCACTGCTGGGCGCCGCAATAGTGCTAGTGTCGGTGCTATACTCAGCGTCGCTGAACAAGCCAAAGTGACACAACGGACCAGATCCCCAGCATGAAGAGATAAAAAGTTGCTCGTACGCTGTTTGACGCAGTCGCCGAGCTGAGACCACCAACTAGCTGAAATAACAGATTCCTCGGAAATTTATCGTGCAGTATCTCAATATGGCGTTTGCCTTGTCTAGAGCATATATTAATAGAGAAGTAGCTGGGTGCAATCACTTCACGATACAGTTCGAACGGAGTGCTAAAATCATTCAGGATGTTGCCATCAGGACTGCGAACCAGTCTGCAGAATGTGACTTGTTGGAAAGTCCACAACCGCTCCCCTTATAGAGGCCGCATGGTCATAAATAAAACCAAAATCAAAATATTGGTGCCAAATCTCTGATAGTGCAATGATAGCGTTCTATACAAACAATTCAAACTAAAAAAATGCCCGAAACCAGATTCGAACTGATGATCTCAGCATTACTAGTGCTGCGCCTTACCAACTTGGCCATCCGGGCTCTGTACAACACGCCTCAAGAAAAATTTAACATGTAAAAGAATCTCAAATCTAAGCAATACGCTCCCTACAGTCTTTACGTCCATAGAGCAACACGTCGAAAATTCGCTATATCTGGTATGCGTCGTGCGAATTCAGTGGCAGAAATCAAGATCAGGCACCTAGTTGTTGTCTACTAGTTACTATAAATAATCGCTATGAAGCTACGTCTAAAGCTCTCTCAACCGCAGAGATCAGGTTGCGTAACGCCTTGCCGGCTTCGTTTCTCGGAACGTTTTCTACAACCACTCCGATCCTTTTGAGACTGCCTTTCAGATTAGCCACATATGGTACCAAGTCTTCACCCTTTTCCTTTGCGTCCCAGAAATGACGCAGAAACTCTATAGTTGTCGCGTGAACCAGATCCACCTCGTGCTGATCAAGGAGCCCACTCCCGATATCAGTAATGTTTTGTTCGGCCTGAATAGTCATTAGTTCTTTTATGCGCTGTCGTGCTTGCTGAATCTCAGGAGTGTGAATAGGCACCGTGACAGCAAGATCCAGAGGGGCCTCTAATTCGTGCACCAACTTGTCAAATGCTTGGCTACTAATATTAGAGCCGCTCTCTCCCGACTTCTGTGCCTGATCAGCCCGAAGTTTCAGGTCAATAGTATTTAGTTGTGCAGATTCAGGTTCTAAGTCATCTAGACGAACCATCTCTTGCAATTCCTTGTCGTACTTTGCTGCCTCGCCCGCATAGTCCGCAATAGTAGCAGGATGTTGTTTTTGGCGAGCGTGACCGCTCAGCAGTCTTTTGCTCAGACCATTCATTTGTCGAATGAGGCTGGTCCCGTATTCATCACCTAGTTTCATTGTTGGGTCTGGAGGCGCCAGGCCAGGGACATCGAATGAATTTGCATTAACATCACGGAACATTGGTACGTAGCCCGATGGCTTTTGAGAGGCTAACTTCCGTCTTTTGGCAATTTCATCAATATACTTGTCCAGCAGTGGATCCCAGGGATGGTTCGATGAGACTCGTTCCCCTCGTAGATTGAGAAATAACCGACTCATAAAAAACTTCTTCCAGAACTCGCTCTCACTGATCTCAGGCACACAGTCATTATATGCTTTGCGAACAATTGGATACTGCTCAAAGATATCATGAATCTTGTCTCGGGTCAGATTCAGGTTGATTTGGTTGTCACTACCAGTCACTGGTTTGATGGTGCTGAGGACGTTATAAGCTCCTCTTTGCTGACCAGAGGATTGTGCTGCCGTGACCAGAAGCTCCATTCGCATTTGCCAAAATTGTTCGTTAGTTAGTGATCCTTTCACGACAGTATCCTTGAAGGTTTCCAAAAGACTCTTGTCCTTTTCCAGTATCTGACGCTGCAGATCGATATTTGCCAGCAGCTTTTTCGGGTCAAATGAGATCTGTCCTCTCTTCTTGATCTTTTTCGGTGTAGATTGGGCCGCCTGAGGCTCTGGAGTTTGAGACGCAGGCTTCACAGGAGTTTCTGGGGGCGGCTCTCTACAAGACTGAATAGCATGCTGGATGCTGTCTCGTGCTCTGTCTAAAGTGTCTCGGTTTGCAAACTCTAGCTTCAATAGTGGCCCTGAGGAGCCTGTTAATAGAATACGACTTTTCGCGGCAGTGGGAGGGGTTGCCTTCATGCCCGCAACGGACGACAGATCAACTGTTTGCGTATTCCCGGATTGGGCTTTCCATAATAAATATTTCGATTCCAGAACAATAACTCCAGCTTCGTTCTTGACGACTGCTGGGATTTCCATGCCAGTTCTTAGGTAATACTGTAAAGCTAGGTATTAAAGTACAGTCTAGGATTGTGTAAGATGTAGTGACGCCATATCACCGCAAAAATTATGCTACAATAATTTATTTTCTAGATCGATTCTTTGGCCGCTTCGGCTTGGGTTTTGCTTTCTCCTTTTCAGCATTGAGAGCTGCAAATTCGTCGGCGTCCATAAAGGCTGGAAGAGACATCCACTCACGCTTGCGTTTCGACTTCTTGCCGGTTTCCTCATCATCATCTGCAGAGTCGACACTATCATTGGATCCTTCGATAGCGTCTTGGCCGTCGAGATCGAGATCAGATTCTTCGCCAAACTCGTCTGCAAACTCATCTGCATCAGAACTAGACTCGTTTTCGTCACTTGATCCACCTGACATGGCTTTCAGCTCGTCCATCTCGTCATCGTCAAGGTCGCTGAATCCCAAGTTATCATCGTCACTCGGCATCTCGTCGGGGTTAGCTCTCATGATGGCGTCAAACACCTCATCTTCACTATCCTCGTCATCATTATCCACTTTCTTCTTCTTCTCCTTCTTGGGTTTGGCTTTGAAGTATTCGAGGTAGAATCTCTCATCTGGCGCTACATTGTTTGCAGTACGTTTGCTCCAATCCTGCACAGAAATTGGAACTGCGGAATTCTTTTGCTCGGTTCTGATACCCAGATTCAAGTCAGTGTAACCGCTGAGCGGTTGGAACATCGACCCTCCTCGCATATTCTCACGCTCCCTCGGTTTCTTGTAGGACCATTTGTATAAGAAACTGTTTACAGTGTACTGTTCAATGTCAGGCATGTCAAGACTTTGTTTGGGCTCGTTCAGCAGATTCTGGGCGTAGAGTGTTACTGTAGGATGGTAATGGTTTAGCAACGGAATGAGCTCCCATAACTTGGATGTCTGCGCTTTTGCAAACTTTGGTTCCTGATTCTTCATTTCGTATTCTTCCTCGCGGGGGGCAGAGCTCAAAAGCTCAGTCGATCCAGGAATAAAGTTTAGAATATGCACTAAACTCGCAACTGCACCGATCTCCGGCCACTGGCAGGCAGTTTGGCACACTCGTTTAGCGAATGCCATCGACCGTTCGGTACAAGTATCCATTGCAACACTCTTGAGAAGCAAATGTAAATACTTGGATATTTTGGATGCTTGGTATAATCTCGGGTCCAAAAGGCTCGCATACAAAGCCTTGAAATACCGATCCAAGCCTTGACCTTGCTGAGCCTTGGCCAACTGGAAAATGAAACTCAGTGCTTCGATATATGTGGAGCAGTTGGGGCTGTGGCTCATTTTGTATAGCGTGTTCATATATTTGTTGAAAGCAGATGGTTCGATCTGAGAGAATGGGAATGCACGATTGAGACCGGTGAAGATTTTCGCCACAAGACGGGCATTCTGCTCTTCCTCAACTTGAGATACGGCCTTGGCCTCTTGGACTAAACCGCCCTTTTTGCCTCGTTTCTTGTTTCGACGTCTCTCTTTCCCTGCTTTTTCTTCACGAGTATCAGATTTCGTTTCCCATTCTCGTAGCAATCGCTCAAAGAGGTTGAGATAGATGTAAATCAATTGGTTCGCAAGATCGGGATATTTCGCGCTCAAGATGAATTCGCTGAGAGTATCAATCGCATAGTAACGGGTATTGTAATCGGGACTACGATCAATGGTCTCGCTAATAACAGACGCAACGACTGGTTTCATGTTGGGATGCACTACGAATACATCCATCAGTAGTTTCTTGACTTTGGAGGCCACCTTGCCGGACGGATCTCCAAGTTTGTTGAGCGCCAACCGAAGCAAGTTTAGCTCTTGTTCAGGTTTCGACTCAAAGAAGCCGAATATTGCATAGAGAACTCTCATACGGATCTGCTCAACGCTGTCACTCAACAAACGCTCCATCATTTGTAGAAGCTTGAAGAAAAAGTTCTTTAGCCAGTCTTCGTACGCCCAGGCAATCAGAGAGGCGGGGCCGGCATCCAAGGTAAGATCTTGCTCCTTGAAGGCCTTAAGACGGCGGTCAGGGAGAACGTGCGAGACCAGAAGATCCTTCATGACTTCTAGTGCTTTTGAGGCACTCTCCCTATTCTTGACCTCGCATTTACCGAGGAGTGTTTGCAATTGCTTGAGATAATGCATAGGGGAGTCCGTAATCAGAATACTGAGAGTGCCCAGCTGATCAGAAAAGGTGCCGGACTTGAGAAACTCTATTTGTTGGTTGTATTCCGATGACTTGGACTGTTCAGCTTGATACAACTCATTCTCCTTGTAAAGCAGTTCATATGCTTTGTCTTTGAGAGTATCTACCAGATCGAGCGCCACAGGTTGCGTGCCGTGAGCCTCAACTGACCAGACGTCATTGTCGAGGAACACAATTGTATTAGGGTGAGAAATCTCCGCAATTATTTGTGACTGCTTGGGCCCTTTCTTTCTATTCTCGACATCTGAATTTGTTGCGACAACTTTAGTTTTCTTTTCAGTAGGCTTTGCATTATCCTGGCTCAGCAAACTCTTTTTGTGCTGGGGTTCCTTGGATTTTGCTGGTTTCTTTGATTTTTCATTCGTAGCTTGATCGTCGAAAACTATCTTTTTCCCGGCCTTTTTGGGATCTGCTGGTGGTTGTGCACTCTGCTTCTCGGGTTTGGACTTTGTCTTTGGCTTTTTCTCGGATTTCCCAGCCTTTTGGCCCTTTGATAATTCTTTCCACATGCTTGTAACGTCGTTGGAGAGCGAACGATCCACCTTGCCGCTGGTTCCCTGCATGATTGAACCTTCAATATCAACGTTTTTTAACAAGGCAATATCCTCATCATCTCCTCCAAGGCCTTTTACTGCCTGCTCAAAGGACATGAAAAAATTATGTAACTAAACAAGCTCCGTTCTCGAGATCATATCGCTAAGAAATTCCGAATACATACGACTATCCAAATAAATAAGTACATCTCATTAACCAAATGCTGCTTGCAAGACCTAGTCTTTATCTTCCAATGCCTGAGCGATTCCGTCAAGCAGATCGTCAATATCATTAACATTAGCTCCGCAAGACATTGCCACCAATCTTCGGTATTTGTTGATCTTATCGCCACTACTAGCAGTAGCGTAAAGATCGAGAATCTCGTTTACTAGCAAGCTCCGCTGATTCTGTAGATCCTCGAGCGTGACGGCTAAATGTTGGCAGGCTTTCGGGTCGTAATCGCGGTAGCTTATTTGATGGTGCATTTTATCCTGGACACTGGCCTCCTGCGCCTGAACGAGAGATGCGAGGTCCCGCGCCTGAGATCTTTCAACTATCTTGTGGAGCTGATTAGACTTGGTACTGATTGCCTGGGCGGCAGCCTCCATTTTCGCCTGGAGCTCGTCTTCAGGGCCAAGCTGAGCCAGGAGCTCTGGGATCTGGTTTTGCATGGTAGCAGTATTCTGTTTGACTTGAAATAGTAGATTACGCACTTGCTCGATGTCGGTGTCGCGGTCCTTGAGCTCGAGATCGAATGTTTGGGCAAGTTCTTCGAGATAATCGGCAATGATTCCGGGTGCCTGCTGCGTGGCAGTAATCGCCGCTTCAGAAATGTGCTGCTGCGGCTGATGGCGGGCTAACGGGGTGGATGGGGGTTGGAGCCGCAAGTAGTCGTGGGACGGGGACGAGCTCGAGTTCAGGCCACGCCGCTGGGTCTCGTACTCGTATATGTACTCCTGTGCGGTCCGGCCCTGACCATTCTGGATGTTTGTTGGTGCTCCGTACGACAAGAACACTTTGACGAGCTTCCTTGACCCATTTCTCGCGGCAATGTGCAACGCAGTATCTCCATTTACATTCTGAAGGGAAATGAATGACGCCAGATCGGAGCTTCTCATCTGAGCCATTTTATTCAACACTGTCTCAAGGTAGTACCGTGCGCTAGATCCGCGGCTGCGGGCACTGGTAGTCTGGCTGATGCAGTGGAGAATAGTTTGTCCCTGGTCGTCGACATAAAACAACGTACTTTTGAGGAATTCGAGGACTTGAGCGAACTTTCGAGTATCAAAGTTGTTGGTGAACTGCACCGCCCGCATGAGCGGGGTTTGCCCGGCGTTATTGAGCACATCTACGCGGGCTCCCGCCTTTGCCAACGCCTCTACTACTTGGTCCTGTCCCATCGCACAGGCCCAGTGGAAAACCGTGTGTCCCTCGTCGTCGATGGGCTGGTTGATGTGGTACCCTGGCTGCGGGTGGAGGAGCAGGTCGGGGATTTTGCCGTGATTTGGGCTCATAAACAGGTCCAACAAAGCGGCTGAGTACTGGTTCATGTAGTTTGAGCTGGTCTGCTTGCGGCTGGGGCTCTCGAGCTGTCGCTCCTCATCGGTGAAAGCGGCGCTGCTGGGGCTGCTGCTCTCCTCCTGCTTGGGGGGCCTGCCGCGGGGCCTGGCAGCCGGAGCAGACGCCGTTTTCCGTGCTCGCTTCGGTGCTGGCGGCTTAGCGTGCGACGTTTGTCTCCTGGTCGCAGGGACAGGCGGCGGTGGCGGAGCGTCCTCGCCGGGCTTTGGAGCGTAATCCAGGAGTGCCTTGACGCCGTCAATTACTCCGAGGTCGATGGCCAATTTACGGGCCCGTTCCAACGGAACCCAGGTGCCCTGATATTTGCCGTAGCCACCCTGGACCTTCTCATGTTCTCCAGTTTGAACGTCTCTTTCTAGGATTTTGGTGCGGCGAGGCTTGTCGAAGTTGGCGACCTTGAGCAGGTGCGTGGCGTTGACCCACCCATCTTTCTGTCTTCTCATCACATTGACCCCGTTGACAGAGAGCACCCATACGGGCACTTCGCTGTATTTTGCCTGGCAAACTTGCGACATTTAACGGCAAATTAAAGACCAAAATAGTGACGCGTCGTAAATAGTGGACACTACTGGGTGGTTAGTAATGCTTCCACTATCTCTGCTGAACGCCGCAAATGGGTCGCCGCTCCTGGTTGAACTCAAAGGCGGCGAAAGCGTGAATGGATTTCTAATTTCCTGCGATTCCTGGATGAACGTCATGCTTCGGGACGCGGTGGTTACGAGCGCCGATGCGCAAACGTTCAAAAAGGTGCCAGAGATCTTCCTAAAGGGCACTTTAATCAAATACGTGCGGGTTCCCGACTCGCTACTTGAGGCGATCAAGGAGGAGCGCCAGATCAAGCGGGAGGAGCGCCGGGAGCAGGAGCGACAAGAAAGAGAAAAAGAGCGCCGGCCCCGCAACAACCAGAGAAGAAACAACCGCCAGCACCACTAATGAATGTACACTATGTAATTTATTTTTTCTTTCAGCCCACCGTCGAGGTCTCTGCTTGGGCTAAGGGCCTGCTAGCTTATGGGAGACCTAGTCCAAGGGCCCTGTGTTGCGAGTGCTAGTGGTGCCGATTTTAGTGATGCACAAACGACTTGGCTGATGCAGTCCTAATATAGATTTAATGGCTCATAGACCTGAGCATTCAGATCAGCCCCAAAATAAGACGCTGCATTGCATATTCCTGTAGTCACAGTGGGGGTCAGCGTGCAGTTTTCGGATCTAGTCACGTTCTGAGCGAGTTTACGCCGGGACTCGTTCAAATTTTATGGAAACGCATACTGGACATTCGACTCCTCGAATGCTGCCAATGAGACGAAGCTTGGCATCCCCATGTGGGCATGCAGTAGCCTCTTTGAAGGCATGATTCTGCAGCCGCTAGAGATGTATGCTGGCGACTGTTGACGTCCCAGCGTCGAGACATGGGTATGCATCTTGCGCTATAATGGACGCAATGTGAGGGGAGCTACACTCGTGTTCTTGGCAGCAGCCAGCAATCCTATTTTGAGAGGACATGCTGCTTTTCGTGCAATGGTGCTTTTTTGGAATAGACTCAGAATGATTGAATCTCGGGCCATGGCAGGTCGCGGACGGGCGACGCTCGAGACGTTCTAATCTTGGAGCTGCAGGGCTTGTGGTGCATGCACCGACTATCCCAGAGCTATAAAATACCGCTCATTCTGAGCTCGGGCATGCTTTTCGCAAGTTTTGCTGGCCTTGCTGCTGCTAGCGGCGTGCCCTGCTACACATTCAATGCAGTCAACGGAACTACCCATATATCGCTGAACCAGGTCTTTGAATATGAGGGCCACGTATGGGGCCTGAACTACACCACTTTCACCGGCACCCAAGTAGTTCCCCCGGTGTATATCACATCTGACAATCTGGTGGTGACAGAAGAAGGTGCTAGCTTTGATTTCGTGCACCATCAGGGGATCATGAACCTCAAGTGGGATGTGGAGCCTGATCCTGATTTTGCGATCGGTCCCTACGAGTTCGGCACGACCAAGTACCTGACCTACAAAGGCTCTCGGCAGTTTCTATACTCAAGCAACTCTGGGGGCCAGTTTCTGCCGGGGTATGATATTCATTGGGACCGCAATCTGGTGTTCTTCGTTGCAGTCGAGCAGACTTGCTATCCCAACACACCTTCCTCATCAACACCCTCTAGTGACACCCCACCAGGCGGTTCCAGCACCTCGAGTGGCACAACCACTCCTTCACAAACGACAAGCAGCCCATCTGAGCCGAGCACATCTCGCGTAGCTTGTAAAGCTCGAGTGACTAGCATCTAGCGACAATTCAGTACATCATGTTAATTATCTCAATCTTGAAATCTTCGCCGTTGGGGAACCCACAGGCAAAATCATTCTACAATATAACAGTTCTATTCGTATTTCTCTACCACAACCTAATTCTAGCCCCGAATATCACCTTTTACATGTCGCATGGCCGCTGAGTGTTTTGTTTACTTAATGGCTACTGAGCACATCTGGCAGTGCCTTGATTTTGGGCTTTTGGAGGGGGCTCTTTTTAGTAGCGAGCAGCTATTTGCGAGCCAGCCCAACGCTGAATCTAAATATTTATACGCTTTGTCGCTGTTCAGGCTCAATCGCCTCAAAGCCGCCGCACGAATGCTCGAGCACGAGACATACCTTCCCAGTGTTTATTTATTAGGCCAATGCGCCGTAATTCTCGGAAACTATGCTCCGGCAATAGCTGGGCTCGAGAGAGCCAGACCTTGGACGTCTGCGAGCCCGCCGAGGGGCACTCCTCCTCCAGCGATCTTCCAGCTCATGCTCGGCAAGCTTTACAAGGCACAAGGTGACAAGACAAATGCGGTGTATAATCTTGCCCAAAGTGCTCGAGCAGATCCCTATCTGGTCGAGAACATTGTGATGCTGTGCCAGTGCCCTGGGTTCAAGGTCGATGTTGACGCCTGTTTCGGCGACAGCAGCGCGCAGTCTCCGGCTCCCAGGGTGCAATCGTCACCGATTGCGTTCCCACATACCCCGCTGGTAGTCAATCGCCGGTCTGACCCCGCTACACCTCGTCCCCGCCAACAAAGACGAAACATCACCCCCACGCCGCTAAGGACGCCAGAAAATGCACCGGCCCCAATGGCACCTCGCAGACGCAAGATCGGGCCACGCAAGGGCTTGTTTGGCAGCCTCACCGCCTCGGGCGACGACTCATTTCTGGCACCGGCTCCGCTCTTTGAGGAGCCAGAGATCGATGAGGCAAAGACCGACGTGGGCAAGCTTGCGCCAGTTTACAGGTTCTATCTTAATGCTCTCGCCAAATTCTATTTATACGATTGTGCACAAGCGATCAAGCTCCTGGACCAGATCCCTGGCCCTAACCAAAAGACAGGCTCTGTGCTTGCGCTGCTAGCCAAATGTCATTTTGAGTCCATGGACTATAAGCGAAGCGCCCTGGTGTTTCAGAAATTACGAAAGTTGGATCCACTTCGAGTGCAGGACATGGAGGTCTATTCAACCGTGCTGTGGCAGCTGAAGAGCAAGGCTGAGCTGGGGTTCCTGGCCCACGATCTGACGTCGATTGACCGGGAGTCATGGCAGGCGTGGTGCGTAACTGGTAACTCCTTTAGCTCTCAAAATGACTCCGCAAATGCCCTCGAGTGCTTTACTAGAGCCATTCAGCTCAACTCGCATTGTGCCATCGCCTTCAGTCTCAAGGGTCACGAATACCTTCTAAATGAAGAGTATCAGCACGCCCAAGATGCATTCAGGTCGGCTATCAGAGAGGACCGTAGGCTCTACAATGCCTGGTTTGGTTTGGGCATGGTGTACTTCAAATTAGCCGATATTGACCAGGCAGAGTCTCACTTCACGCAAGCCATCAAAATCAACCCCCACAACGCCGTATTGTACTGCTTCATGGGCACCATATACGAAGAAAAAGATGATCCAGTCAAGGCGTTCCAACAGTTCAAAAAAGCGGCGCAGCTACAACCAAATAATCCAATTGCCAGATTCAAGCTGGGACGGGCCTACATGCTGGCTAAAAACTATCAGGATGCTATCGCAGAACTTGAATACCTAAAGGATATTGCCCCAGAAGACGCGTCTGTGTTCCTAGAGCTGGGACGAGTATATCGACTAACCGGTCACATGACGAAGGCAGTCAAGTACCTGTCAACTGCACAGAGCCTCGATCCCAAATTAGCGCAGGAGATCCGGCACGAGCTGGGCCAGACCGTCACCACTCTGCGGCAAGATGATGAAGGGTTCATGGGAAGGATAAACTGATACTAAACTATAATAACAACCCACAGAAAAAACAAGCCGCTATTTGAATAGACTAATTAACTTGTTTCTATATTAACCGTCTCCCTCGCTCTAGATGCAGCCTTCCGTTTTGAGATGGCCGGCAGTCGTACTACCGCCAGTTGCATCCTAGGTGCATCAGCCTTAAACAGTAGCACCATAAGGTATAAAGTCCAGAGAGGGACCGAATCTTTGGTATCCAATGCAGTACAATCTATTCCTTTCCCTTGTAGCTCTCGCACTCGCTATTCCTACTCAGGACGAAGTACCTCAACTCGAGACTGTCGAGGAGACTGATCCCAACCTCAAGGTTGAGCAGAATCTCTGCCACAACAGCCATCCTCACCACCACCAGCACGAGGAGAAGCAGTGCGGTGAGTGCCATGGGTTCCCCTGTATCTGCAAGGGTCTGTTTGGACGCAAGGGTCACCACCCTCACAAGGTCTCTCATGAGTGCCAGCCTCAGGTTCACGCTCCTCCTCACCAGAGCCCCAACACTGTGCTTTCTACTTTCACTAGCACAGAAACCTCCACTGGCCACATCACCAGCTACCACGTCAACACTTCCTATGAGACTTTCACTACTGTGCTCACCAAGGAGCACTTGAGCACTAATACCATTGTATTCCACCCAGAGCATACCAACACCTACACTCGCACTGAGTCCTACCTGATCTGGCCCGGATACACTGTCACTCATGAGGCACCTGGTTATGTTCAGACATTCGCACCTTGCGAGTGCCCCCCTGCTGCCCATCACGATACTTGCCACCACAAGAAGCACAATTCCGGCTGCTTGTGCTCCATCTGCAAGAAGTAATTATCGAAGTGACGCAAGTGATGGTCACTAACTAAAGTAAACGGATAGTTAGTTACTAGATACAGAGTATAATAATATGCCATCACAAAAATCTCTAACGGTTGATCTCAGACAGTGACACTCGCTAATGCACAAATATGCATGATGCCCTAGAACAACGGCATGGAGATACAACTACAATAGAGAAAATGCAGCAACAAAACTACGGTAACAAGCTGCACTCTTGCTGATAAAGGCCGTATCACGTCCTCAGTGTCGAGACTTAGTCATGATACTCTATCAGTTCATATAATCCACTACATTAGTCACGGAATCACTAGACTGGCGATCCCAGTCAGCTTAATCATTCCATGTACAGCATTGGAGCGCCGCCGCTGGCGCCTGAAAACAGCGTGTGCAACGTTTGGGCGTGGAACTTGGGACAACAAATGGCGATAATCCGGAAACTCGCAGACCAGTACCGATATGTTACCGTGGATTGCAAGTTTCCCGGTATTGTCGCTCGTCCGATTGGATCTTTTCACTCTACGAGCGAATATCATTATCAGACACTGCGTACGAACGTGGACATTCTAAGAGTCGTGCAGGTGGGCATTACTTTGACTGACAACGTTGGTCAGACCCCCCCGGGCTTCTCTGGCACTTGGCAATTTAACTTCAAGTTCGATGCCTCACAAGACATGGGCAGTGCCGATGGATTAGAAGTGCTTCGGCAAAGTGGGCTTGAGTTTCACAAACACGAAGTTGAGGGAATCGATCATTTGCAGTTTGCCGAGCTCCTGACATCAAGTGGCCTTGTGCTGAACGACCAAATGACGTGGATCTCGTTTCATTCCGGATACGATCTGGGGTATCTATTATCGATGATGGCAAATAACCTGCTGCCCGCTGAAAAGCAGAATTATATGCAACTTTTCAACCTGTACTTCCCATCGGTTTGGGACGTCAAGTCACTAATCAAAGCATTCAAGCTCTCTGATAAGAACTATTTGCACGAGGTAGGTCTCGAATTTGGGCTCTTCAGGGGTAGTGGTTTCACGTTGGCTGGCGTCGACTCCTGCCTCACCGCTTTGTGCTTTTTCTACACCATGCGAGCGGTGGGCGAAAGCAACATGCACCCAGTGAAAAACGTACTGTTTGGTCTGGGAGACGAGCCTAAAGAAGAAGATGAACCTGGAGTTTTCTCGTTCAATAGTCCAGCTCGGCTAATGCCAGGAATGCGTGTCATGACCTAATTATTTAACCAGCTAATGATAATATCATTAGTCTTACATAGGGATTAATGGATTTTCTTTCGATACATTATGAGAACAACTGGGTGTAATCTTCAATTAACAGTGAAATCACTGCACCGGGGATATCAAGGGTTGGGCTGAACACAATGCTCAGATTATTCAAGGTCATCTTGTTGGTATCTTGGTTCTTTTCGACTTTCACCAAAAACGCGATTAGAACCTTGAGAATATCGTAGTTGGTATCAGGTAGCGATAGTAGTAAATTGTGGAGCTGGATGTTGCGGTCCGCTGGCTCCTTTGAGAAGAGGTCTCGCCAGTATGCCTCCTCTTGAGGGGGTATCAGAGAGTCGGAGAGCATTCGGAAGTAGCGCTTGAGCAATGACGCAAATACGTGGACTTCATAGTCTACTTTGGCGATCTCATCCACGTCATCGTGCTCGAATTTTGTCTCCAATGCATCAACTTGCGATTGTGTGCCGGAGATGCGGAATATTCCCTGCTCTAGGTAGGCCTCCCGCTGATTGAGAATCTCAATGCACCTTCCCACCACTGTTGGCAAAACAGTACCCTCATACACTGTACTGGAGTAGCCTAGGGAGTCGTCCAGTGAAACGCCAAACACGTTCTTGTGATGATAAGACGGAGTGGCGGGGCTCATAGGGAACTGGCTCATGGGTGATACAATTCGTCTCTGAGCTAACGCAGACGTCGGTCCTGAGCTATGGTGTGTGATGGCAATAGCTGAGGGAGAGGGCATACGATTAATGGGGGACGACGCAATCCCCTCAAAGGATTTGCTTGATGGAGATCTTGCTGCATCGATCGTTAGGGAGGATCTGCGTCTACTTTTGGCAGGAATGGCGCGAGCACTTGCGGAAGACGTGCTAGGGGCGCGATCTCTAACTGCAACAAACGGCACAACCGTGTAGTCTTTGGGGTTGGGGGCAATGGGGAAATCCTGAAGCCCCTTGACCCAAGCGTGACGCACGTCTGAGGACTCGGCTGAGAAGAAGTGCGTGATCGGGCGTCCGGACCCGTCGCGGGCATCCACCACACTGAATCCGTTGCGGTACTCATCTTCATTAGAGGTGATGTGGTCCGCAATAGGAGCTACGCGTGCACGCATAAGATTAACAGTCTGGCTCACTGGCCCACCCGGGCGATCTGAGATATCCAGTTGTGAGCCATTGCGTACGCAGTAGCGGGGCTTCCAGCCAGAAAACCTGCTCCGTGAGACCAAGAATCCACACAGCTGCTCAGTATTCAGCTTCACCAAATTAGTAGATATGAAGTTGGCGTAGGCAGACTGTCCTTGGGGAGACAGCATGCACACCGCCTCCTGGAGGTGTGAAAAATATGAGTTGAGCATGTCGATGCGGACATCAATCTTGATAGGAGTGAAGGATGCGAAGAGGTTCTTCTCCGGGAGCTGGGGCAGCACGATGTTGAGCTGTTGGCGCACCACTGCATCGAGGGACTTGAGCTGGTTGAAGGACTTGGCTACATACCAGCAGATGCCATTGCACGAATCGTCCGCAACACGCAACACGAGGGAGGGATCCTCGCGAGAATGTCGCATTGTAGAGGTGGGCTTCGTCACGAGTCCTATCTGCACCGAGACCCTGAGGAGGGGGAGAGCACGGATATCGCTGCTGATATCTGAGATGTCACTAGTAGATAGCTCTCGAGTCTCTGGGGCGGTGGTTTGAGGGTTTGTCGCGGCAGGTGCGGCATGGCCCTCGAGATTTAGCGGTTGGGTGGTGTTGGACCCTGCCAATTGAGGAGACGTTGGGGTGTGCGTGCGGCGAGTGGGGCCATTGGCAGAGCCATTGGGTGCTGCCGTGGCAGGCCCCTGGTCTGGCTGCTGTTGACTGACCTCACTGACAGGTGGCGTGTTGGCGGCCAATTTCAGCTTGTCGGATTCAGTCTCTGACGTCGAGGCCGATACATCGCGAGATTTCTGCGAATTAGAGCCTTGGGAAACAAATATGGCCGAAGAGGATTTTTGTTTTTGTTGGGACAACGGACTTAAAGTACGCTTAGGAGGAGATTGTGTGCTACTCTGGCGGTCGGCGTCAACCAGGCGGAGTACCTGGGCCTCCAGCACCGCTAGGCGGTCCTGTACGCGCTGTTGGTCGGACCGTAGCGCCGATATTTCCTCCAATGCTCGTTGGAGGTCCGATGTCATGAGGGAAAAGAAGTAAGCAAGCAAGAAATAGCGCAGAGGTGAGTGTGACGGACGAAAAGAGATACGTGCCCTTGTTGGATTTTGAATAGTTAGTGGACGTAGTTTCGTCAAGTCCTCACTAACTTATGTGGAGAAAGTGGGGGAGCTGCATGGGAGGGAGGCACATGCAGCCAGGTCCCCCAAAATGGTGGCGCTAGACAAGAAGCGGTGGCTGAGACTGTTTCTGAAACGAGTTATTTCTGCATCTCGGTGGCGCTGGCTCGAATCGGCGCCCAGGGCACAATGAGAAAATCTGCCGGCGATCGGGTCGCTGCTAATTACCGAAGATCATGGTGCGCTCGCGACTGTCGCCAACGTAAACCGACCAGGGTGTATGTGGCTTATGCAGAACGTGCATTGCGGTGACCGTTCTTAGAAGCAGTCGGCAGGTGTGCTTATGGGGCGTAACGACTCCGAGGCGGGTCCCGAGATGGGACCAGCAGGGGCGAGTCTGGATCCGGAATACTCAATGGAGCAATTACAGCGGCTCCCCACCGCCTCGGCCGCCAGGGCTTGGCCACCCCCCCGATTGCATAAGCGTGATATTGATGAACCGGCTGTTTGGAACCAAGAACACCACACCGAAACCGACTCTCAATGATGCGATCAAAAGCCTTGACGAGCGGAGATCGACGCTCGATGTGCGGCTAGCCAAAGTTAACGGCGAATTGGCCACCTACCAGGAGAAGTTGTCGAACATGAGGGAGGGTCCCGGAAAACAGCACGTCAAGCAGCGCGCGCTCAAGATCCTCCGGCAGCGCAAGCAGATCGAGGCCCAGATTGACCAGCTCGAGTCGCAGTCGTGGAACATGGAGCAGGCGCAGAGTACCAGCGACAACCTGCGCAACACGATGATCACGCTCGACGCCATGAAGACCGCCAACAAGGACCTCAAGAAGCAGTACGGCAAGATCGACCTCGACAAGATCGAAGACATGCAGGACGAGATGGCGGACCTGCTCGAGATGGCGGACGACTTGCAGGAGACAATGGCCCGCAGCTACGATGTGCCTGAGGACGTCGACGAGGCCGAGCTGGACGCGGAGCTCGAGGCTCTCGGCGACGAGATAGCCTGGCAGGAGACCCCGTCGTACCTGGAGGAGACGCCCAAGTTCGTCGACGAGGAGCCCGAGGCCGCGAAGGTGCAGGAGGCCACCTGACGGATATTGCATTAGATCACTTAGAATTATTTATGTACGCTCATGCTTATTTTGACTTGAGCACTGCTGTGTTCAGTGCTGCTCGATCGTTCAGTCTGCGTCAACTGTTGCAGACCTGACGAGAGTTTTGTTGGCTCCTAGACCTTCTTGGCTGCGAGCAGGTAGTTTCCCCCGGTCTTGCCAATCGTTCCGTTCAGCATATCCCCGAGGATCCCGTCTGTGTTGCGGCCGAATCGCTCCCACCCCTGCGTAGGGATGTAGATGCAGCCCTCTGAGCACACAAACTGCCAGTCTGGCTGCTCGTGGAACCACTCCCTGAGCTCCTCCTCGTTGACGTACTTGGACCAGGTGTGCGTGCCCTTGGGCACGATCTTGAGCAGGTCCTCGGCGGCCACGATCGTCGTGAGGTAGCTCAGCACTGTGCGGTTGATCGTGCTCATGAACACCCAGCCCCCAGGCCGCACCTTGTCGAGGGCGGCCCTCAAGGTCGCAGAAGGGTTGTCGAGGTGCTCAATGACCTCAAACATCGTCACCAGGTCGAACGAGCCCGACACTTGCTCGACGGGGGTCCGCTCGTATCGCAGTTTCGTCAACGCAGGGTCCAGCTCGGCGTGCTTGCGTGCTACATCGATCACCTCGGGGGTGATGTCAATGCCCAGCACGCTCTTGACGTTCGAGAGCCGAGCCAGACTCTCGCTGAGCAGACCGCCGCCACACCCTACATCGAGCACGTCGATGTTGCGAGGCGTGCGGTCGAAATTCTTGCGCATGCTCTCGGGTAGTAAATCTATAGAGTAGCCTGGAAGATCTGGAGCGTTGTATTTCGTGAGGACGTCGCGGATGAAGTCCATACGCATCAGGTTCATCTTGTGGAGGATTCTCTGGGGTCCATTGGGGTCCCACCACGAGTCTGCTAGCTGTGCAAAGTGTGCGACCTCAGAGCTGCTGCGAATGTGCGCTGAGCACGAGAATGCCCGACTGGCTCGAACCAAACCAGCACTGCGCATGACTAGATTAGGTAATTGTGTAACCACTAGTACGGGCGAGAGTTCAACGCTTAGTATGCCCGACACAGACATTCCCCCCGTGCGGGCCAGGTTCCAGTACTTTTGGGTGCCGTCGGTGCTGTGGACGGTGCTGTGGTACGGAGTGCTCATTGGCTACTTCGTGGCTGCCCCCGCGGACACACCGGTCGTTTTGGCCTCTAAAGGCAGCCCATACTTCCTCTTTGTTTGCTACTCTCTGATGGCAGCGCTAATTGTGTCGTCCTCAATCGATCTGCGCATCCGCCTGTACCAGTACAGCCCGAAAATTGTCTTGTACGGTTTTATCATGGCTGTGTGTGCCCAAGTGCTTCTGGTTGCAGTTGAATTGATGGCAGTGGTGAAATACACTCGGCAGCTGGAGACAGACTCGATGGCGTTCCTGCTGATTGCCAACCCGTTTGTGTTCATTGAGTGGTTCCTGGTCCTGTCCAAGAGTCCGCTTGTTTCTGGCTACGTCGTTGCCCAGTCTATTTATTATATCATTTTATTGGCTCTCTTCTTTGCATCGTTCATCAACATCTGGTTCGAGTGGATGTTTTTCCTGTGGTTCCCTGCTCACGGCGTCGCCTGCGGGCTGCTGTTCTCCAGACGTATCATAGACGCAAACAAGCCATTGAATCTAGCTTAGGTTTATTATTTTATAAGTGCTCTATATCGTTACACCAGCTGCGTACTATGTCCAATTATACTACAGCCAATTACGTGCAACGCAACGCTGCACTCAGACCTCAGGCACGACCTCGTCAGCGACCTCCTCGAGCTCTCTCTGGTGGTCCAGGGAGTACTCCTCGCAGCTCGCACTCGTGAGGACGGTAATCGCGGCCCACACAATACCGACTGCAAAGCAGGCCATCGTAGCATGAGTAAACGCGGTGATGACGGGCTCTTGGAATCGGATAGGCAGCTTGCGAATGGCACCAACCGATTTGGATACTTTCTTTATTGCTTTGTGTGCACCGTGGCCGATGACACGCTTGTGCAACTCAGATGTCAAAACGTTCTGGAAAGCCGACGCTCCCAATGCAACACCGACACTGGATCCAGCTCCGCGGAAAGTATACTGGGCAGAAGTAGCAGTAGCCTGCTGCTTGCCAGCTGCCGCAATTAGAGTGACAAGAGTGATGGTGAGCATGCCCGTATAGGTAAACCCAAGCAAGAGGAAAAGGACGCCATGGTACACTGCCGAAGAACTGATAGCTTCTGGCACCAAGGGAATGCACAAGAACAGGATACAGCTGCAGAGCATCAATGTAGTAGCCATGACGCCAATCTTGTAGTACTTTCCAGTTTTGTGCATCCAGTATCCGCTTCCCAAGGAGCCCGACGCAGCACCGAAGAACAATGGTACCAGCCGAGCACTAATTCCTCCGGGAGTAACATTGAACCTAGCTGTCAAGAAAATGGGTGCATAAAACATAAACATGTACAATACACCGCTGCCAAAAAAGTTCGTGAGACAAGCGCTGAGCACAGTACGCTGGGTGAGCAACGGAATTGGCAGGACAGGCTCCGGTGCTTTTTTGGTTTCCCAGTACCAGAAAAGAAAGCCCATCACCACGAAAAGACCGAAAAGACCAAACACGGGCCATGAGACCCATGCGAATTGGTTGCCTCCAGTAGTAACTCCAAGCATAAACGCACATACGGTAGTAGCCAGAGAAATCGAGCCCATGAAATCAATTCTCCGCAAACCAGCACCGGCTCCATCAGTCTTGTTCTTTACGACCACGGCTAGGACAATGCAGCTCAGGAAGAGAAGCGGGATCTGGCACCGAAACGCCGCACGCCAGGTGCTGTATCTGTTGGCCACACTACCAATGATACCACCACAAGAGGCACCGCTGGCAAAGCAGATATTGGTCACGCCCTGGAAAAGTCCCCGCATTCTTTGGGGTACATAGTCACTCACCGTAATAGAGGCAAGACTGAGCATTCCACCTGCCCCAATTCCATTTAGAATACGTCCACATACAAGGGAAGAGATACCTGTGGCGATGCTGCACAAGTAACACCCACCTGCACAGATCAAGGTACTCAGGATCAGGAGGTTTCGGCGACCGTAAATGTCGCTTAATTTTCCATACAAGGGCTGGAAAGCCGAGTACGCAACCAAGTAGGACGTAGCGACCCACGATATGTTATCGAGTACCTTCAGGTCGCTGGAAATCGTCGGTAATAACGTCGAAACGATAGTACCATCCATTGCAGCCAAGAACGTTCCAAAGTACAAAGATCCCAGGAGAAACGAGAATCTACGAGTACTAATGTTATCTTTTCCCCATCCCTGTGTGCTTTGGGAAAGAAGTGGTTCCTGCTCGGACATGATAGGAGGTTGGGTTATCTGTGAAAAACGCCGAGAAGATAGCGCAGAGTTGTGGCGAATTATGCATAATTTCGGATTTCGAGGTAAATTGCCACATAACGGTTGAACAGCCGGCTCCGCGTCTTCTAACTCAAACCACACGTTATTCAGATGGGAGTAAAATAGACTCTTTAATTTTGCTGCAGTCAAAGCATCCCCCGCTCCCGCCTCACTTCAAGCCGAGATTTTTCTACTGCGAGTTCGCCCGAGTGCACTGTTCTGCCTCAGCTGCTCGAATTCTTGGCTTATTCGCGTATCACCCCCCACATTCACTTGTGCAAGCACAGATGATAATATATATGTCAAGGGGTGCTCAGTCATCAAAACGGGCGATCATGCCGGGAGCTCGGCAGCTGTTGGAGCCAATTCGTGCAGGGTTGTTCCGAGGATACACTTTTTCCGAGGTCCTGATTATTTTCACGGCGCTTCATTCCTGCGCAATGTGTAGTCAGAATTTGTTTCATTGTAGCTACTTTCTCAATCGGCATATGCATTATTATGCATGCTTTCAATTAATGCAAAGCTTATACAGATCATCTTGGAAAGTTTCAACTCGGATTTATCGCCCCTAAACTGGGCTCGAGGGAATATATACCATACACAGAAGGACTAACTTAAATCATCGAGGCCCCAGGCGAGCTCCTTCACGTGCAATACACCAGCATGCTCACTTGTGGGACCTGGTCCCTGCATACATGTAGCAGGAGAGCATATATAGTGAGTGGACCCGCCGCGCCATGGCACTAATGAAGCGAGCGCTTCAGTATGCTGCTAATGTTGTTCAAGTCTTCCAGGCTGCACCGCCTCTCCCTAGCTACGGTGCTGCTGTAACCACCCAAACTCTGGTCAGTGACTACGTATTCGCCCATAGCTACGGCGAGCCGTACACTGTTTCATATACTCCCCCCGATGTTGATTTCGATGAAGTTCAGCTAGAGCTCGATTTACAGAGTTTTGGGATGCAATATGACCGCCTTGCTCACATCTACCTGAATAACGTCGAGGTTTGGCGGCCCTCAACCCCAGAACCTTGCAGCCACAACATTACCTTCAGCTTCTCGCGTGATGTAAGCGCCTATTCGTCTCTGTTTAAGAAGCCTGGGCAGCTCGTATTTTATCTTGACAACATTGTAAACGATGATGTTGACGGCTACTTTCAAGCTACGTTAACTGTGAGCTATTTTGACAGCGGAACTCCAGAGAAAACCGATGAGCAATGGTTTTACGGATCTCCAGCAACCGACATTAGCAGTTTGCATGACGGGACCCCACTTGAAACAGCACCTGGCGATGTTGCCTTGACGATCCCCCAGCTCGATAAGAGCGTCGCCAGAGTAGGAGTCCAAGTATTTGCCTCAGGAAATGGGAACGAAGAATTTTGGTACGAAAATGAGCTCAACGCTACAGGGCCGACCCGTTTCATCGAGCTCTACGTCGGTGATCAGCTTGCTGGGTATATCGATCCATTTCAGCCGCTCTATACTGGTGGAATTAACCCCAGGATGTGGTGGCCTCTAATAGGAATTCGGGCTGCCGACATTCCCTCATATTACATTGACCTAAGCTGGGCCCTGCCGACGCTGTGGGACGCGAGTGCTTCCCTAACCCTCAAAATCGTGAATGGGTTCGATTCTCAGTCAGTAGACGGAAATTGGCTCATGAATGTCGCACTTTTTGAATGGAAAGATTCTACTCTGCAGGGAGTAGGCGGAACTCCGAGTTCATCTAACCCTTCGAGTTCCTCGCCTACTGTTTACAATTCTACCGATATGCAGTACGTAGGGTTGAACCGCAGCGTGCATAACTATGCTACATTGCAGTTCAACTCGAAAAGCATTGACGTCGCATGGGTTCAGCAAAGCATCCAGCTGGCTGCGCAGCTGAACCAGGATAACTCATTTTATGTACACTACGCTGGAGGACAGAGCCAATGCACGTTCGGATCAGACACCTATCAGTTCATTTATGCTTATCCACGTGCGATTCTAGGAGACGGCGATGATGTGAGCCTGGATTACGCATATGAGATCCAGAACACCGCCGGATCAGGCTCTTTTGCCGTCAGCACTAGCATGCAGGCAGATTGGGGCTATACGAATACTAGCACTGTGACTAACGGTTACACGTTGCAAGGCAACTCTGAGACCCAAAAAGTCGCAGCAGCCCAAATGGCAGATATTACTCAAAACTCTACTTCTGCTGGTATAGCAATTTTCGGCGCGAACGCAAAGTTTTCCCAGCTGGATGGCTATTTCCAAGCTGCTGATTACAATGGTGCAACAAGCTTCCTAGACAATTGGTCTAAGGAATTAGAGTAATTATATTATATGTAGTTAAATTTAATAGTTTATTTCTGTATGACTAAGTATGAATGACCTTTGTTTACAGTTTTGATGATATAGATTTCGACGAAGAGGTAATAAATAGGGGGCCAGGCAATGAATCGTACAAGCGGTTAGTTGAGCATTCTGATGTATCGAATCTGGAGGCGAATTCACTTTCACAAACTCAATCTCAGGAGGACAGCGATTCGACGGGTTATCCGCTTTATTCTTTTAGACACCGAGATAAATGGCTTCAATGTATAACTTGGCGTCCTTGGGTCCCGATATGCTGTCTTGATGTCTCTAGGCTCATATCGTTTTCGGATCTCTATCAAAAGCCGGCACCAGCACCTTTCAAGCACACTTACTTTTTCGGAGATTTTCCCATCAACTACGTTTATCTAGCGGGTTGGATACATGAGGTGAAAAAGATGGCTGAGGGCATGTGGGCATTTTCGCTAGAGGACGGTACTGGAGTGCCTGTGCAGGTAGTTAAATTTCACTCTGCTGGACTCTCTACAGAGTCGACAGAACCACAATTCGCTGAGATATTCGGTGAGATTGAAGACAACAAAAGATTTGGCCGTCAAGTGAAGGCTCGCACAGTTAGGTTGAGATCTAAGGTTCCCATCAATGAAGAGATCGACATGTACTACGAGACTTATCGTGTTAGAACCGAACTTATAGAGCCAGGCCTCGAGCACTATCAGCAGGATCACCCGGAAAGCGTACTGGACAGTATTTCGTTGCAGGAAAGTCTGGCAAATGATACCAACCCCGACGACGATCAACAGCACGGGCTACCTACTAAATTTGTATCATTCAGCAGGCCGAACTCAGTTCTCTCCAATGATCGGAACTTTGAGATTCTTCCGACATTTACTCAGAGCTAATCGTCGTTGACAGGTCAGCAGCATACCTACGACACAATTAATAGAAACCTACGATACCTCTAGATAACGCTTGAACTCCCACTGAGTTACGACCTTGTTCCACAACGATAACTCGTGCTTTCGAGTCCCAGCATAGTGGTCTACAAAGTCGTCACCAAATAGCTCTCGAGCAATACTAGTTGGAGCCTCGAACTTGCGGACAGCATCGGCCAGCGTACATGGAAGGAGTGGAGATTTGGCGATATCATCTTTGCTCCGGACTGGGGGAGTCTTGAGCTCCATTTTCTTTTGAATACCTCTATACCCCAGACCATAGATGGCGCTAAGGGCGAAGTGTGGGATCATGTCGGCGCCAGGGACCCGTACCTCGAACCTGGTCGCGACGGCTCCGGGATAAGCATCAATCAGGCGTATAGACGCTAATCGGTTTTCTGCACCCCATGTCTTTTGAACTGGAGCCCAGAAATCGGGGTCAAGTCGCTTATACGAGTTCACGTTCGGAGCAAACAGCAGCATCACGTCCTCCAGCCCGTCTAGCAGGCCGGCCAGGAACTGCTGGCCAGTAACACTGAGGTACTCACACTCGGGGAACGGTGCATCCTCGACTTTTTCGGGGGCACAGAACGCGTTCTCATTACTCGACTCATCGACGAGTGAGCAATGCAAGTGCCCAGAGTTGCCTGGCATACCAGATCGGGGCTTGGCCATGAAACAGGGCGTGATTCCCAAATCCTGACCGATTTTGCGCACAGAGTGCTTGAACAGGATGATCTGATCCGCGATTAGGTCGGCATTCTGATACCTTAGAGCACATTCGTATACTCCTGGGCCGGTTTCCGAGTGAAAGGTATCGTATTTGATGTTGTAGTTGGCGGACTGGGACAAGATCTTATTCCAGAACCCAGCATTTTGCTGTGGACGGAGCACTGAGTAGCCGTGCATGCCAGTAGTGAGCGGCAGAGCGGTGTCGGCGTCCTTGGTGGTAAAGCCGTGCGAGGTCTCGCTGAAGTTGTACCACTCAATTTCAGCTCCTGCTTTCGCAACGTAGCCTTCAAGTTTATTAAGAGTAGTCCTCAGCACCGACCGGGGATCACTGTGTAACGGCTGGCCTTCGTCGCTGAAAAATCCCAGTACAAGGGCACTGGGCTCCTCTCCAAATTCGAAATTGAAGATTCTGTCCGCATCAAGAACCAGTGTGAGATCACGATAGCCATTGTCTGAATTCGACACTTTAAGTTCGGTTTTGTACTGCAGATCATTGCAATCCCAGCCGAAAACGACGCTGCAAAACGGTGCTTTCGCTCCTGCTATCTTTTCATACGGCACGAATTTGCCTCTCAGCTGGCCATCAACATCGATTCCGGCCATCATGATGTATTGAGGTTTTCCCTCTCGGGGAAAATAGGTGGAGAACTGTTCCTTGAACTGTTTTGCCTTGCTGCCCAAAAATGACATTGCAAGCTGCAATTACCCCGATTTGTGATGATATGCTGCTGTGGGGTGGACATGTGGCGGCTAAATCGAATGCGGCGGATTGCTTGAATCGAGAGCGTCTGCGATTACCGGGGCTACGGCGGCTTGCCTATGAGCAAATGATAGGGAATCAGTGGAATTCAGCTCGCAGCAGTGCCGGTCGGCTATGGACACTTTGTGGCACTGGTGAAGAGCTGCCTTATCAACGACTGTGGCGCCACAGCATGGGGTCCGCTCGTTCGGCTAAGTCCCGAGTACCCGTCACGAGTAAGGTCAGCGATGTACTGATAACCACTTGACCCCGGCCAGCCACTACCCGGACCCCTGGAGTCGGGTCACCTCAGCGGTTATATAGCGCTGATAGTTACACTCGTACGTCAATGGTCGCTCGTCTCGCTAACAAGAACTGCATTATCACTGGAGCTGCTGGAGGCATTGGCCTCGAATCTGCGATTCAATTTCTACTAGAAGATGCTAATGTTATTATTTCAGACGTCAATCAAAAGGGATTGGAGGTCGCTAAGGACAAGATCCTCAACATTGTGTCGAACCCCAAGGGCAAATTAATTATCAAAGTGTGCGACGTTACCAAAGAAGACGAGGTTGAGTCCCTGGTGGAGTCTGCAGAGGAGCTTGGCGGCGTGGACGTTATGTTCAACAATGCAGGAGTCATGCTCAGCGACGACGACGGTATTCTTAACACGTCTGAGAAGGTGTGGGATATTACCCAGAGCATCAACGTGAAAGGAGTGGTGTACGGTTGTCGCTATGCCATCAAGAGCCTCCTCAAGCACGGAAAGGCAGGCTCGATTATCAACACCGGATCATTCGTGGGGTTGCGGGGTGCTGCGACCCCACAGATCGCATACACCGCGTCCAAAGGTGCAGTGCTCGCGATCTCAAAGGAATTGGCAGTGTGCTTTGCCCAAAAGAATATCAGAGTCAATGCCCTGTGCCCAGGTCCCCTCAACACCCCCTTGCTGCAGAGCTTCCTCGACACCGACGAGAAGAGGCTTCGCCGCACCGTTCACCTTCCCATGGGTCGTTTTGGAGAGGCCATTGAGCAGGCCAAAGCGGCGGTGTTTTTGGCCAGCGACGAGTCGTCCTACATTACCGGCCAGGATTTCCTTGTCGACGGTGGACTAACCAGTGCGTACGTCACCGGCGTTGACGGAGCTGCCAATGCACCCAAGAATCTGGCGTTTGGGCTGTAGATCGCTCTGCTTGATCTGTTCATGCACCTTCATGCAGCTATGTAGTAATGAGTAATTCCAGACGGGCTCGACGGCGGATAGCTACAAGTCCAGACCGGGGCTAATGATCTCCAGAATAGTTTTACTCCGTGTATTTTTCTTGGGTGCTAAAGTTGACCGCCGTTTGTACCCACAACGGCTCAGCCATGAAGCCAGATCTACGGCTGCATGCAGCTAGCGCAATGTTCAGTGTAGGGTGCCTCATGCATGTTTGCAAGTTTTTTGGAGTGTTTAATCTATATATTTCAATTCAGCTGCCTTGGTGATTTCCATGTCATCGTGATGACCATGGTGTTGTGTTACTCATAAGGGGATCGTGCACTAGCCCTCAACACAATGGCACCACCACACCTGAAACGTACACATTCCAGCGTACCGTCTCTGGAGATCCAGCTAACGCCGGATTCAGCCCAAAATGTGCTGCTGATCCGAGGCACTCCTGATTCAGCTCAGCCAGTTCGACTCACAGGCCAGATCAGCATCTCCTCTGAGGAGGCTCTGACTATACGTCGATTGACCATCAAACTCGTGGGCACAATGCGGCTCAAATGGGACGAAACCATCAATGTGGGCAGAATGCAGCCCACTACGCACCCCATTCGTTACGAGAAGACTTCCTACGAACAGGACCTTGATTTGACCGAGAGTTTATCACTTTCGGGTAGTGCGTCGAATACCAGGCCTGGATCTGGCTCGACATCTCGTGCTGCTAGCGGCAAATCGACGCCAAAGGGCTCCATGACCAACTTGGCGAGCTACTTCAGTGCCTCGCACAGCAACGGGCACTCTAGCGGCGGATCGGGGTCCAGTTCCAACGCCCAGAGTCCAACACACACGCCTAGGATTCTTTCGCGGGCCTCCTCAAGCTTGAACGTCCCAGGGTTGAAGACAGACACCCCCACCCCGGGAAAGCTTTCCCGTGCTAGCAGCAGCATGTCTCTGCATGCTTTGAAGACGCCAAAGTTGCACTCCATGGAGTCTGGCCCACACAGCATACCTTTTGAACTGGTTATTCCAGGCTCGATCAATGAATCGATTGAAGGCAACAGCAACGCCCAGATCGTGTACTGGTTAGTGGCGACGGCTGAACGAGGGAGATTCCAGCACAACTTAACCGCGAGGAAGCACATCAGGGTCGTGCGGACCCTCGGGGTGGACACATACGACTCTGCACAGTCTATCTCTATCGAGAACACTTGGCCAGGCAAGGTTGACTATACCATCGAAGTACCCTCAAAGGCAATCGCAATAGGCTCGCAGACTGATGTTCATTTCCAGCTTCAGCCTCAGCAGAAGGGCCTCAGAATTGGCAAGGTGAAAATCGCTCTTTCTCAGACATTGGCAATGCATTTACCAAGCACTCAGCATACGAGTATCGAAACAATTGTAGCAGAAGAAACCTATCGAATGGATGAGGAGCAAGTGGCTCTTTATGGTGACCACATTGGAGACGATGAGTGGATATTCTCGCGAAGCCTTCAGATGCCTACTTCTCTATCTAAATGTTCCCAAGGTTGTCTCGTGCAGCCGAACGTGCACATCACACATAAGCTCAAAGCTGCTGTCGGCTTGATTAATTCTGATGGGCACGTTTCTGAGCTGAGAGCCTCCCTTCCAGTAATTTTGTTTGTCAGTCCCCGTATTCCAGTTTCTGAGGATAATGAACTTCAGGAAGACATGGTATATGGTTTGAAGGATCATACTATCTTTGGCGAGGCTGATGGGGCACCCCCCAACTACCGGTCTCACGTTTATGACCGGTTGTATAGTGAGGTGGCTACCCCGTTTACTCCTGGCTCACCAATTCATAGTGGTGCATCCACTCCTTCGTGGTTACCACATCCACATTCATCATTGGCGCATATGGATGCCTCACAAAGAGAACAGTTGACTGCGGGTCTGCAAGCGTTAGCGCTTAGTCGTAACCAGGCTTATGAGCTCTCCGCTCAGACCCCTCCAGTAGATGTGCAACAGTTGAGCAGAGTGCCTTCCTACGACCATGCTCTCAGAGATCAGGCTGCTCAAGAGTTTGCCCCGAAGTATGAGGACTAGTTGATATTTTGCTGGACTTTATAAGTCTGACCCTATATTACAACCTTTTTACATATTTCACTGTATTTGACGTTGTACTGGCCTAATCACATCTAATCACATCTTCTGCGTCCATAGCGTCAACTCTCCATGGCATGTTGTCTAGTGTGCCAGTTATGACATGGTTCTCTTCAGAACAGTAAGTATATAGTGGATTAATTCGATCTCATCAAGTTTATCATCACCCATAAACGTTAATAGTGCGTTGTCTATCTATTGTAGTGGTAAAGCTTCAGCTGATTTGTCTTCAGCTTGAGGAGCACTCCTTATGGCGTTAAGCCAATTGTTTCCCTAATTACGCCTTTTTCAGGTAAATCGTTCAAGTGGGTTATAGAACCAAGTACACCTGACAGAAGTTCTTTACGTTGTGTAAAATGTTTCAGTCTGTGTACATATCGCTCTGAGTTCAGAGTCAAAACTGCACAAGGTGATTGAGATAATCAGTGAAAAGGCCTTTGTTGAGGAGACATGCGCAAGTGGGCGGCGCTGAGGGTTTTATTTCGGATTTTGTGCACGCACCTTGCTTTCGAGGTTAGTGCAATAGAATTATCACAACTTCATGTTCACAATGGGGAGACACCCACCTTGATCTATGCAAGCAGACTCGACTTGAACCTCCTAACAGCACAACATCAACAGCTTCTGCTATGACATCTACAACATAAACTCAGCGCTCATTCCCAAACACACTCTGACACAGGGCAAATGGTAGGAAGAAGAGTTGCACCAGGCGCTACACTCAGAAGAGACAGATATGCGTCTCAAGATGAGGAACCTAGACCTGACAGTGAAGAAGGCCAGCCTTTAGTCGACTCGGAAAGCCTAGAGCTTCTCGAATTATTAGAAGAGTCACAGCGCGCCGCGAGAGCAGTTATAAATGGCGCCACACAACTTATAGATGAATTAAAATCTCTTGAGCAAAACCATCATCCCTTCACCATAGAGGAAGAGCTTTATGAGTTGTCCAACGTGTTCTTGAATGCCTACCCTCCTCTTCGTGATCTCTGTGATGAATTCGTAAAGAAAGACGATGAGCTCATCAGATTCATCGAAGAGACTTCCAAGTCTACTTCAAACGACTAGAAATTTACTGAAGACGCATGGGTAGAGCATGTACAACCGTTAGCTATAGTACCCACCTCGCCTAGCATTGTAAACTCAGCCTAGACAACGGTTGCACGAAGATCTAGCATTCTCACTAAAAGCACCATAGTTTGTTAGCCTCGACGGCTGTCCCTCGTATATGCACTAGTAATATATGAGACTTCTCCGCGAAGTCTTGGTTGCAGCTCTCTTAGGCATCCACTTGCTAATAAGCCACAGTATTAATAGGACCCAAAGCCAATATAGCTTCCCCGCTAGCCTAGCGATGAAACCCAGTTTTGAAACCATTTCAATCAAGCTATGGGCATTTTCACGTAGCGATGCACTAGTATCCTGAAGCAAAGCAGAGGCATTGCTTACCTGGTTGACAATAGCGGTTATGTTTTCTGACAGCTCACCACTTTTCCTGCTGCTCTCGACGAGAGATGTGTCCAGGAAGCCGAGTTTCTTTTCTATGTCCTCCAGTAGCCCGAGTGCAGCGAGTTCAGCATGATTGACCAGCGTGTGCCAGCCTTGAATGGCCTGAAAGAATTTTGTGTTTTCTTGATGAACAGCGTGCCACTGCGCTACAATCGAGTCAATTGGCAACTGGGAGATTCTTCCTAGTGCATTATCTACATTGTCTTCATAGAGTCGGTGGAGATCTCGCTCAGATGCCAGGGTGTCGAATGCGGTTTTCAACTCGTCGAGAGCTACCTTGAGCTGGACGAAGTACTCGTGACTTACACTGGTGATATTCTTGTACAAATTGACAGTGCGTTGGGCTTCGTATTGGGGTTTCCACTCGTTGCAAATGATGGAGATGTGACGGTAATTTCCGCTAAAGGTTGTCCACCAAACCCCGTTGTCTGCCAGTAATTTGGTGCACTTTGATAGGAGATTCCTCGACGAGCATTCAGGTGGAAACAGGACCTGAGCAGCTGCGAATTCGCAGATTGACAGTTGGACGCTTAGCCATGTTCTGGTCTCGATATCTGAGGGGGTCTCACACGACGGGAAGAGATCACCCAAAGCATTATACATGCATTCGGGGTTAGGCACTAGCTCATCCAACCGAGACACAATGTCGAACGTCATGGTCGTGGATCAATTCTGTAGGTGCTATGGGCCCTGTGGACCCACCGATACCCTCAGCTCCACTTGGACCCACCTGAAGTTGGACGTAGTAAAAAGCGGTAAACAAGCTGCAGGCCTCTAATCGACCACCCTTGTCTTGCATAATTATTGCAGCCAATTGTTCGACAACTATAATTCCTGCAGCCGTCGAGGGAATCCAAGTTACGAAAAAATTACTGTTCATAAAGTGCATTCCTGGCACAAATCAGTGGGCTTCTCGATAGGTCTGCCAAGATTAGGGCATGCCGCACTTGCAGGGCACGTCACTGAACCACATGATAGTAGCGGGGTATCAGGTGACTGTAATTTGCAATGAGACACAGAGGCGGGAGAGTGCACCTGTACACTGATGCATGTGTTTCTGAGGACTCTATGGCCGGCTGGGGTATTTTCTCATATGATGAAGATCACGCCACCTCGTTTGGCCAGTACCCATGTCAACCTGACGTCGAGGACCGCATTCCTTATGCGTCTCGTTCTGGCTATGACACTGGAAAACTAGATCTGTTTCCCATTTCGGTTGCTTTAGAATACATTGAAAAAAAAGGGATCAACAAAGTGTACGAAATCTACACCTGCAATGCAATGGTCAAAGGCGTCATTGACGGTACCTGGGAAGGCTCGTATCCTCATAGTTGGGATCAGCTTCTGGTGAAAATCAGGTCCTTCCTAAACAAGATCTGGGAACGGGGCGATATAGTTCAGATCGGTCTGCGAGATCGGACTTACAGTGGGAGTAAAAACGCACATCGACTTGCTAAACAAGGAGCTGGAGTGCCCGAGGGCTCTTCCAAGTATGATTTCACTCCGTGCGGAGCTCACGTGCTCGAGTATCTCCCACAATCTTTGTAAAAGGCATGCGGACGCTGAGTATCAATTGACTCAGTCGCAGTAGATTAGTAGCCTGTACCACTATTACACATTTAATAATTCATCTTTACCAGGCAATTGGCAAACCAATTCATACTACTGAAAAATATCTTATATAAGAGATCATGATTGTAATTATGCAGCTAAGTATATAATTCCGGAAGCATATGAAGCGGGCCAGGCCAATACCTGAGCAGTATCTTGAATTGTTACGAGAATATAATGACAGCCAAAAGAGAATCAAGGTAGAATCGTCCCCATCGCCAGGACCCCAGTCGGATAATGTACCTGAGGATACGCAAGAAACTTCCGATGAAGATGAGTGGGAGCAGATCGATTTGGACGAGCAGGAGGAGGAAAACGAGCCCGAGGTCAGCACATCAATCTCGGTGTCCTTCACTAAATCGGTCAAGGAGAGGAAGAAGGCGATGCCTCGCAAGCTCAAGGTAGCGATCCATTGTGCCTCCATAGTCTGTCTTCTCGCTCACACACATACCCGAAATAGGTGGATTCAGCTCCGAGATGTGGCTAGACACTTGAGGAACATTCTACCGTCGATATTTCTTCGAGAACTGCATCCTCCGCAGAGGCTCTCACCAACGCTGAAAACGGAGAAGCTGCTCGATGGCTTGAGACACACAGTCAAATGGTGGCAGGGCAAGTTCACAATTCTCAAGCAAGGCTTATACATGGTCCCGTGGGGTCAATTCCGCGACCAATCTCGAGAGGTTGAGGGCCCGGTGACGCTTGCGAATTTCATCGCACACATGGCAGCACTGAAAGGATCCACTGACGAGTACTGTCAAGGGTATTGTGCCCTCCTCAGGGCCAATGGAATTGAGTGTCGTCTCGTCTGCTCCCTCCAGCCGCCTGACTTCATGGCGTCTACCGGTAAGAAGTCAAAACCCTCGTCATATCCCATATACTGGACCGAAGTCTGGGACCCGTACTCTAACAATTGGATTACTGCTGACCCACTGACAGGCTGCGTTGAGGTGGTGCGACGAAGCTCCCCGTTGGAGCCTCCACAGAACGACGGTAGGAACCTTCTGCGGTACGTCATCGCTTGGTCGCAGGACGGCCACGCTCGCGATGTTACGCGTAGGTATTCCAATAAGTACAATGCACGCACACGCAAAAAGAGGGTCGAATATATGGGTGAGAGCTACGCAGAGTGGTACTACAAGCTGCTCGCCAAAGTAGCTCCGAAAACCTTGCGAAAGCGAGATATAGACGAGCT
This sequence comes from Wickerhamiella pararugosa, assembly GCA_023628975.1. Taxonomy (NCBI): domain Eukaryota; kingdom Fungi; phylum Ascomycota; class Dipodascomycetes; order Dipodascales; family Trichomonascaceae; genus Wickerhamiella; species Wickerhamiella pararugosa. The sequence goes on along the minus strand of JAMAJQ010000004.1, from coordinate 696,476 downwards.
GAAATACTTTCAAAAGCGTCAACGTATGGAAGGGATTCCGTCGCGGGTGCAGGATTTTCTGAATCACCCGTTCTATGTGTTGGAGCATCAACTCAAAAAGAACGAGATCATCGAGCCCAAGGAGCCTTGCGGGACGCTGGCGATCCGCAATGAGGTAGTTAGCATCTACCCGAGAAAGAACGTTAAAGTTTGTTTCTCAGCCCAATCCTGGTATCGTAGAGGTCGCATTATTACTGGAGCTCAGCCAAAGACCTACCGTACCCAGAAAAACAGATTATCAGGGGAACTTGATCGAGTAGCACTATACTCGTATGATCAAACCGATGTATTTGTTCCTCCTCCGGTAGAAAATGGTATTATACCCAAAACCGAGTACAGAACAATCGATGTTTTCACCCCAGAGATGGTGCCTTCGGGTGCAGTACACTTTCGCCACAAGTACGGTCAAAAAGCAGCGAAATTCCTCCGAGTCGACTTTGCCAATGCAGTCGTGCGGATAGAATTCGGAAAGTTAGGACCAAAGTCCAAGTACGACGGTATTGTAGTAGCAAAAGAGTACTTTGAGGCTGTCCGAGATGTCGCAAACGAGATGGAGAGAATGGCAGACGAAGACGAGCGCAAACGCGAACGCCTGAGGAGGCTTCAGCTCTGGAAACAATTCATTGTCGCAGCCCATATACGTCAGAGAGTTAACTCCATGAACGACGGGCAGAAGGATTTCGAGATCGTAGACGACGAACCATGGCCCAGCTCAGATGACTCGTTCGACGAGAGTGAGGATGAGGAGACCTTTGACCGACCACAGCATGATGAAGTTGCTGAGGATGCGCAATCAAAGCCAGCATATGAACAACCAAGGCACCCCGCTGGATCTGGGGAACCTTCTCAAACAATGCTAGCACCACCATCGTTAAAGATACCCTTGCAGGACGTTTTGTATGAGCCTGATCCAACGAGCAGTCATGATGTGACTGGCGTTGCTAAGGACTCACCAGAAGGAGACGATACAGATAGCTCCTTCCCGGAACTAGCAATTGACTCAGAGTCAGACTAGCATGTATGTCTCTCTATACGCACCATCCTAAATAATAATTGCGTATAGCGATCAGCATTATGGTATATAAATAATTATGTCGCACGAGCCTTCTTACGTTGTGCTTTGCGCAATGCTAGTTCCTTGAGCAGTTTTTCTTCGCGCTCGTCCTCACGCCGGGCCTGCCGTGCGCTTCTTCTCTCCTCTTCTAAGATATCAGCATTAGTAGCTTCCATGTCGCTGTCATCGTCGTACTGACAATTGTATGCATGTCGAGGCTTGCGGCCAAGTGCATTCCAGATTTCGTCCCTGATAGAGAGTGGTGTCTCATAGCTATCGTCGTCGACGACAAACCCATCAAGGTCCTCGTCCTCATCACGATCGGTCTGGCGGCGGCGTTTCCGTCTGGCGAGGAGCTCTTCACTGGGCCTGGCGACGGGAGCAGGGGCCAGTGGTTCAGCTCCCGGTCGAACAGCAGCAGTCTTGACGGCAGCGCTCTTAGCTGGCGCAGTCGGTAGCTTTTCAGGTTTCCGAGTTTCGCCCTTCTCTGGCTTCTTCAAATCTCGCTTGGGCTCCCCTTTCTTCGGCTCGAACTTTTTAGACTTGAACTCTACCTTCAACTTCGCAGCGTCGACCTGTTTGGCTTGTTTCAAAACGTCCTTAAAAGACAAACGGGTCTTTGGGCAAGACTTTGGGGCAGGAGACGGAGACTTTGACTGCGGAGCCGAGCTCGGGGCAGATGCTGGCCTGCTAGGAGAGCTTGTAGACGCTTTACTGCTCGCCTTTACAGCAGGGCTCTTGGGAGCTTTGCCTGCATTTGATGTTTTCAAGACATTTGTCTTGGTGCTCTTGCTCGCTGCTGAGGTGCTCAGCGTCGGTTTCGAGGCTGGCTGGCTCGCTGAAGCAACAGACGATTTAGCAGGAGCATTCGACGGGAGCGGTTTACGAGGGGCAGGAGCTTTTGGTTTCGGAGGATCGGGTTTTCGAAGTTGGGCCGCCTTCGAGGAGCTATCGGCCGCGGCCGGGGAAGGTTTCGAGTGTGGAGCAGGCTTCGGCATAGCAGGCGCACTAGGGGGCGGTGCCCGACCCCCAGCCATAGCCAGCATATCGCTAAAGCCCATTGTCGCAAGAGTAAGTTTGATTCGGGATGCTGACTAATGGACAGTCCTCTTTCAAGTATCGCTTCAGCAAGGATACTAGAGGCTTAAGCTCATTCTCCGGTGTTGTAAACCCAGGGAACCCACTACGTAGCTCAGCAGCAGACCTAGTTTTTTTGTTTGGACAATTTTCTTCAAGTCGCCCAAATTAATAGCCTTGTTGACATCAACCGCAGTCTCGGCCCCTGGACTGAGCGAGATGTTTATTGTAGTTTTTGCTTGAGAAATAACGACGATTAGGTTTATTTTGTCGCTGTTCTGCTCAATGGTTGCATCGACTGCAATGTTTTTGGTGGCCAGTGGCTTGTCTTTGAGCTCGACCACATCAGCTATGGAGATGTCCATGTCACTTGACTGGTAAAGCGGCGTCCCGTCCAGTAATGAGTCCTTGTAATTCTGCAGCTCGCTGTAGAGCCTCAGGCTGTGCAAAATCTCGACAATGTGCTTGGGGTGCTTGATGGGAATCTCTGACACCTGCACAAACCGGTAAGGCAGCGTGTTGGCAAGGATGACGTCGAACGTATCCTCTGTCTCCACGTTGCAGAATCTCGGGTGTCTACTGACTGTGAAAGTCGCTCTGCTCTGTCGATTAAGCTCCTTGTATGCAATCACCGATGCACTCCATTCCTGAGCCAGCTTGTGGGGTATTAATACCGGTGGTTCCAACCTAAGGACAAACTCGGCTCTAATGTCGTGTTGTGGTGGCTCAGGGTCGATCCACTCTCCGTTGGCACCTAGCCATTGTGTATTCACTAGAGCGAACTCCTTTTTCGAGCCGCCCCGGACATCCAAAAATGCGTGTTTCTTATTTTTGGTGTCTCCGTAGTAGTACAACCCCATTCCTAGCCTCGAGGGGTTGAACTCTGGAACCCCAAAAGGGCCCTCTACTTTGTTGTCGGCCTTCTCGATAATTGCTCGGCTAATTGAGTCGAGAGCTTGGAAGCAGTCGACCGACTTTGTGCTGAATCGGTCACATCTACTTAGAAACTCGAGGAGCGAGGTGAACTGGTCAAGTCGAGGCTGCTTCAAAGCACTCAAGATGCACTCGTTGGGGCTGTTTTCAGAGTCCAGCAACAGCGTTTTAGTGTCGTTTGGAGAGTCGAGCGACACGCTCACCGAGCTCACTTGATTGTCTAGCAAATCTATGTCCAGCACTACGATGGACCCGCTGAGCGAGAGACGCTTTCTGCCGTCAATTGTATCCTCAAAAGTCTCAAAGTGGTTCAGGGCTCCGAGCCTCGTGACATTCTCCTCGGAGAACCGGCCAGGAACGGCAGCTAGTCTGGCAGCGACTCGCTCCAAACGAACTTGGTACGCCATATTACGTAATAGTGTTACCGCTGGGTTTATAAACCACTAAGAGGGTCCAGATATTCTCGCTAGTCATCGGTGATGATGCTAGGAGATGCATGGTACCGGTCACATGATTTCTCGCAATATGTATATGGTCTGATCCAAGATTAATTTTTCACTTCTACAGATGGGCCTTAGACTCGGTGATAAAGCTCCCAATTTCAAGTCCGACTCTTCTAAGGGTCCTATTGATTTCTACCAGTACCTTGGCAACAGCTGGGGTATTCTCTTCTCTCATCCCGATGATTTCACTCCTGTTTGCACCACTGAGCTCGGTGCGTTTGCTAAAATCGAGCCTGAATTCACCAAGCGTGGAGTCAAGTTGATTGGCCTTAGTGCAAACAACACTGAGTCGCACAAGGCCTGGATCAGTGACATCAAGGACGTCACTGGCGGCAACGTCAACTTCCCTATCATTGCTGATTCCGAGCGTAAGGTTGCTGAGCTTTACGATATGATTGATCACCAGGATGCCACTAACGTTGATGCCAAGGGCCAGGCCTTTACCATTCGCTCTGTTTTCATCATTGATCCCAAGAAGACCATCCGCTTGATCATGACCTACCCTGCCAGCACTGGTCGCAACACCAAGGAGGTTCTCCGTGTTGTCGATTCTTTGCAACTCGGTGATAAGCACCGCGTGACCACTCCCATCAACTGGGTTCCTGGTGACGACGTCATTGTTGCTCCCCCTGTTTCCAACGAAGAGGCCAAGAAGCTGTTCCCCGACTTCAAAACTATCAAGCCCTATCTTCGTATGGCGCCTTACCCAAAAGCTAAGCTATAGACTCAGTGCATATAACGTTATAGAGAACTTCTCGACATCATCGCATGGATCAACCACAGACCACAAACACTCTAGCCGTTTGTGCCAGCTTTTCAGAATAAATATTAGAGCGAGTCGACACCGCCCTTGTAGTGGCTGGTGTCGTAGACGTCGGGGTACTTTTCGAGCAGAGTCTTCAGTTCCTTTTTCTGCTCTTTGAGTGGCTCAGTCAACTCCACGAACACATCGCTAAACAAGGAAGAGATCTCCGGCTTCAATTGCTTCTCGGCTGCACTCATTTCCTTGAGGATGGCCTTCTTTGCGTGTTTGCGCTCAGCTTGCTCGAGTTCTTCGTTCCACAGGTTTGAGTTTTCAAGGAACCTTCGGAACCGAGACACGGGATTGTCGTATCTCTTCCAGTTCTCGACCTCCACCTTGGAGCGGTACGTGAAGCTGTCGTCAGAGGTAGAGTGATGGCTGACGCGGTACGACATTGCCTCGATGAGGACGGGGCGCTTCTCGGCCAGGGCGAGCTCTCTGGCCTCAGCGGTGACTCTGTGCACTGCCAGCAGGTCGTTGCCATCGACACGGATAGTGGGGATACCGTAACCGAGCCCACGACTAGCAATACCATCGCCGCGATACTGGTCGAGGGTGGGTGTTGAGATTGCGTAGCCATTGTTGCGGCAGAAGAACACCACTGGGGACGCCCTTGTTGCGGCAATATTCAACGCAGCGTGGAAGTCACCCTCAGAGGCTGCCCCCTCTCCAAAGTAGCAGATAGCGATGCCGTTGACACCACTCAGTTTCAGAGCGTAGGCGGCACCGGCAGCATGGGGCAGCTGTGAGGTTAAAGGACTGGAGATCGGGTGGACATTCAGCTTTTCGGACCCGTAGTGAACTGGCATCTGCCTGCCTTTGCCAGGATCTTCATGAGTGTGGTACAGTTGAGCCATGATCTCGTGCAGCGTGAATCCCCGTTGGATCAACGCTCCCTGTTCACGGTACTGGCAGAAGATGTGGTCCTGGGATTCAAGAGCGGCCGAGCTTCCCACGGCAATTCCCTCTTCACCGGCACTCACCATGTAGAACGACAATCTGCCCTGCCGCTGAGCGTCGTACATGATGCTGTCCAGGACCTGAACGAGCACCATATTCTTGTACATATGGATCAATTGGTCGTTTGAAAACGGAATCTCGTACGACTTGTCGAGAATGGTCCCGTCGAGCTCAGTGAGTCGGTAGGTTTTGAGGGGCTCGAAGTTTTTCGGGTCGACAAAGCCGAATTTCTCGGTGAATTCGGTGCTAACGGACCCAGGAAACTTGAGCTGGCGCTTGATTTCCCATGCTGGCTGCGATACTGAGCTAGCGAACCGCACCAAACGCTGTATGCGAGTCATGTTGAATGTGGGGTACCCTAACCTACCTGGCAAAAATATACCTGGCCACAAATCCGCCTATATCCGGTAATATGTGGGGAACTAATTCTGATGCATAGTCTTCCTGCAAAGGCCGATGAGCGGCTGCGGCAACGGTGCATACGGCTGGAGCGAAACGCGAGCTAAACGATAGGTTGGTAAAAAAAAAATGGGATTGAGCAACCGTTTAAACTACATAGATGGGATTACGAATTTATAGAATATGTAGGTGATCTCCGTCCAGTACGTGACGTTCCAGCCCCGTAGTCAAGGAGTGACTCCGGCATATTGCCTGATTAATACATCATCCTGGAGTTGATTTCATGGACGAAGAACCAAAGGCAAGGCGACGGCCGCACACCAAATCGCGCAATGGATGCGTAACGTGCAAAAAGCGTCGGGTGAAGTGCGACGAGAGCCACCCGTCGTGTAAAAACTGCCGGCACCTCAAATTGCAGTGCCAGTACCTCCACACCGGCGCCCCTGCGCACCCTACGCTGCAAATGATGGAGTTGAAGCTCTTCCACCACTATGTGACTGCGATGGGGCAAACAATTGCGCAGGCCGGCATAGGCACCACCGACGTCTGGGTCGACTTTGTCACCGAGAAGGCACTGGAGCACCACTTTTTGATGCACGCAGTGCTCATGTTTAGTGCGACACACTTGGCCCAGTCTGATCCCAAGACTTACGAGACTGCGGTGGTCACACACCGCTCGGAGTCGCTGCGACTGCTACGGCAGGAGATGCAGGACATTACCGAGGACAAAGTCGATCCACTGTACGCTGCTTCGATTCTCATGACGCTCGATGCACTCGCCAATGCCTCACTCCCAACAGAGATGACCATCTGCTCCCTGCCGGCGTCGGCCTGGTTGCATCATGTACGAGGCTCCGCGACGATTCTGCTTGCACTCGGTGAGCTGCCTCCCACCTCAAGATTCTACCACGACGTAGGAGTGGAATTCGCAGACCTCGTCCTCGCCATGGGCTCCAAGGCCCCGAGCATAGAGATCTTCGATAACATGCTCTCTGACCTGTATCCATTGCTCCCAGAGTCGCCGTATGCTCCCACGCTCCGCCATCTAGAGGGCCTGACCAAGGAGCGGCACGTCGAGAACTATATCATGCGGGTATTCAGCTTCCCAGCGGTGGGCATGGACCAACCGTTCCTGGACCTGCTGAGCCAGGGAGATCCGACTGCCTTGCGTATCATTGCAGCATACTATGAGATTCTACGGTCGTATTGCCGAGATCACAAAGACAAGATCTGGTTTCTCAAGGGAGTGTCCAATGTGCTCCCAATTGACATGGACGTCAAGGGCGGGTTGGGATTCATTACGTCTGCGCTCCCCGTAACTCAGTCGGTCGAGTCGATGCTTGCACGGTTCGATGCCGCATTCACCCAAGCGAACGATGAAACTGAGGAGGCTCTGTCAATGTACTTTTACGACGACCCCGAGAGCCCAGGGGTGGGAAGCCACTTTGACGTGGATACCATGTCCCCTCAGACACTCGCTAACCAGCAGCTGATGCCGTCGTCTACGCTCTCACCTCTGTCACTGGGGACCCAAATGAAGCACACCCCAAACTCACCCCTGTCATCGCATTCACAGAACTCTCCACTCTTGGCCACCATTGAGTCCGCTGAGTTGCACCACTCTAGTCTGTCGACCTCTCAGCTAGACTTGACTCGCAGTGGGCGTGACCACTCGGTCGCAGAGCTCCCAGGAGCTGCAACCTCTGAAAGCCACATTGACAGTTTTATTAGACGAGAATTATGGGACTAAATCACTATGTGCGTTGCAAACCTATATGAATAACACGCCACAAGTCCGCCTCGGTCACATGTAAGGAACAGATTCTAACGCAGAGTCTTACTGAAAATGTTGCTGAGGTGCTGCGAGGATGATGCATGCGAGACGGTGCGAGCTAAACGACATGCTGGAAAAAAAATATATGATCACGCGATTGTTTGAAACATGTATAAGGAAGTTCAATTAATGAACATGCAGGTCTGGAGTGCACAGAAAGTTATGGTCCGCAGCAATGTGTGACTGACTGATTAATAAATAGCCTTGAGGGGTGAGTTAATTTCATGGACGAAGAACCAAAGGCAAGACGAAGGCCGCACACCAAATCGCGCAATGGTTGCGTTACGTGCAAAAAGCGTCGCGTAAAGTGTGACGAGAGTCACCCCTCGTGCAGAAACTGCCGGCATCTCAAATTAAAGTGCCAGTACCTCCACATGGGCACCTCTGCGCACCCTACGCTGCAAATGATGGAGTTGAAGCTCTTCCACCACTATGCGACTGCAGTTGGGCAAACAATTGCACAGGCCAAAATAGGTGCCACCGAAGTTTATGTCGACTTTGTCACTGAGAAGGCACTGGAGCACCAATTTCTGATGCACGCAGTGCTCATGTTTAGTGCGACACACTTGGCCCAGTCTGATCCCAAGACTTACGAGACTGCGGTGGTTATGCACCGCTCAGAGTCCCTCCGACTGCTACGACAGGAGATACAGGACATTACCCCGGAGAAAGTCGATCCACTGTACGCTGCCTCCATTCTTCTGCTGCTCGATGCTCTCGCCAATGCGTCTCCCCCTACAGAGATGACGATCTGCTCCCTGCCTGCATCGGCCTGGCTGCATCATGTACGAGGGTCTGCGACGATTCTGCTCGCACTGGGTGAGCTCCCCCCAACCTCGAAATTCTACAACGAAGTTGGTATTGAGTTCGCAGACCTCGTACTCGCCATGGGCTCCAAGGCCCCGAGCCTCGGGGTCTTTGATAGCATGCTCGCTGACCTGTATCCGTTTCTGCCTGAATCGCCCTACGCTCCTACACTTCGCCATCTAGAGAGCCTGTCTAAGGAGAGGCATGTCAACAGCTATATTATGCGGATACTTAGTTTCCCAGCCTTGGGCATGGACCAACCGTTTCTGGACTTGCTGAGCCAGGGAGATCCGACTGCCTTGCGTATCATTGCAGTATACTATGAGATTCTACGGTCGTATTGCCGAGATCACAGAGACACGATCTGGTTTCTCAAGGGAGTCTCGAATGTGCTCCCCATCGACATGGACGTCAAAGGCGGGCTGGGGTTTATTACCTCTGCGCTCCCACTAACTCAGTCGATCGAGTCGATGCTTGCGCGGTTTGATGCTGCTTTCACCCAAGCGAGCAATGAAACTGAGGAGGCTCTGTCACTGTACTTTTACGACGACCCCGAGAGCCCAGAAGGGGGAGGTAACGGAGGTAACTTCGAACTTGAAGGTATGTCCCCTGAGATACTCGCTGAACACCTGATGCCGGCATCTGGGATCTCGCCTGAGTCGCTCGCAAGTCATATGAAGCCCTCCCCACGCTCGTCCTCATCGCATTCACTCTCGGCCACCGTTAGCTCGGGTGAGCTGCACCCAACCGGCCTGTCGCCCTCTCTAGTTTCGACTAAGAGCGGGCCTGACCATTCGGTGGTAGAGCTCCCAGGGGCTGCAACCTCTGAAAGCCACATTGACAACTTTATTAGACGAGAACTATGGGATTAATCACTATGTGTGTTTAACCTAAATGGCTAAACGGCAGGCACGCGCAATCGATTAGTAGAATTGTGACTTTCCTTACAAGCACTATGGTATGGGCATGTACATAAACTCGAGGATTTGGCTCCTACGCTTGGCTGCTGCGTTGCAACATTCGCGTAGTCGCAGCGAGGCCACGCTACTTGCTCGAATGTTCCACGACACCCCCTGTATTACGACATCCAGACAGTCGCTCAAATCATCTAACAATTAATTTAAAGCTATATTTATACCGACTTTACTTGTGTAGACTCCCTTTGTTGGCCCCGTAACATCGGGCTCTCGAAAATTCCATTACTTATTTAAGCCAGGACAGCCTTGTGTCTCTCATGGTCCTTCACAATCCAAACAATTGGCATTGGGTCGATAAAAACTGCCTACCCTGGGCAAAGCAGTATTTCTCCGAGCATTTGCTGGTCAAAGCTGAAGATGGTAATACGTCAGTCGAGGTAACCAAGCTCAACGATCTCGATGGTGACTGCGACGTGTGCCAACGCAAAGGAAAAGTAATTGCTATTTACGATATGCATTTGGAATTGTCCTTCGAGGGTAAAACTGGCGATGAAGAGGTCACTGGCCGCATCAAAGTCCCCGAGATCATGTACAACACAGAAGAAGACGAGTTCCAGTTTACGATCTCTATTGACAACGACACCTCCAGCAAGGACCCTGTCAAGGCTCTGGTACGGGCCAAGATCGTCCCGCAGCTGAGGAAGCAATTCATCAAATTCAGCAATGATGTGATCGAGGCCAATGGCAAAGATATCCAGCATCAGAATCAGAGCGACGCCCAGGAAACCCAGAAACTGGGCTCTGTGGAGCGTAAAGAGTCCTCCAACAATGGCCTGTACTCGACCACTACCGTTACGCTGAAGCCTGTGTTCACTGCTTCTGCTCAGCAGCTGTTCCAGGCATTCACCGACCCCAACATGGTTGCTGCATGGACTCGTAGCTCGCCAAAGTTGGACGCTCGCAACGGTGGAGAGTTCAGTTTGTTTGGCGGAAACGTCAGTGGCACTTTCAAGCAGGTCGAGCCCACCAAGATCGTCCAGTCCTGGCGTCTCAAGGACTGGAAGCAGGGCCATTTTGCCACCCTCACGCTCGACCTCAACCAGGAGACCAGCACCACCACCCTCAATGTTAAGTGGGAGGGCATTCCCGTCGGTCAAGAGGAGGTTGTTGAGAACAACTTCCAAAACTACTATGTTCGGCCCATCATGCTAACATTCGGATACGGCATTCCTTCATAGTGTATATATTAACGAACCTGATAAACGCCAAATTTTTGAACTCTGGTTTTGCGCATGAGCGCATTGAAATACTCGGATTCATCATACTTTACATCACTAGAAAATAAATAAATGCTCATGTAGACACGGATTCAGTCTTGACTTCCACAGGGTCTGAAGCTGTCGTGGTTGGGGTCTTGTCCGCGGCAGGCTCGAGAGTCTCCTTGGTGACTTCTTTAGAAGGCTCCTTCTGAGCCTCTCCATTTGCCTCCGCATCTTTAGGGTTTATGCTATCGCCAGCTTCAATGTCAGCCGTTTTTTTCTCTTTCACCTGGGGCAGCTCAGAAGGGTCAGCGAAACCAGGAGGAACACCAGCAGCGTGTCTGTAGTGCCCCCGCATATGCGTATAGGCGCCTCCGAGACTGGAGCTCCAACTCATCTCCTGATTCGCAATTTGCTTCAGGAGTTTATAAGTCTTGATATTGAGGTATGCAACACCAGTTTTCGGATCCAAATACTTGGCAATCGCTCCAGTGATGGGACATAGACGCCTCGGAGGAAAGTTCGGACCCTTGACGGTTTGCTGTCCAAACACGATCCCTCTGACAGTGTTCTTATTGTTTATGGGCTCGGTGAACTCCTCCAAGGTCAGCGAAGTCAGGCTTTTGATCGCAGGGGGGCCAGCGCAGGTCCGATCAAAAGGCAGATCCTCTGTTACATCTCGGTCGCCATCAGTTTTGATGATCTCTAACTTTACCTCCTTGCTAGTTCCCGACACGTCTTTTTCATTCACCTCAGGAGCCTCAGGGCCCGTTGGTTTATCTGCCGCACCGCCATCGGAGCTGGCTTCTGCGTGTGCGCCATTAACAACCGCACCTTCTTTGGATACACCATTGATGCCGAGTGGCTTGTCCTCAGCAGTGCTATTAATTTCAGTTCCATTACGGTCTGTCTCATGCTTGGCATCCTCCGCCTCTGCTTTATCTTGGGGTCCAGGATTCGAGCTGGTTTCATCAGTTTCAGGAGATGCTTCACTTGCGCTCCCGGAATCTGGTGTAGACCCTTTTCTGTCCGTGACGTCCATCTTTGATGCAGAGTCTTCACTCTCGGCATCGCGGTCTTCAGAATCAGGAACTGCATTACTGGTCTGAGTCCCCAATTCCTCCTTCTTCCCATTAGGGGTAACATCTTTGGTGCCCGATAACTGCGGCTCCTTTTGTCCCTCAACACCAGCTTTGGAATCCAAGCCTTGGAACAACTGTCCGCTTGAACTATCCTGGAGTTTAGGAACTGTGTCCAGACCAGCATACAATTGTCCCTGTCCACTAGGAGCGTAAGTATACCCAGAGTAGGAGGAATACGAACTTTTAGGTAACGGCTCTACCAAGTTCGGCTCTGGATATTCGTACACAGTCCTTGAGACAGTTCGCACAAAATTCACCAGGCGTGGCCGCTTGCCCAACAGAGCCATTCTTTGTGCGTGCTTCCGCTGCTCCTCGATCTCGATGAAGTTATGCAAACTCGCCGTGTTCTTTTGTTCGGTGATTTTTGCTTCGGCGAGCCGCTGTGCTTGAGTGAGCTTCTTCTTCTTGCGAACAGTGGGTGCAACGTATTCAGACCTTCTGCGTTCATTCTCAAGCAACCTCTCAATGACCCTCTCTCGATTCCGTATAGCCGAGCGGCGCTGCGACGATCTCCGGGTGTCCGCCATGAGGGACGTAATTGTGTCTTGAGTGCTTCGTTCTTTTTTAGGAGCTTTTGGTGACGGTTTGGCCTCTTTGGGCGGAGCCTTGATTTTGAACATTTTAGCCCGCTCTTTTTTCCTCCGCTCACGGAGCTGTGTTCTCTGCTGCTTAATTAGGTTCCTTTCACCCTCATCAAGGTCTTGGTCGTCCTCAGAGAGCTCTGAGTCTTCCGAGAATTCGTCATCTCCGACATTGACGTCATCTGGCTCCTCTCCGTTTTCCTCACGCTCCTTTTTCTGTCGTTTTTGGTGCTGTTTGAATGTTTCCAAGTCGAATTCGTCGTCCCCTTCGACCTCACGGAAGATTTCGTTTTCGTCAGTCTCCTCTGGCTCCTGAACTACCAACAAGGTTTTCATCCGATTTCCAGCATTCCGACGGCGCTTGCGCGTCTGGATAATGCTTTCGCGGACATCGAGCTCTCCCTCGTGCTCTGACTCGCTCATAAAACGCTATCTTGAGGCCAGCCGTATAAAAATGCTGAGTAAGGGTAACAAAAGGGTTACACTTTAAGAACGAAGTGGAACCGTGGACCAGCCTTCAACCGGCGATAGCACCTCCCGTCAGCGGACCATCGTGGTTCGCGCGGGAAGCTTATGTATAAATTATTATTTCGCTCGATCTGGTCGGCGCACGCTGAGTCCCACGAAAAGTCAATACGCAGTGTAAGCGAGGTAAGCTTGCAAGCCCTCAAACGGTTTATTGAAGTTTTATAATTAGAGTCGAATATCGTGTAGCCCACGCTATTTAGAATTTTTATTCCCATATAATTTAGACAGAACCCTTGACGACATCCTGGCCAGAGCGAGCAGCGATGTTGAGCTTGAGATCGCGAGTAATATCAAAGATAATGTCAACGATGGAATGAGCGTTGATGCCCAAAACTGCGAGCTCCTTGCCCGGCTTGAGGACTCTGGTGCGGACCTCATACTCTTCGTCATCGTCACTCCAGTCGCTCTCATCCTCGTCCTTCTCCTGAGGCTCAGGCTTGACGGTTTTGGTCTCGATCTCGGTCTCGATCTCAACGATCTTGATGGAAACTGGACCATTGGCATCGACGGAGACCTGTTTGCGAATAGGGATGAGAGTATTTGGGCTCAAAACTTCCACAACAGTGTTGTCTACACCCACAATTCCGATGGGTTTTGCCAAATGAGGACCATTGATGACCTGAGGCTCGAGGCTTTCTTGAATCTCGTCTGCATCATAGCCGCTGGTCAGAGAGCCTTGGACGGCAGCACCACGAGAAATGAGCTCATCTGGAGCAATGGCACGAGTATCAGTTGAAGGCGAAGTGATGAGAGTGGTATCGTCGTCAAACAAAGCACCAATAGTGGAAGATACCTTGGGAATCCAAGAGGTACCACCGACGAGAAGAACCTCGTTGATATCCAAGACATCCAAGTTTGCCTTCTTGACTAGAGTCTGTACGAAGTTGGCAAATCTAGTGAAAATGGCACGGCCAACCATCTCGAATCTGAGGCGGTTGAGCGAACCCATGAAGTCAATACCCTGGGTGACAGACTCGACGCCAAAGTTGGTGGAAGTGGAATTAGACAGCGTTTTCTTGAGTTGCTCTGCTTCTTGAAGCAATTTGGCGACCGCACGGTCGTCTCCACGAGGGTCGACCTTGTTAGCCTTCTCGAACTCAGAGGCCAAGTACTCGACCAGGGCCTCGTCAATGTTGCGACCACCAAGCTCAGTGTCGTGCAAAGTGGCCAGAGTAGTGAAAACACCGCCGTTGTAGGCAACCACGGCACCGTCACTGCGGAGATGGCCAAAGTCTGCAACAACAAAGATTCTGTCATTGAAGTTGGCCTCACGAGAGGTGTGTGCGAGCAACGCAGCAGTCTCCTCGTTGATTATTTGTTGCACAGGAAGCCCAGCAGCTTCAGAGGCCTTTTTGAGAAGAGCACGCTTAGCATCATTCCAGTTGGAGGGAACGGTCAAGACGACACCGTCAATTTCCTTACCGATATAGTCAACAGCAGCATCCTTGAGTTTGTTCAAGTGACGTTTTGTGGCTTCGCCAACACTGATGAACTCGTCATTAACGGCGAAACCGACGGTATTGTCCTGTTCCTCGGGGTGAGCGCTGCGATGGCATGGAGTAGGATCGATATCGGCGAACTTTTCTCCCAAAAAGTCTCTGAAATAAGCAACCACTGACTTGGCGTTACGGATCAGCTGGTGCTTGGCCTGTAAACCGTGAAGCTCGTCGCCATGGACGTAGGCCAGCATAGAGGGGATCTCACGGTCACCGTCGGGGTTGGCAATGACCTCGACTTTACCGTCTTTGGTGAATGCGATAGAGGAGGAGGTATTGCCAAACGACAAACCAAGAATTGTTTTCGACATGGTTTAATGAAGCTTAATTTTTCAGGGTCTAACAGAGGGTGTAAGCAAGCCGGTGCAAAAGTGTGGCGGACGCCTCAGCCTTTTCGAGAGCATGTGAGCGTTTACGAGGGTCTGTTTAGAAAGGTCTGGGAATAAATAAGATACAGATCTTCACATTGTCATGGTTCCAGGGGTGAATCAACGTGACCAGTGATATTATTGTAGATGCAATGCATGCCAGAAAATTCGTAGCACATGGCCTAAATGTCATTGTGCTGTACTTTGCGAGTTCGAGTAGGCCAACATTCAGTACATTGCATTATTCAGAAGATACTTCACTGTCAGCTCGTTTCTACGCGAATTGTGTGAGTGAGCTCTAGCTCAACCATGGAGCTCATATTGGCTCGTTGAACCATCGTAACGACAGCCCAACGTATTCCACAAGGGTAATCCTAAATCTCTACACAATAGTACAGAGGCACAGTGCTGCGGCTTTCTTTCGCTTCTGCACAGCCGTGAAAAGAAATGCGTAAACGTAGGGTCATATAGCTGTCAAATTTAACCGTTTCACAGAGGCATCAGTGGTTTAGTGGTAAAATACGACGTTGCCATCGTTGTGCCCCCGGTTCGATTCCGGGCTGATGCATCTTTTTTTGCATATTCTCCCCCAGTAATTGTTTAGAACATTCAATTGGCGGGAACTGGCGCCCATCTTTTTGCGAAACCCACCATCTTGGGCATATATTTTCTGGTCAACGTCGGCCCAGTAGTAAATACACACTTACATAACACTGTACATATGGTGGAAGACGACGGGCATCTCGCCTGCAAGGTGTGCAAGCGCACAAACAGTGTTGCGACGAACCGAATTGTTATATGCGATAAATGCGGTACTCCGTATCATCAGCTGTGCCACAACCCGCCCGTGGACAGGGTCATGGTGGAAGTTGCAGACACGAGGTGGTTTTGCCGGAATTGCGACAACGGAGACCGAGATGTGCAGCCATTGCAGACCGGAGTGTGTGCTCGAGACATTGAGCCTCATATACGCAAGGCTTACTTGACGACTCTCCCGAAAGCTCAGCTCATGACTCTGATTCAGTATGCTGAAACGCTGCACCCCGATCTACCGCTTTACTCTCCTCGAACTCAGGAGATTGTGAAGCAGATGCAGCTGGAGAATGCTCGAAACAAGCGTAACAGCACCAACTCTGGGTACGTGAACTATGAGGACATCTTAGTTGAGATTCTCAAGGGATTTCCAAATGGTCTTGAAGTGTCAGACATCTGGCAAGAAGTGCAGCGGAAACAAAAGACTCCGGTCGAGGCCGCATTCAAGCACAGTGCATCTCGGGCCCTGCAGCGAATTCTTCGTAAAGGCCGCGTGAAGATGGCAGACGGCCGCTTTTTCTTTAATCCTGAGTACCAGCCCGGAAATGACCAAAATCTGCTCGGGATTCTGCAAAACGACGACTCATATGTGTTTTCTGCCCAGCCAATGCGGCTGCCGCTGTTCGCTGAGGACCTAGTCCTCGATCAGAGCGACGCATTCAGCCACACTGTATATACGTAGCCAGATATTTATATTATGCATTATTTATAATTGAGTTACAGAGAGTCTAACCGACGATGTTGGACCAGCTTTCTGTCTCCTTCTTACGCAACTTGTCGGTCTCCTCAGAGTCATGCAAGTAGACGTTAGAGCGGTGGAAGCGGACAATACGAAGCAGGTGGTCCTGGAGACGTTGGGGCTCGATGCCGAGATCCTTGTATCCGAGAGCACCGCGGGTCTCGACCTGGTCGACGTACATGCGGTTCACAATGTCAGGGGTGATGACGCCCTCCCAGTAGGCTGCGTACTGCAAGAACTTGGTGATGCCGTTGAGGATCGGTCTGGGCAGGTTGACGAGTCTGAGGTCCTTCTTGACGGCATCTCTGACCAGCTCGTGGATCTGTGCGATGGAGAATCGCTCGGGGCCGTTGAGCTCGTACAATTTTCCGGCGGTGCTGTCGTCGTACACCATCTTCTCGAGGGCGTACGAGAGATCGAGCAGGTAGGTGGGCACCACGGTCTGCTTACCCTCGTTAGACTGCAAGAACAGGTTGTGAGAGGCCATGTAGTTGAGGAACTGGTCCTGGATGCCGAAGATGGGGCCGGGGCGGACGATGGTGGCATCGGGGATAATCTCCTTGACGACCTCCTCGCCGGCGGCCTTGGTGGCGTAGAACGCCGAGGGCGAGTTGAGGTCTACGCTGTGGGAGGAGACGTGGATGAAGCGGGGCACGCCAGCGTCCTTGGTGGCCTGGGCGATGCGGCGAGCGCCCTCGACGTGCACGTCATAGAACGAGTAGTTTTTAGTCTCCCAATTGCGGCCAATCAGGTTGACCACCACGTCAGAGTGGCGAACAGAGTCCTCGATCGACTTGATGTTGCGCAGATCAAACTCCTGGTAGTTAACGACGCCCAGATCGCCAGTCACCTTGAGATGGCGCTGGTAGATCTCCTCGCGGTACGGGGCGACCACGAGGGTGCCGTGCTGGCCCAGACGAGTGGTGAGGGCAGTGCCAGCGAGCCCAGCGGCGCCGAAAACGGTGACGGTGTAGCCCGTTCTCGACGACCGACCGCCAGTTCCCTGGCTCATGACCATCTTTCCGTTCTTGAGAATGTTCACCTGAGATTCCAGCGGCTCAAACGTCTGCATGCCACGCACCGCGGCCCGTGCCAGCGCCTGTGCGGGCTTTTGAAGTCTGTGAGTCAACATGTTAAGTGCGATTGGTCAGCTCGTGGGGATAAATCCTGGTCGCTAGGCGGGCAATTACGGGGTTTTATATCGAGAATGAGGTAGTGAAAATACCGCCAACGTTGGCAATTGGGTTCGGTAAAGCTATATATCGAGGATTTTATTGGTGCACGGGGGTGGCGTCAGGCTCGAGGCACGGTGGCGTACGCCCCAGCGCGGTGGCGCAAAACCGCCGCCTAGAGATTAATTTTCGGGCCCTGCTGCTGGTAGAACGCAGACCCCAGAAGCAGAATGCCGACGAAAACAATCAGGCTCCAGGGAACCTTGCTTTTGGACTGCTCCTTCTTCGCCGACGCAGAGCCACGTTGGTACTTGGCAGCTGCACTGGGGCTTTTGCCCTTTTTACGCTCTTCGTTGCGAGCAAATTGCTGGTTTCGCAGTCTCTGGGTAGGGGTCTGACCTTTGGGCATTTAGTGCAGAGTGTAAAACACCTTGTCTTGAAGACAACAACGCTTCTCGTAGATGCAACCCTAACCCGCGCCGCGCTCGCCTCATGGAGCCATTTCGCCTGCTAATTTCGACGCAGCTTACCAGGTAACGCTCAAAATGGCTAACCCTTCTTCGCTGCCGAGAGTAAACGCTTCTGTTTGAGTCACCCGTTTTACCATAGGCGACGTGATATAGAATGAGTCGACATTAGTTTTAAAATTTTCACTAGACCTATAGATCGCGTTATTAGACACGTTGTTGAAACGCTACCTGTGCACTCACGCCTCGGCCGCGGCCTTGAGCCCGACCTCTATTCTCTGGAGCAGGTCGTCCGTCTCCTCGAGCCCAATCGATATCCTCACCAGGTACCGACTCACGCCGCAAGACTCCACAAAGTCGAGCTCGCAGTAGTGGGCGATGATTGCGTACGGGCACGCCAGGGTGAAGTTGGTCCCCAGGCTCGGGCCCTTTGCGATTTTGATCGAGTCGAAGAACGGAATCGCCATCTTGGGCTCCTTGAACACCACAGACAGCAGCCCGCCGTAGCCGCCGTCCGGGAGCTTGACGGCGTCGTAGTGGCCCTTGGACTCCACGGTGGAGGGGTAGTACACTTCGCTCACGATGGGGCTCTGCTCGAGCAGCTTCACCACTGCCTCGGCGTTCGAGTTGGTTCGGTGGTTCCGGTCGACAAAGTCGCGGGAGTTGCGCTCCAGATAAATAGCATCCTCCGCCCAGTACATGTCCTCGAACTGCGCATCGAGGATCTTGTGCAGAGCTTCGTAGTGGCGCCCCTTGGGGTTGAGCACGATGTCTCCGCCCATGACGTTGCAGTCGCCGCTGAAGATCTTGGTCAGGCTGCACACGCACACGTCCACGTACGGCAGGACGTCGATGTTGAGGATGTTGCCCACGGTGTCGTCGACGATCACCAAGAAGTCGTACTTGTCGGCGAGCTTTCGAATGCGAATGAGGTCCGGGGATTTCAGCAGGGGGTTCGAAGGGAACTCGCAGAACAGCGCAGTGACGTGAATCTCGTTGTTCTCGAGCTGCTTCTCTACCTCGTCGAGGTCCCGGTCGTTGCCCAGGGGCTTGAAGATCACTCCTGGCCCCCATTTCTCAAAGATCTTGAGCGAGTCTGTGTACGGGAAGCCGAAACAGAGCGTTTTGCCCTCGCGATACTGCTGGGACAGGCGGTGGGCGTTGAAAATCGCCGCCATGCCAGTGGGGAACAGGTATACGTCGTTCTCAGTGACTTTTGTCGAGTGGTTCGAGATCTGCATGGCGAGACGCTTTCGCAGCGACAGCTTGGCGTCGTCCGCTCTGCTCAGATCGAGGTTGCGGCCGAACCGCTCCTCGACGTAGACGTTCTCAGAATCGAGCAGCCCCTCGTTCTGCTCCAGAAAGTACTGGGCTCGACGGCTGCTGACCCCTTCGCCAGTGTGCTGCCAGTACTGCTTGGCGAAACTAAACAGATCGGCGGGGAAAAACAGGACCGCTATGTGGGCACTGATGTTCTGTGCGTTGTTGCGGGTCGAGAGCCTCACGATACGCAGCTGGGATTTTTCAGTCTCGGAGCGGTTGCAAACAAACTCTCGGCACCGCTTAGCGGCACCGAACGTCGGGAACACCATACACTTCTCGCCTTCTTTTCCGTATTTCGCCAGCAATTTGTCCTCGAGCTCGTTGATTTTGTAGTGGATCTTGAATCTCGGGTAGCCAGACCTCATCACCGAGGCCACCCAATCCTCGCCCTCCTCGTAGGCGACATTGGCGGCCCACGTCGGCAATGTGACGCTAACTGCGTGGTCAGTGGCCTCAGGAATGGTCTCGCCAACCTTGGTCGGGGGATTCCTAGAGTACATGGTGAGTCATTCAGCCCGGGATGAAATCTATATAGTAATTGTTAGCTGCAGTATTTAAATAAGCCTAAATTAATAAAACTCATATTGCGGGTACTTGACGATTTGATTAAATTTTCTCCGCACATTGACGGCTGACTATGCATTTAGCGGTTTGGCTGGTGCTGCTGGTAGCGTTCACAAGTGTTCTCAGTGCGGTCAAGACCACCACGATCGCCAGCCACATCTGGAATATATACATTCGGTTCTCCTCGTCGGGAGATGTCAAGTCAATGCGAGAGAAACGGGCGGAACTGGCAGCGGTTCGCATCCAACGCACAAACACCAGCTCCAAGGACGAGTTTGCGAAATGGGCCCGACTCGACAGGCAGCACCGCAAACTAAAAAACGACCTCGATGCTCTCAACACTAAAGTTGCCGCTTCTCGCCAGCGTCTGCAGCGATACGTGCAGATCATTCGCTGGATCAGCACCTCAGGAATCAAGCTCTACATCCAGTACAGCTACCGCAAGGTCGCAGTAATCTGGCTGCCTCGAGGTGTTTTCCCCTCCTACATCGAATGGTTCCTATCGTTCCCATCGGCTCCGCGGGGATCGGTGTCTGTGGCCACTTGGGTCTCGATCACCAGTGCGGCTTTTGGCACTTTTCTGTCCACGGCAAAGACTCTAAAAACCGCCGCAGGTATATAATACATAGTAAAAGCATTGTAATTTGCCCTGGAAGTTGGTCAAAAATATAGTGATACCGACGGGGTTCGAACCCGCGAGGACTGCTCCAGCAGATAGCTCAAGTGAACTTAAGTCTGCCGCCTTAACCACTCGGCCACGGTATCTGCTTTCGATCTCGCGCCACTTGCGTGGCGGGCCTTTTCCACAAGGCCATGAGGTAAAATCCGGTGATTTCCCGCGGCTACTCAAGTAGTGCAGCATACAGGCAGCTGCAGGGTAACTGTCCTGAAAATTGCAATTGTCGCCGAGGCTGAGGCACAATGTACTAAATAAACTATATAATTGAGTTCTGATGCGTGTCTCCATTATTGCCCGGAGAAGGTCAGCTTATAACTACAATAAATAACTAACAAGCCAGTGAGTCGCATCACGAAAACTCGGTCCTAGCGTGACTGTTCTGTCTCAACGATTTCCCTGATAGCCCTGGTACCCTTGATAACCTTGATAACCATCGTAGCCCTGACGGCCCTGGTACCCGCGACGGTTTTGGTCGTAACCGTGCTGGCCCTGATATCCTTGGTAGCCTCGGTAACCCTGGTTTCCGTGGTCTTGGCCATATCTCTGTCCCTGATATCCGTTTCCTTGATACCCACGATTACCTTGGTATCCCTGATAGTTTTGACGGCCGCGATATCCGCCATTGCCGCCACGGGAATTCTGTCCATACCCGCCATTGTATCGATGATTGTTGCCATAATGCTGCTCCTGAGGGTGGTAGTCCTCCTGCGTCGTGGCAAGCTGATCATGTTGCACCATTGCGAGGTAACCTCCTGGCCTAAGCATATTGGGAGCCACATAGCCCTGCTCGTTCTGGTACTGAAAACGCCAGTTCTCACGCTTGTCAAACCTCTCATCTCTGCGATCGCTCTTGGCTCGTCGATTGACGATGATATCCTTGTGTTCATCACTCAACACATTTTTGGGGAGCTTAACCCCTTGCATCAGCATACTCTTGTGCATCTGCTCATCGAGTAGCTCATAGCAGACTGTGACACTTCCGTCTATAGGAAGATCTGGGAGGTCGCCTTGCACAGGGCATATCAACGGGCGTGATGGCAGCCAGTCTGATTCCTTCAACGCGACACCGCATAAACCCTTAGCCTGTCGAGCGTGAAACACAATCTTTTCAGCGCTGCCATCATAGAGCTTGAGGAACTCGGGCTTCATGACGTTTTCAGGAGCAACGAGCAGTATTGCTTCTCTTCTAGTGTTCCTGTCCCTTTCTGCCTGGGTCAGCTCATCATACTTGGCTCGCACTGTTGCGAGGAGCCGCTTTTCGTCAATAAATGGCAGAATTGCAATTCCCTGCCACGACATCTTTTTACCGTTCATATCAATGGGGAAATTCGTTGGGTAGAATTCAATGATAGGACTATCTTTATCGCTCATCAGTGGGCGGAAGACCTTTGGAAGAGTATGTGACGATGCAGCCGGTAAGACACTCATGAGCTGCTCATAAGGGAGGAATGGCTCGCCGTGATCGAAATGAATCTCGAGGCCAGACAAATCTGTCATATCGCTAGCGAAAGGGGCATAATGGTAGGGGTAATACCAGGTCCACGAAGGGCAACCCTGGTAGTAGTATTTGAGGGTCCAGCATACCCCCTCGATGTACTTGTGCGCCATCTCTCTAACAAACTCAGGGTTCTTTTTAGGGTCGATTCCAAACTTGGCTTCGTAATAGCGATCATGATAGCCGTCCTCCCATAACTTGACGTTATCCTGAACACCATTATTCTCTTCCTTCTTTTCTTCAACAGGGGCCGCAGTCGGTTCCTGGGAACCCACATCAATGGGCTGGTCCTGTTCCTCATCATCCTCTTCCTCGTCGTCCTCATCTGCTTCGGCCTGGTCTTCTGTCTTTTGTCGTTTCGCTGGAATACCGTTGCTCTCTCGAGAGATATCGTGACGTTTAGCTACCAGTTCCGAGTCCGTCATTTGATTTGCATTGACCGCTTGGCCACTAGTGTCATAAAGCGGGATGTTATCCAGAGGATTCACTGTAGCAGTGTCCTTGCCCTTTGCGAGGGCGACGCCCTGGCTCTTTTTCTGCTTCCGCTGAGCCTTGCGAGCATTATCACGGGCTTCGCGAAGCGCTTCTTGTTTATGGCGCTTGCGGAAGATATCATCCTCCTGGCTTGCAACGCCTTCAAGCAGCAACCCCACTCTTCTGAGGTCCACATCACCATCTCTAGTCATATATCCTCTCATTTTGGACAAAAGCCTACGCCATGACCACATGAGCGCATCGATACCATTCTCGCGGACGTCCAAAGAGGGAAGATGCGGCAGGAAATCGTTGCCGCAAAAGAAAGCCATGAATACCCAGTCATCGATTGCTCTCTCTAAGTCGAATGGGAACCCTTGGTTGGGGATATCGAGCTCGACTTCCAGATACTGCCTCAGTATTCCTACATCTAACCAGATGAAGGGCTTTTGTGCTATCTTTGACGGCTTGTCTGGGTTCGTGATCTTGTTGACTGATTCCTGCAGCTTAGCCGCCTCTTTGGCAGCTTTGTTTTGCTCAAAGACATCCTCACGCAGAATCCTGAAATGGGGTTCATGGGTGGCAAGCCCCAAAAAGATCAGATCCGCATCTAAACCATAGATGCAATGAGATGTATTGGGGTCATGTTCAGGGTCATTTCTCTGGCAGCGTATAAACTCCATGATTTTGTGCTCACCTTCACCAGGAACTGTAGCATCGGAGATGATCACCTTGAGATCCTTCCAGCCTGGATCGCTGTTCAGCTTGTATGCCACCCAGTACCTCAGGCTAGTGGCCAAGAACTCCATGAAGGGTGTTCCAGGAGTAATGACATTGGTATCCCAGTGCTTTTTGGTCTTGTCATTGATGGTTTCGTCAATCATTTCGCCTCTTCTTCTTGCCTCGAGTAGATCCTGCTCTTTTTTCTCATGGGCAATTTCGGCATCCTGAGCAGCTCTGAAACGACGGCTGCGCTGCTGATTCATTTTAGCTCGAGGAGCCACGCCGTCTACGGCCATCATCAATACCTTTCTCGGTTTTGCTAGCGAGACGACCCGATCTGTGTAGCGGAATACCTCGATCATCATTTCGTCCTCATTTTCAGGAGGCGGGCGACCCTCGGGGTGTGTGCACGGGTGCACAATACCATTCATATCTAAATATAAATTATCGAGCTCTCCGTTCTTATTAGGGGAGCTGTATGTCGAGGGTACCTCGACCCCATCAACCTCAACCGTGTCGTCTTCGACAGCCGGTATGATGGTCTTCGGGTAGGTCCTTGAGAGCCAACGGAAGAATGCTGGAACTCCCATTAATTGAGTGAACTAGTTGGTTTGCAAGAAAATTAAGTCAACCTTAACGAATCACGTGTGGTGGCGGTGAGTAGTGGCGTCAGATCTATAGTCGGCCGTTTATCCAATTTCTGTTATCTGGCTGCATATGTCAACTTGTTTCGTGTATGGCACGCTAATGGCCGAAGCAGTGTTCTCTAGGGTGGTCTTCGGCAGTACAGCTCTTGAATCTAACCAAGATGTTTATTATACTGACGGGACCCTCAAGGATCACAAGCGTTATATGCTCAAAGACAGAGACTATCCTGGCGTGATGGCTTGTGCAGGGGCCGAGGTTCGGGGGAAATTGGTCCACAATGTCGACAAGTTAGCAATGATAAAGCTTGACCATTTTGAGGGAGATGAGTACGAAAGACAGCAGGTGACGGTGACCAGTGATAACGGAGAACAAGTTCAGGCATTCATTTACATCTGGCTAGACAAGAGTCTGGTCATTGACAAAGAGTGGAACTACGATGACTTTGTCAAGGTCAAGATGCACAAGTGGATCGCTGATGAGCTCGCCGAGCAAGAGGGCCTTGGAGGTCGTTTCTGGGCTGATTCCGTCAAGGCATGAATGTACAAATGATAAATATACACCAAATAGAATAGATTCGGTTTGACGTTGATAACGTGAGCCTCGAGCCACAATGCTATGCAATCTGAATAGATCGCGTAAGGTGTCACACTTTTCTTGCAGAAATTGGTGCATAAAATTCAGCGATTTTAAAACTCTATTTTTGTATTAATACACAACTACTCACCACTGATCTACTGATAGTGGCATCGACAAACTTAGTCACTTGCAATGACGCAGACGCGCAAAAGGCCGCGTTCAGCGGAGGAAAACGGCTCGGCACTACACAATAAGAGAGTCAGATCGAACTTCGACTATTCCAAGTACGCTGCTGGTCAAATTCTTCGAGTGGAGCTTGAGAATTTCCAGGTAACTGAGAAAGTGGCATATAATTTCCATCCGGGCCTGAACATGATCATTGGGCCCAATGGATCCGGAAAAAGCACAGTTGTGACCGGAATCTATTTAGCTTTGGGTGGCAAAAGTGCCAATGTTACTGCTGAACACAAATATCGAAATTTCATCCGAATCGGACAGAGCCGTGCACGAGTAGTTGTTTATATGAAAGGGCTGGAAGCAGACTCTTGTGTCCTGGTTGAGCTCACTATTGGCAACGATGGGTCCCCTCGTTGGACGTTTGATGGAAGATCAGTTGATACCTCAACTCTACAACGAGAGGTGCGTAGACATGGTATACACGTTGGTAACCTCTGCCAGTTCTTGGCCCAGGATCGGGTAGCCTCATTCAGTGCAGAATCACCTAATGAACGACTGAAATCGACCATGTCTGCCGTCGGCCGCTCTGAAATGATTCAAGAGATGGGTAGACTGCAGGAGCTTGGCAAAGAATCCCGGCGACACGAAGAGGAGGCTCACAGGAATGACGATACTATCGATGTGCTCAAGAAAAGCATCGAAAGACTCGAGGCTTCAGTAGAGAATCTCCGCCGGAGAATGGACGACGAAAAAGAACTGCAAATCTGGAAATATGTCCCCACTCTTTTCCGGTACAACCAGCTCAAGGAAAAGAAAGATGAGTGCGAGCACATCTACAAGGAGCTGAGGGACAAGGAGAGAAACTTCGAGCGCGAAAACGAACATTGGAGATCGCTACAACGGAACGCAGAGGCAGAAATAAGTGCCGCTGAGCGCGAGCTCAACCAACTTGAGAGATCAAAGTCCTCATGTCGTCGGGATCTCGACCAAGAGTTGACCATTCTTAAGGGGGATGCCACCAAGACGGCCGGCGCGATGCAGAAGTACAAGGCCAGAACTGCGGAGATCGAGTCGATCAATGAACAAATAAAATCCGCTCAAGAGGAGATGAACCAAAGGAACCGTGTGATCCGCAATTACGAGGAACTGTTGTCCACGTTGGATGCTGAGTCGATTCTCGCGGAGTATAATAGGGCAAAGGCAGCATGCGAGGAGGTCAAGCACAAGGTGATCGACCTCGGGAAAGAAAAAGAGTCTTTCAAATATCTGAGATCCGATATCAGAATCAAGCTATCTCGCGCAGAAGCAAAGCTCACTGATATCAAGTCATCGCGACTGAAACTCTTGAACAATGAGGAGCGGCAACAAATCATTGCTGCTTCAAAGCTAATAGACGAGAACCGCTCCTTATTCAAAGAACCGCCAATGCCTCCTCCAGTACTAAAAATGTCTTTTCTTGAAGGGGCGGACGCCCAAATCTCTGCCAACATTCAACTACCGACGTTACAACCGTTTATATGTACTAATCGTGAGGACTATGGTGCAGTTAATAGGTTGTTCTCGTCTCACAATATTAGATGCCGCGTGGTACAGGTCCAGCCGGGAAGCATTGATATGAGACGACCTCTCACTACTGAGCAACTTGAAGACCTTGGATTTGACGGCTACTTGATTGACCTGATCAAGTGTGACGAGCGCTACAAACTTTACTTTATTGCCCAACTAAGATTGCATCAACAGCCATTCAGCAAAGGTACAGTTTCTCATGCAGCGACTAGCAGGATAATGCAGTTACCAGGACTGCCCATTCGGACTTTCGTTGACTCTCAGGAGCAAGTGAGTTTAAGAAAGTCAAAGTATGGTACGCAGCAAGTCTCAACGAGCTCGAGGCCCATTGGCTCAGTCGGCGACTACGTGCAAGTGCTTCATACCGATATCGGTGAGCAGAGTCGGATCGTACGTGAACAGATTGAGGGCTATAAACTACAGCTTGAAGAAATTGACGAACGCGAGAAAGCGTGCAAGGCACGGATTGAGGCTCTCAAGCCAGAATACAGCCGCGCTGAGAAAGAGGCAGAAAGACCGGCTGCAGCACATCAGAATCTGCGAGCGAATCAAAGCAAGCTGCACGTAGCGCAATCCGACAGGGACGGATTAGAGCATAAAATCACTGAGATGACCAGAAGACGTGCGTCCGTGGAGTCACAGGTAGAGAGGCTCAGTGAAGAGCTGGCGGATGCAGGATCAAGCCTTGTGTCAGACAGGTTCTCTGGAGTAGCCGAAAAGCTTGCTGATATCTTCTGCAAGCTGGATGCTCAGAGGCTGCGTCACCAGTGTGCAGTCAGCGACAAGCAACAAATTGTTCGTCTCATGGACGATGCCAAACAGGAACACATCGAAAAGATCAACCAGGCAATCAAAGACCTGGATGACGCGAAGCGTGGGTTGAATGAGCTCAAGATCGAAGTGAGAAACATTCAAAATACCCTCGGGGCCGATTACGAACAGTCGGTGGAGAAGGCCGCTCAAGTTTCGGATGTCAACGAGGCAAGGTCTCAGATTGCCCGATTACAGGCTCAGCTCGACCTCAATGGATCAGGTGAGTCCTACGAGAGCCAAGTGACTCTTTTGGAGCAGCAGAAAGCACGGTACGAATCGCTAACGAGGCACCGTGATGACTCGAGAGCCGCATTTGAGGCTACGCAAACTGTAATGCAAGAACAGGCACCTGCATTCCAGGACACGTGCTTGAGGTTTGTCGGGCAGATCTCCGAAAAGTTCAAGGAGCTTTTTGCGAGACTCAGCTGTGAGGGCGAGGTCGTGCTGCTGCATCCAGCTCGCAAGTATGAAGACTGGGGCATCGAGATTCGGGTGAGCTATAGAACTGGTGAGCCGACGAAGGCCCTGAGCTCACGTTCGCAGTCTGGTGGCGAGCGTGCAGTGGCCACCGCCGTCTACCTCATGGCGCTACGTGAGCTGTCAACATTCCCGTTTGTAGTCGTGGATGAGATCAACCAAGGCATGGACAGAGATAATGAGCGGATGGTGCACAGACTGATTGTCGAAACCGCTCGAAAAGAGGGGAGCCAATTTTTCATGGTAACGCCGAAATTACTGCCGGACTTGGTTTACGACCAGTGTGTGAATCTGCTGTGCAATAATAGCAGCGTGGCGGTGCAGCATTTTGAGGTCAGCTTAGAGCAGGTTATCGCTTCCTCTAGATAGTGCATACGATTTATTTATAGATTTATGATGGGGTTATTAGCCCGAGCTACGGGGTTACGCCGGTTGTGAGGAAAAGCTGGCAATCCCGCGATACAAATACAGAATCGCACTGCACGGTAGCGACTTTGCGGCGCTATCGCATGTGCAGACTGGCGTTTACGCTATTGGATTACTACGAGGCTGCGTGTATGCACACATAAAACACTATGTCGGTCAAGGCCGTTCAGTTCACCAAAGCTAGATCCTAGATATTAAATCAATCCGTGATGCCGCGTATCCCGATTAGCTCTTCGAGTACATGCAGATGTCGTCATGGTGGATCGACTTTGACTCGTTGCGAGTAAGGCTGATCGTATGAGCCGAAGCTACGCGTTTTGCTACGAGCTCCTAAGATTTGGCCGAGCATTGAGGGCCGGTGCGTAGAGTACGGTTGGTGGCAAATTTAGCTGATTTTTTTTTTGTTCTTTTCTGTGTTTTCTTTGGATTATGCACTACATGCAGGGCAGAAGGCATGACCAATGCGGCCCTTCACCGTGCCCCTTGAGGCCAGGACGCATCTCGCTGGTAGGAGCTCGAAGCTGCGGGTATTGTGTTTGTAGAATTACGTAGCGCTGTAATAATTGAACTCCGTCCCCCGACCCCGAACGCGTACGGACCATGATGGCCCCACGACAGCAACAACGAGCCACGGCGTGCATACGGCGTTGAAAACAGTAGCGTGTGATCATCACGGCAAACCGCACAATTCGGACGCCAGAAAACGCCCGATATGTACAACCGTCCACCACTCGCTTCGAGAAGGTCATGCATGTGCCCCTTGGTGCATCTATGATAACACCGCAATAAGAAACCAGAATTCGCCCAATACAATTACCTATCATCTACAATTTATTCTGGGTAAAATTGAAATCACATCATGCACTCCTCAAAGATGCACGCGGAGACTCCTGGGACGCGTCGTGTTCGCGCTGCTGACACATGCGCGTCGAGCTATTAAATAAGGAACCACTCCTCTGGGCTTTGACGACTGCTGGTGATGACGCCCGAAAGAGCCGCGTCCATCAAGATGGAACCACAAACACCGTTGCGCGGTGTAATGCAATCGAACAGTTCCAACCAACACTATATGCTGCTGCCTAGTGCCATTGAAATGACTCCCCCGGAGATTCGCGCGCGCGCGTGGCCGACACCTCTGACTTCACAGCGCAAAGTGCCGCAGCCCCCGCAGTACGCGGCGGCTCCACCTGAATGGCCTGAGGGCCCCACATCGTCGTCTCCCGACGAGCCAAAGATGCAGATGCGCGAGCCCGCCGTCACCAATCACGAGGAGTACGAGGCGTACCTGGCGCGTCAAAAGCGGATCCCCGCAACCAAGGCGATGGTGTGGTCTCGCGACGTTGAGGAGGCGTTCATGGAGGGCCTCAAGCTCATCCCTCGCGTCGGCCGCCGCAAGATCACCGTCGGTGGCAAGCTAAGGGGCCGCAACGAACTGATCGCTGACTATATCTTCAAAAAGACAAACAAGCGCCGCACCAGAAAGCAGGTGTCGTCGCATATTCAGGTTCTCAAGCACATTCTCAAAGAGGACGACTCATTCATGCAGCTGGTGGTGGATCTACCCGAGAGCGAGGAGGGCCTGGAGAACATCGGGGCCAAGAACTTCGACGAGTTCATCTGCAAGCTCCAGGAGAGGCCAATCTCAGAGGGAGCGGGCCCGTCGTCCCTGCCCGATCAGCCTAGTACCCCAAAGCAGGCGTCCAAGGAAGAGCAAATCGGCTCTGGGTCTTCAACGGTTACCGGGAGCTCAGAGTCTACCAACAGTGCCAAGATGCCGGCCCCTCAACCGTTCGAGACTCTCCCCCCGCACCCGGTTACCCCCAAATACATCATGCCGAACTCGCAACAACAAAATATCCCTCCCGAGTGGTTCGTGTCGCAGTTGTCCACCCCGCCGCAGCGACGCGTACACGGCCACGGCCACCGCCGTACTACTTCTGCCAGCGTCGACTTTGGCCACGATAGAGTCATTCCGTCGGCGTTCAAAATGATGAGCACTACCAATCACAAAGTGCACACCTACACTCGGCTGATGCGGCCGCAGGTGGAATCCCCAATTCGGGCCCAGGCATTTGAGTTTCTCAGTCAGAGATTCCCCCACATCGCCAGGATGCACGCCCAGGGAGAACTGCCCGAGTCGGCCACGGTGCTGCACGCGTCAGTAAGAATGGATATTACCGCAAAACCTGAGTCTGAGCCCATACTAAGCGCTGGCGCTTTCATGGCTGATGCCCAGTTCATTGTTCACAACCCTCAACCGAGTCAACTCATGAGAAGTCCCGCCTCGCGAATTGACTTCCAAAGGGTTCCCAATCACATGTGGCACTGTGTGACCTCGATCGCATCGATGGGGAAAACCCTACTGAATATTACGGACGTTGTAACGGTTCGCGAGGAGCTGCTGGCTGGCACCGAGCGCCTCTGCGTGAGCTTCACAAATGACTTTTGGGCGCCATTCTTGGCTGGGTTCTATCAGCCCAACGTGACTTCTGCGGCCAAGAAGGACCCCGATGCCGCCATCGGCGCGATCACAGTCACGCAAACGTTCTACAAGGTGGAGCGGGACAATACTTCTCGATTGGAGTTCATGATTCTCTACGAATTTGAAAGAGTCCATGATCCGTTTTCTGCTCGTACTGTATTCCGCCGTGTTCGCGTCCCTAGAGCCCACAAGCAGGAAGACATGATGCCTGCGCATGCTCACCCCGACCTGGGTCCTATGAGCCCCCTGAGTCACCGTTCAGTCGTTGTTGCGGATCCGCCTCTGACCGCCAGACCACCTACTCCCCAAGTTTTGTTCAGCCACGCCCAACAGACCCCTGATCCCATCCAAAGGAGCATGTCTACCGTCTTGCAAGCAGCGCCAGTGTTCAGCCCGTTCCGCGATGATACAGGTCCAGAGCCCAACCCGGCGTTTGCAATGAATTTGATGGAAGGCGAGAAGATCACTCGAAGTATGACTGCGTTCGAGTATTCAGGCTGGCAAGACGATATTGGGTCCGATTGGCCATTTTTTGCGTAAACAAATGAATCTCCTTCTGATATTTATAATTGTACTATAGCTAATAGTAATAATGAGCATCATATATACTTATCCCTGACCGCCACGGGCCGTGTGGCAATGTCCTGGTCCAACGGAGTGTGGACGGTAACCACGAAAAAGGGCCCAATTCTCGATGCCGCAGGGATGGAGGCAGCTGAACAGCGGCTTACGATACCAGTTCCCGAGATGATTTTCGGATCGAGCGAGGCTTCGGTCTCTCACCGCTCAGGATGGCGTCTGAACTTCGATGCTCTCGATGCCCTCGATTTGGTGGACAAGACCGGCAAGAATATACTCGAGGTCGCCTATACTAAGGAGTGGCGTCAATCCCGTACGCACGAGGCCCACGGCCACGATGTGACCAAGATTCACCGCCCCTTCGACTGGACCTACTCTCAAGCATACAAGGGCACCGAGACTGAGCCGAGGCTCGCACCCACCGACGAAGAAATCCCTTTTGAGAGGCTCAAGGTACCGAACCCTATTCTCTTCTTCGACGAGGTCTCGCTCTACGAGGACGAACTGGGGGACAATGGGATGGTGACGTACACGACAAAAGTCCGGGTGATGGAGAAGGAACTCTTACTGTTGGCACGTGTATACGTACGAGTTGATGGGGTGATCTTTAGAATCCGAGATACTCGGGTATTTGTCGACTTTGAAGCAAACTCCGTCATCCGCACGTACACCGAAAAAGAGGACAGTTTCGACTCTGTGCTCAAGAAAATCCCAGCCGGTACAAGAGACCACACTCAATTGCTACGCAACCCTGACTGGATCGCCTCGGTTCTGCCGTCGATCTCTCACGTCAAGGAGAAAGCCACCTTCACGTAAACTTCACGATATTTATAGTTCAACGAGTACTTAAAAGAAAACGTTAGATACAGCATTGTTCATATTCACTGATTACAACTAGTAAGCGGTTCAGAGCAGCTTGAATAAATATGGCCCGCTACATTTGCAAGACCTTTTTGGCCAAGGGGTCGGTCATTTGTTCTAGAGTAGTGCGGGCCTTGGCTTGCAGAGCTATGTAGAGCTCGCGATTCGGCGATTTGGGCCACTGGACAAGCCTGCTCGATACCACATAGAGGCCCGTCCAGCCTCTGACGTAGCTGGGACAGAGCTCTACTGATCTACACAGAGCCTGTGCACTCTCGGTGAGCTGCTCTACCGACCCATCAATGCCAGCTTCGAGGGTCGTAGCCTGGAGGTGTCTCAGTTCACCGATGCGAGCCCACACATTGTAGGCGTTGGGCTCCAGCAGCAGCACCTGGCGGAGCGAACTGATGGCGAGCTCGTAATTGCCAGTTGCCGCATACATTTCTGCGATCTCTGCCCATGCCTCTGAGTCGGTAGGGTAGTCGTCGAGGTAGGCTGCCAGCTCGCTCACGTACTCTGTGACGTTCTCAGCCTTCTTCTCCATCAGCTTCTGAAATCTGGCGACTAGTTCAAGCACATACTTCGCCCGGGGACTCAGCTCGTCGGACTTGAGGCGAGAGTCAGTCAGGGCTCGGCCGGTGGCCTGCTCGTAGGTTGCGACCATCTTCTGCAGCCGTAGACTCTCTAGATTGTAGCCAAACCGGTCAAGCAGTCGCTGCAGCATCAATTTGGCCTCGTTGTCTCGAGCAGTCAAAATGCACAGGTAAAAGTGCAGTTCCTGCAGATCGGGGGAACTACCCGAGCTAACGGCAGCACGGCTCAAACCGTACTCATTGTCCAGTTCTTCAGGGCTCATTTGCCATGCTGCACCCGTTTTTAGCGTTTCAATTAACCCCATCACTACGTACTTAAGCTGACGATACCTGAAAATTAATAATGCTTTCTAGGCAACTGGTAAGGGCCACACTGGTGCGTGGATATGCCACCAAGCCGGTGAAAATGCACGAAAAGCATGTTGTAGTCGACACCAAGGTCGAGGAGAACATTGTTCCCAAGGCAGTTGCCCCTCTGGACAAAAATCAAATACCTCAGGGCTCGTTGATCAAGCACATCCTGAACCAGTACAAGGGCGATACTGGCGAGTACAACGTCCCGATCACTGGCTGGAAGCGGTTCTTTGGTGAGAACGTCATCAAGTTCTTCAACCTCGATATGGATCGCATTCGTTCTGGACCAGTAGCAGGAGTGCTATATCGTGACCAATGTAAAATGCAGGCCTACTTTGAGAAGGGCTCTCCCCTCAGTCCGACTGCCAAGTTCTACTATGAGCGACTGGGAATGCCTCAGACCTTTTTCCAGTGGTACCAGATCACCAGCTTGCATGTGTGGATGCTGTACGTCCGCATGCGTGCCATGCCTCGCAAGTACTGCCGCGAGTACCAACGCAAACTGATTAACGGCATCTTCGACGACATCGACTACCAGCTCCGTGAGGTCATTCGCATCAACAGCGACCGCACCGTCAACAAGTACAAGAAGCAGTTCAACGAGCAGCTGCGAGGCTCGATTTTCAGCTACGACGAGGCGTTCCTTGGCGGGGACAAGCTTCTGGCTGCCGCTCTGTGGCGTAACCTGTTTGAGCAGAGCAGCGTTGTCGACGAGACCGTGCTCGAGCAATTGGTTCACTACATCCGTGCCCAGCTCTACGTCTTGGACCGCATGTCGGACTTTGACTTTGCTGCAGGCAGATTCACCTTCCTCGACCCCCGTCTGAGATACGAGCCTCTGACCCAGCAGCAGAACGAGGCCCTCGCCGAGCTGATTGAGAGTGCCCGCAAGGACCCCGGCTCGGTCGCCACGGAATCCAAGCTGTCTCGCGACGGCTGGTAATGTACATAATATATTTCTTAATATCAACTAAATTCAAGCGTGCAAGTTTGTGAAGTTTCGAAATAAACAAAATATATACGGTTTAATATTTTATGGAAAGCGCAGCTTCAAGCCTTTTTGGTCGTAAATCATTAATTTTGTTTTTGTTTCTTGACGGGAGGCAAGCCATTCTCGCTTTGGGGGCCAAGACGAGGAGTCGCAAGGTCAGCGTGGAAATCACGGATGACAGAGTCCACATCGTCGATGCTCAGAGGACGCACATCACCAATTGCCTTGATTTTACTGGTGACTTCCTTGACCTGGTCGTCAGTGAGATGCAGGTTGAGTTGGTCCACACGGCTCTTGATGGCGTTCCAACCAGTCAGACGGTTGGCAAAATGGATATACCTTGACTGGCCAAAGTCCTCGGGCTTGAGGATTTCGTAGGTGCTGGGATTTGCCAAAATGGCCTTGGCGTGGATGCCGGCCTTGTGAGTGAAGGCACAGAATCCAGTAATGGGGTTGTTGAAGGGGATGTTGACCTGGACGTTCTCAGCCACCAAGTTCTCAAGATCACGCAGCTTGTGAACCTTGTACTTGGAGAGGACGTAGTCACGGTTGGCAACAATCATGCGGGCCATGAGACCACCAAGAGGAGTGATACCATTGCGCTCACCAATACCGAGAACGCAGGTGTCGATATGAGTGGCACCAGCCTCCAAAGCGGTGTAAGCGTTAGCAATGGCGCAGCCAGTGTCGTCGTGGAAATGACACTCGATGTCGCAGGACACGACTGAGCGAAGGGTGCGGACAAGCTCGTACACCTGACGGGGATTGGCACAGCCGACAGTATCAGCAATACCGACACGGTTAACACCGATCTTGTCGACAGTGCGGTAAATGTTGAGCAGATCAACAAGGTCAGAGCGGAAGGAGTCCTCAGAAGAGAAGCGAATCTCGATGTTGTGACTCTTGACGAACTCGATGACCTCAACGGCAGACTTGGCAATGTAGGCCATGTCCTTGCCATGCGAATACTGACGAAGGAACTGGGAGGTACCAATAACTACATCAACACCATCAACACCAGTGGCGACGGCAAGACGAGCGTCGTCCATATGACATCTGATATGGGTGAGGATCTTGGCCTTCAAGCCCAGCTTGCAAATGGCCTCGCAGTCCTTGCGACTCTGCTCAGAGGCAGCAGGAGAAGTCAACTCGATGTAGTCCACACCAAAGTCGTCAAGTGCCTTGGCGATCTTGATTTTAGTTTCAGTGTCAAAAAATGCATTGGCAAATTGCTCACCCTCACGAAGGGTAGACTCGATAATTTTGAAGTTTCCTACATTGGAAAGAAAATCACTGGGGTTGGCGCCATAGGGGTTGCCACTCTTGACTTCGGTGGCGCCATTTCTCTCATTGGGACTCTCTGACATATTGATTACTTACCATTCGTGGGTCTATAGGGGGGCTTTTAAGGCAAGTTTCAACAATTAGTCACAGTGCATGTCGGCCAATGGTAGGTACTGTAAGCAGGTGAAAAATCTGAATCTGAGCCTGATTATGACGTCATATGCGAATCAGAAGAGTCATTGTGCATTTACAGCAACTAGTTTTTTCTCTATCGTGTACAACTCACGAATGCAGTTATTGAATAATTGAAACTGTTGGGCACCCGGGCAGTCGTGAGGTAAAAACTTCAACGCCTTCCAATACTGAATTGTCCCGCTCAATGGATAACTTCCATGCAGGCTCCAGACGCCAAAGCGAGAGTAACCGTGGTTGAACAGCGTGAAAAGTGTGTCACAACCAGTATTTTCTAACGTTTGCCGAGGAGCTCACCTTCAGCAGATACTTGGCGGCAATTTGAACATGATCCAGGACGGTTCAACTGATTCACGGGCTCTTATCGACACACGGTCTATCGCACCACCATACGAAAAGATATGAAAAACTCTGGTTCGTTTGCACTAATTGATTATCAATGCATGGTACCCCGTAGATTGCCGGCACTGGGCGTCCGATAAGCCTGCAGATATTTTGCGCCAGTTAGCATCGCGAGCCTCTAGTACTCGATCAGAATTGCTTGTCTTGATTGCGGCTTCGAATTGCATTTCTAGAAGCCACACGACGCACTCGAAATTTCATTCACGTGATCAAATTTGAAAAAAGTCGTGCGTGCTCTCTTGCGAAATAACAATAAGTTATGGCAAGCTTACCTTTGCTTTGTAGCTTTGTGCGGAGTCGATTTCCGGAGATTTGCAGTTTCAGCTAGAGCCTCAAGGAACTCACGATCCAACTTCACGATTCAATAAAAATGAATTAAATTCTGCAATACATGTTTTATATATTCAGTCTATACGGCTAACCAACCTCTGTACTTGTACTCGGCTTGCCGTGACCCCACACTTGTAAGCATGAATATTCTGGGACGGCCAATAACCCCACGAGTTGGCCAGATAGACGCAAGTCTACTGGATTCAGAACTACAATCTCAACTTAAAGACAAATTATGGGCTGCTTTCAAAGTTTTTCGCCCAGACATCAAGGACAATTATGAGCCGGAGCTGTTGCTGATGCTGAAACTGGTGTTGTTCAAAGCAACTATTTGGGATTATAGCACTACATACGGGGCAAAGCTGCAGAACTTGAAACTCGTGAATTCTGCCTCGAACTCTCGCGTTCACATCCCTATTTCCAAACAGCAAAAACTACTCTACGGCATTGCAACCATAGGGGGCGGCTATTTGTGGACAAAAGTGAACGAGTTTCTCGGAGCAGCAAGTTACGATAGCGCTGAGATGCCCAGAGTGGTTCGATT
Organism: Wickerhamiella pararugosa; assembly: GCA_023628975.1. Lineage (NCBI taxonomy): Eukaryota > Fungi > Ascomycota > Dipodascomycetes > Dipodascales > Trichomonascaceae > Wickerhamiella > Wickerhamiella pararugosa. Next base: position 660,033 of record JAMAJQ010000004.1, on the reverse strand, counting down.
GCGGGCCTTTGCGGAGAAACTAAGTGCTTTGTGGCTCGCAGCCTCGCTGTTCAACTTCCTGTCTTTCCTCTACTCAGGGACGTACTCAACGCTGCTGCTCCGCCTGCTCAAAATGAAGTACATTCCCGTGTCTCGCAAAGTGAATCGGATGGTTAACTTTGAGTTTCAGAACCGTCAGCTTGTGTGGAACGCAATGACCGAGTTCCTGATGTTCTTGCTTCCACTGATCAACTTTGCTCGCCTGAAACGGACTCTCCTCAAGTTTGTGACCCAAAACCAGCCTCCTACTGGCACGCTATCGTTCCTGCCAGAGAAGGCATGCCCTATCTGCTATGAGAAGGATGCATCTATCAGCACCATCACCAATCCTTACCAGACACCCTGTGGCCATATTTATTGTTATGTTTGCATCAAGCTCAAGCTCGAAGAAGACCCTGATGGCTGGGCCTGCGCTAGGTGTGGCCAGCAGGTCAAGAGTGCTACGCCATATTGATATGCATTATAGGTATTTATACTAGTCCTGTACGGAGACCTGCCTCCTATATAATTCTACCAGCTGGTCAGACGTTGTCGCGTCCTCTGGGCCCTTGTCCTCACGCTCCCTGATGAATCGAGGGAATCTCAGAGACACTCCTTTCTGAAGCTCAGTTGCGCCGGCACGATACACTGGGGACATGGATAGGTCTGCCGTCAGTATTTCCCATACATACTTGGGCTCGAACCAGACATCAGGTTGCTGGTTAGACGCGGTGTCATGGGCTATGTAGGACTTTGGTTTACTGTCAGCCAGAGGCGACAGCTGCTGGTGAAGGCGATCTAGATCTGCTTCGCTAAATCCTGTGCCGAGTTTGCATACAGTTTCGTATTCTTCCGTATCGGGATTGTAAACTCCGCACAGAAACCCTCCATAGACATTAGTACGCTTGCCACGCCCAAAGTAGGCACCGAGCACTACCAGATCCAGTGAGTCGCCTATTCCTTGAAGGTAATCTTTCTTCAGTTTGAGCCAATTGCGACTTCTCTTGCTTGGCTCGTACCACGACTCAGCGCCTTGCAAGATCTTGATCATTAGTCCCTCACAACTGTCTTTGATGCTTTGGTCCAGGAATTCCTGGATCTCATCTACAGATCTTGAGTTCTTATGCGTTGCCATAGAGAATTCTCCAGGGAGTAGGTTGAAGTGATTCTCGATCAAAGTTCGCCTTTCGTCTAAGCTCTTGGTTAGGGTGGGCTCCCCGTTCAGGTACAAAACGTCGAAAACAAACAAGTGCACCCGAATCTTGATAGATCCGGACTCGACATCTTTGCGCTTGCGAGTCGAAAGGACCTGGAATGGGAGGATTTTGTTTTGCTCCCGGCTCCAAGCTACTGCCTCACAGTCGAGAATAAAGTCAGTGGTCTCATTGGTGCGGATCTTTGGTATGATGTCGATTATATCTGGATAGCGCACAGACATGTCTTCCATATTACGACTGTACACATGCATGGTTCCGTCCGCTGTACAGTGTACCTGGGCACGCTCACCGTCGTACTTGTATTCGCATGTGAATGGCTCGTCCTGGAAGCGGTCAAGGACCTCGGTCAAAGACTTTGTGGGTTTCGCGAGCATGGGCTTGAGTGGTACTCCAGGGGTAAGCTTGACAGTTTCTGGCAGCTTGAGGATTCCGTCCTTCAGAGCGGCATCAATTATAAGTTCATAGTTCGGCATCTGAGAAAACACGTCTTTTACAATGTCCTCAGCTTGAGCTTTGTCGACCGGTCTTCCCAGTTTGGCGTCGTTTTCCGCGAAAGCATGGCTCAGAGCAACTAAAACGCTTTTCTCTGCTAAACCAATGCGGAGTTTGCCCTCCAAGCTTCGAACAAGGTATTTAGGCTCTGAACCTCGACACGCGACCAGGAGCTGTTTGATAATGGTGATCTTTTTCTCCTGGGATTTTCGCCCTTGCGACTTGGCGACCTCGGTGAGCTTGTCAAAAACAAAGTCCACCGTCAGTGGCTGCGGCTTGAACATCATGGACTGCCCGCTCTTCGAGCTCTGGGCAACCTTCCCAAGATCTCCCTCCTTATTATACTCCTTCTTGACTTGCGCAGGAGATCGGCCAGTGGACTCTGAGAGAGCTTTAATGATCAGAGATTCACCCAGCCCTAGCTCCAGGCCCTCGTAGTCTGGGCCAAGTCGATTAATGCATAAATAGGTAACTCGAGGAAGTGCCTGGGGCTCCTCTTTGATCACCGAGGTAAACAAGTCGGTGCATATCTGCGTAATTTCCAGACGTTTCGTAGTAGCCTCGATTTTTTCAAAAGCATTCGTTAGCGTTAGGTACTCAATGGCCGATTTACGCTGGCCAGTGGTTCTAGACGGATCCTCGGGCTCAGCTTTCAGTGGCGACTTGGCAGCTTCTGGTTGAGGTTTCTCAGCATCGTTGTGTTCGGGCTGTGGCTGCTTCTCGACCTGGGGATCCTCGCTTTTGAATCGCTTGGGTTTTGGTTTGAAGAAGCTATCTAGGGAACGCTGCATTGTGCTATATGTTCGAGGGCTGTGATAAATCTGTTTAAAGATGAATCGCATACACTTCGACGTAGGTTACTCAGGAGTGTGTCTGGTTAGTCGCGTGCTCTTCCTTACGTACAAGTGAGGAGGATCAGGTAGAGGTTTAGGCGGCCAACGCTGGACAGCAAACAGTAATTAGGTTTAATTATACATATTCATGAGGCAAACTCAAAACAGGGATTCCACCTCCAGAGGGCCGCAGGTGATGCACCCTACATGTGCAACTGAAGTCGTGGGTGGCTCTACTGCATTTGAAAGGCCGATTTAAGCAACTAGTGCTCTTGCATTGAGTTTGCACGAGCAATGCCCTCACTGAGGCAGCCCGACCGAGAGCTCGAGTCCGGGGTTTCTGCATGAAAAATTAGCAATTAACGTAGCTAGTATTTACAAAAGAGTCTTTTTTGTATGTTCGGCCTCAACCCAATTGCCGACCCGACCAGGAGCCCTGTCTGTTCATGGCCCTCAGCTGACAGTATGTCTTATCCCTACGATGGGAACAACCCCAACCAGCAGCCTGGGCTGCCTTTCCAGCCAATGCAGCCACCTGTTATGATGATCCAGCAGCAACAGATGGGACAGAGAATGCCCCAGCCCGACCAGATCCATCTCACTCCACACCAGATCGCTAGCCCGCAACAGCACCCGTACAGCCCCGTCCCGCACCCGCAAATGATGATGGGGTATCCTGAGTATCCACAGCATCAGCAGCCACACGCCCCGGTGCCCCAGCGGGTGCCCGAGCCCCAAAGACCCGAGAGAAGGATGATGCAGGTCGAGCTCAATCTGCTTCAGGACGAGCTCAAAACCGTGCTGGGGGATAAAAAAGAAGCAGAGGCGGAATGGCTGCGGGCTGCTGAGATTCTGCGACGAATCACCTCCGAAAATGCTCAGCTGGTAGACATGATTGCCCGAGCAGACAAAATCGAGCCTGCTAGCCCGACTACACACCGTCCCAGCGGGCAAGAGATCGAAATGTGCAGACTGGCGAATGGCAATCTCACTGAGTCGTATAGAGCTTAATATTTATCCTGTTTATTATATAAATAATTTTTCAAGTCTTTTACTGCTCCTCGGCGCCCAAAACGACGTCGGTGAACAAGCAAGTGAGCATCTCGGTTGTGTTGGCGTAGGCCTTGGCAATGACGATGTACTCACCAGCGGGCATGGAAGCAGGGAGATCGAACTCGTGGGAGAAGGTCACGTTGCTGCCAGCGAGGATGGGGCACTCCAAGCCAACCTCAGAGACCAAAGAGCACAGGTCGAGGCGGTTCTTGTAGATGCCATTGAGGCCATACTTGACCATAACGTCAACGTAAGAGCCCTCGGTAACGTTGGTGAGAGCGGTAACGTTAGCAGAGACGGTGACGGAGGAACCAGGAGCGGGGAGGGCAGGCTCCAGGGTCAGATCGGTGATGTTGAGGAACTGGGGGCGGCCAGCTTCACAGTTGGTGAAGTTGGAGTCACCAGGAACGGGGATCTTGGAGGTGGGGGAAGAGGTGGAGACAAAAGACTGCTGCTCGACCATCTGGTCCAAGAAGGTGAAAAGGCTGAGAGCTTGAGCGGAGGCTGCGAAGGTAGACAAAGCGAGGAACTTCATATTGTAGTGATCTCTATCGGATCAACCACAAGTTATATACTGCTATTCTCAAGGGTTAGGGGTTTCATGAAAATGTTCAAATTTGTGAAAACTTCGACGTTTTTCACAGCAATATATACGCCTTTTCCTCTACAGACTACCTTAACAATTGAATTGCACTCTAGTTTACTCAGAATACTCTTTTCTGTTCCACTTTGACGGCCGTTCCCGCAAACTTGCATGCAGCATCTGCAGCAATACGCACTCTCCCGCAGCGGAAAAAATTAGTTTCACGTGCTTATGGTGCGATGGCAGTGCAAAACGTCGGCGAAGCCAACTCCAAACTACCAGGCTCCAATAATTGTCTGCTATTAATTGTATTCACATACTTGAGCTATGTATCTTTTGATTTTGTGTATGCAATTTTTTTCGAATCACCGGCGACTCCTTCCCTTAGGGAATACCCAAACTTCTACATGACATGTGGGGTAAAACTTTTTTCTAGGCAAACTCCATGAGCAGGAGATGCAAAAGCCTCGCATAGTCTTGTATGGCTCACTATACTACTAAAAAAGATTTAAATGTCGAGGTATTGCAAAATAACTGTCTAAATCAATGGTCCCGATAAGCCAACATGATCACCACGAGCCAGGCAATTTCGGCAATAATCAATGCATGATCTGATCAAAGCACACCAATTGAGTGGTTATTTGACATCATTTCGTCTCACCTGGTGGTCTCCAATGCTATAAGCCCACTTCGGCGATCTTCTTTGTAATCATGAATTACATCAAAAAGGCGATCTATGGACCGGACCCTAGAGAACAGAAACGCAAATGCGACCAATTGATTAATAGAAACCAGCGAGAGCTCGATAAGCAGCTGCGGAGCCTCAAGACTACCGAGACAAAAACCAAACGCATGATCCAGCAATGTGCACGACGTAATGATATTAAGTCGGCTCGATTACTGGCTAAGGAAATCGTCAAGGCTCAGAAACACAGGGAGAGCTTGCTCAAGAGCAAGGCCCAGCTCGGTTCGATCCAGATGCAAGTGGGTGAGGCATTCGCGTTGCAGAAGCTGCAGGGCTCCATGGCCACTTCCACAAAACTCATGAGGGAGGTAAATCAGCTCGTCAAATTGCCAGAGCTCATGGGTACCATGCAGCAGCTTGGCCAGGAGCTCATCAAGTCTGGCATCATAGACGAGATGGTAACCGATACTCTTGACACTGCTGTGGAAGCTTCTGCACTGGAAGATGGCGAGGAGGAAGAACAGCAAGTCAATCACATCCTCAGTGAAATTCTCGACGGTGGCAACAAGCAAAAGGAGACCAAGAGACCGGCAGAACCGGTTCAGCATGAAGAGGAGGTCGACGAAGAAGAAGACGAAGAGGCAATTAATGACATGAGGGAGCGCCTCAAGGCTCTACAAACTTAATTTAAGAGAGAATATTTAATATCGACCTCATCATTTATTGACATTTTCCGGCTCAGATGAAGATGGCCGCGACGGCTGTAGCATATACTCGAGATCAAGCGTATCGTTCAGGATATGTATCTTGCCTTGTTCTGGTGCGCTGATCTTTTTCGGCCGCTGCACACGTTCAAGACTCTGAACCTTGCCACTGATTTCGTGGATAACGAACCAGGATTCAACCTGTGGTTTGTGGAAATGAGGGCAATAGACGGGGCGTCTTGAAGGAGATAGCTCGATAGCCGACTTGGAGACAGACTTTGGACGGGGGATCTTCCGAACCGCAGCGGTAAAGTCGTCCGAGAACTCTGCTGGGATTCCCAGACCTTTGAAGTCACTCTGACGCAAGTTCTTGAGAGATTTGCGGCTTTTAGTGCTCCACATACCAGGGAAAACCCGAATCATATTGTCTGAGATATCGCACCCTTGCTTGATGCACCGCAGCATGCGAATAATCATATGAGCCGAGTTGAAATAGCCCTTTTCGGCAACTGTATCAACCATAGCCTGTAGAATACGGATTGCCTGGTCCAAAACTGTAGTTGTATCTTGAATGTAATCTTCAATAGGAAGACCAGCGCGTTTCATGTTCGCCTGAACCAGCAAAAACGCCTTCACATGGGGATCTACCATTCGAAGCCCCAACTCGGAGCCGTGATAGTCAACACTTTCGCTAAGCTCAGCATTCAGCAGATCTTCATTATGACGAATGGCCAGCTCATCGTACTCTGACGCTAGAGCAAGCCCCTTGAGAACGTCCAGCGGCTTCATACCTGCTTTCAAATTCTCCAAAAAATACCTCATGGTCTTGTGTGACAAGTAGTAGAAACTCGCTATCTGGAGGTAGCTTGTTGGCATGAGATCATGGTTGCCAAACTGCGTGATACAACCGGACTTTGCTAGCTCCTCGAGACACTTATCCACCCGCTCTACCAGCCACTCATTCACGTCCTCCACGCCATAATAGGTGGGATTTGCATGGATTCTTCTATAAAGGAATGTCCACGTCAAAAAGTCAAGAATTCCTTGGCGACTTGTGATTGTTTTTGCAGCAATCTCCGCACCAATATGGTCCTCCACAAACTTATGCAGCGAGGATTCAACAGGAAATCCGATGTTCAAGAAATACTTGTAGAATGCTTTCGTAGACTGCTTGGTGAAGACACAAGCAACGCCGCTGGTGTCGAATCCTGGGCGGCCGGCACGTCCCATCATTTGCAGTACATCAGTCAAGTCCATGTCCTTGTACTTGTCAATCTTTTTATCATAAAACTGAGTTCCTTTGACGATAACGAGATACGCCGGGAGATTCACGCCCCACGCAAGGGTGGAGGTTGCAATCAAGACTTGAACTTTATTCTCAGCAAAAAGTCTGTGGCTGATGGCTCGATCGGAGTCAACCAAACCGGCATGATGGATTGCAATACCGAACTGAAGGCTATGCCGTAACGTGTCATCGTGAATCTGCGTCAAGATAATCTCCAACTCATCATCACTCATTCTAAGAAATTTTCTGGGGTTCTCCTCATTTCCGCATAGATGAATGAAATCTTGCGCGGTCAACCTCGTTTGCCTGCGTGAAGGTACAAATACAAGTACCGGCTTTTCAGGTGAATGCCTTTTAATGGCCAGGAACGCAGGTTTATTCATGCTTTTCATGAATGGACAAAATCCAGTCTGTTCTTGAAATCCGTCAATATACATCTCAAGAGGAACTGGACGTACAGATGATGGGAAATTGAACAGCCCTGTATTGGATCGCACACCGAGCCAACTAGCCATATCTCCGGCATTGGCCACAGCGGTAGACATTCCCATCAACCGCACTTCGTGTTCAACTTTTTGTCTAACGAAATTCATACGGCTGACAATCATTTCAAGAATAGCACCACGGTCGCTCGCCAACAGGTGAACCTCGTCCATGATGATCAATGAAACTGCCTGTACAAATTTTCGAGTCTGCCAGTTACGACTAATACCATCGAACTTTTCAGGAGTCGTGATGATGATATTAGCCTTTCTTATCAAGTCAGGATCAGGGTTCGTATCACCAGTCAATTCAACCAGCTTCAGGTTTGCAGTCTTGCATATTCCTCTGCTCCAGTCTTGTACACGTTCCTTCACTAGTGCTTTCATGGGAGCAATGTAAACGATCTTGCTATTGGGCTGGTCTCGCAATGCGCCCCAGACTGCAAGCTCGCATGCCACTGTTTTACCCGACCCTGTAGGGGAACCTAATAATACGGGAGTGCTGGTGTTGTATAGAGAATGGAATACCATTGTTTGCATTGGGTTGAAAAAGTCAAACTTCTTGCGGTAGTGCTTTTCAAGAACAGGGTTATGAAGAGCAGAAACTGGCAATGGCCTCAAGTTGAGGAGCTGGGTTTTTATAGGGTGCGATTCAGGCTTCACCAAATGTTTGAATGTCAGCGGAACAATCGACTCAGATCCCAACCAGGTGTCACTCAGCACTCTGACGATCAGCTGTTCTGGCTCTGGTTCCCCGATTGGAATAGCGAAATCGAAAGCATGAATCTCGTGAACGTTTTCCTTGGTGATGATCAGTTTCTCACTATGGACAATTTCCTGGTCATTAATATCCTCCTGGATCCAAATCCAGAAATACTGGGCTTTGTTATGGTAGAAAGGATCCCATGTGAAATTTCCAGTCAATTTGAGCTCAATTCTCACCACTCTACTGGTGATTGGTCTGACAGCAGCATCAAGAACAGTTACCAATGGAAACTTTGCAACATAGCCGGCAACCTTTTTGCCTAGGCCTTGATTGTGAATAACATCCCCAACTTCTCCTGCGCTCATGACCTTCATGTCCTCAATTGAGGGGTTCTTGGATTCCAATTGTCTGATCACTGGTTGGGTTAACTCGAACTGAAGCAGAGGATGTCGGTCTGGCCAAATGCGCCGATTCATGGATTTGTCCAAATCGAGCAAAATTAAAGCTAGCAGGCCCCATCTTCGACTCAAGGCCAGCAGGAATATCGCTCGCAAGATACGGACAGCATTTTGCGCAACATAGAAACAATCAGAAGATAAGGCATTATTCGTAAGTCGAACCTGAGAAATATAAGCCTGCAGTAGTGCGTTAGTCTTCCCTTCAGGAGAATCAAAGTTCTGTTTAATCTTGAAGTATGCATTTTTCACAATTGATTTTAGTTCCTTCTCCTCCTCAGGTCGAGCTTTTACTCCATCGAATTCACCACTCTTGGCTACGGTTGCTAGAACAGAGTCCTCGCTGCTATTTGGAAGCAGCAACTTGTTGAAAACATCAACACTTGTATGGAGCAAGTAGAAATCACTTGCAATACGACCAATCTCTTTTGAAATGAAGGACTGAGAGTTCTCCTCATCAAAGACGATCATTTGTGTGTCTTGAAGGAGTCGTGCCGCTTCTACGATAAGCTTCTCGCGATGTGTTCCTAAGTGAGGATCATCTTCGACTTGTGCACGGGTCAAGCCATATTTGAGTGGAGCCTTGCGCATCCGCACGTAGAGATACGTATACCCTAACCAATTGACTCCTTCCTGAACGTTGGTAACTGTGCCTAATGATATTTCCGCATTGAGATTGTCCGCTAGCTTTGCCTGCATTTTAGACTCAATAGGGTACTGGTTCGTAATTAAGCTTAGGTAGTGATCAAGACGGTCCTCTGATGTCACTAGAATACCAGTACCAAATATTTCAAATTGCGGGCGACCAGCGCGACCGAAGATTTGAATCACATCACTGATACCCATATCAACAAAACCACCCTGCTTAGAGTCGTATATTTGTGTTCCCTTAATGAGTACAGCAGCAGCAGGTAAATTCACACCCCATGCCAAGGTAGCGGTACAACATAGAACATTGATGGAGCCATCCAAAAAGAGTCTCTCAGTGAGATTACGCTCGCTTCGAAGCATACCAGCGTGATGCATACCGAAACCAAATTCATATAGGTCTCTCATATCATTATTTCGATGCTTAGCCATGTCTCTGGATGCCATAGCGGACCGCTGATCAGGGACAAAAAGATCCATACATCCGCTCTCCTTAGCTAGCTTGCTGAACTCCATCGCAGTTTTGTAAGTTTCCGCTCGTGAGGTTACGAATACCATCACCTGTCTACCCAATCGAAGCTGCTCCACGAGTTTGTCGAAGGCAGAAGCGTTGATGCTTGCCATTGCCTTCTGAGTTCCACGTTTTCCTTCACACCCCAGAAAGATTTGTTCTAGAGGGCAAGGGCGAAATGAGTTATCAAAGAAGAATAATCCTTTCTGCGGGTTGACTTTGAGGAACTCTGCTACATCCAGAAAATTGGGCAGAGTAGCGCTGAGTCCGACAATTCTGATTAAGGATTGGGAGCTTTCTACCTGCCTCAGGGTTCGTGCCACCAGAGACTCGATTACCGCTCCTCTATCCTCGTGAAGTAAGTGAACTTCATCAATAATTAATAGTTTGATTTTTGATGCGAGGCCAGAATCATCGTTCGATTTCCGTGTCACAACATCCCACTTTTCTGGAGTTGTCACAATAACCTGGGTAGCGTTGATCTCCGCTCTAGTTAGCTGCATATCACCTGTGAGCTCTCTGACACGAACACCTAGCCATTTGAGACGGGAACTCATTTTCTCAACAATCTCTGCTGCTAAAGCCTTAAGTGGAGCCACATAAACGATTTTGAAATCATCAAACTGGGTTGCACCGTCCACCGTAAACTGTTTGATAGTGTTCAGCATAGTTAAGAGGGCAACGTCAGTTTTTCCTGCACCTGTTGGAGCACATATGAGCATGTTCTCATTTGTATTGTATCCGATGTCGTATACCAAGCTTTGAATAGTGTTGAGAGTGTCATACTTTGCAAAAGTCTTTTGACACAAATTATCGAGCTCTTTGATCGCAATAAGTTTCTTTGGGTGAAACGATTTGTCTGGTTGGGGTGCTGGAATAAATACTTCTCTGTAGGTGGAGGTACGAATAGTCTCGGTGCCTTCAGGTAGGCGGTACTTTTGGCCAGTAATATCTAATATGTTACCACCCAGTCCTGGCTTCCTGAACACATGTGGGTATTTGGGGTCCGCACCTCTGACCTGGAGCTGAAGATTGCGCCTTTGAGCTTTTTCTTGGTTCTCCTTGATAATCTGCTGGCGCCGCTGTTCATCAAGGCCAATATTCGAGTCCAGCTCGGAGCGGATATCTTTGATTTTAGCGGTGAATTCTGTTAAGAAATCAAAGTGCTCGTACCCAATTATATCGACCAGCGAAGCGTTGAGCACGTCAACATTGCTCTCGTTCTTCATCATCTCGAGGATCATGGAATATAGGTTGTGTGCCTCGATTCCGAGGCTAGGAGAGATATCCTGGCATTTTGACTGAAGCCATTCGAGATTGAGATTAGTCCCTTCAATTGAGTCTTCTGAATCCGATTCCCCAAAGTCACTGTAGGGGTACACATCATCGTCGATAGTGGTATCGAGCTTGGGCTCTACGGGTCTAAACTGCTCTAATGATGAAAGAAAGGAGTCGTAATTCATGTTGGATAAGAGATCACTGGGTCTTACAAATATCTACGACTATACATAATATCAGTCGGGAGGACTTGAATTTTTCACTCTTCACGTGACTACAGATGAAATGCAGCGGTGCGGATTGTGCGAATGAAGCCGGTAATTTGAAATGCCCTGTGTGTTTGAAAAATGGAGTTGAGGCCGCTTACTGTAGCCAGACATGTTTTAAACGTAACTGGCCGAGCCATAAGCTCACCCATCCCACTGAAGACGGAAAGACCTACGATCCATTCCCTCCTCAGGCATATACTGGTGCTTTGAGGGCGTGCTATCCCTTGGCACCTCGTCGTGAGGTGAAGGAAGGCATTGTCGAGCCCGATTATGCTAAAGACGGTGTGCCTACCTCGGAGCTGAAGATGAATCGATCAGAAATCAAGATCCTCGACGAGGAACTTATTGAAAAAATGCGCCACACCTCTCGTCTGGCTCGGGAGGTCATCGACATTGCAGCTCGGGCAGTCAAGCCTGGTGTGACTACAGAGGAGATTGACAAAATCGTGCATCAGGCCTGTATGGAGCGAGGAGCGTATCCGTCGCCTCTAAACTATTACAATTTTCCTTGCAGCGTGTGCACAAGCTTGAACGAAGTCATCTGCCATGGTATCCCCGACAAGCGTCCCCTTGAAGATGGTGATATCATCAACATTGACGTTACCCTCTATAAGGATGGGGTGCACTCTGACATGAATCACACGTACTATGTTGGTGACAAGGCTCGCCAGAACCTGGACGCCGTTCGTCTAGTCGAGGGCACTCGGGAGGCTCTTGATGCTGCTATTGCAATGGTCAAGCCTGGAACTCTGTTCCGAAGTTTTGGTGATGAGATTGAGAAGGTGGCCAAGAAGTACGGCCTGAGCGTCGTACGTGCATACACTGGCCACGGCGTCAATGACCTCTTCCACCCGCCTCCCACGATCCCCCACTATGCCCATAACAAGGCTGCGGGTATCTGCAAGCCTGGTATGACCTTCACGATTGAGCCCATGTTGTGCCTTGGCACCTATCGCGACAAGCGTTGGCCTGATAACTGGACTGCCGTCACGGCAGATGGCAAATGGAGTGCACAGTTTGAGCACACACTGCTGGTAACTGAGGACGGCTGCGAAGTGTTGACAAAACGCAACAAGCGTTCGCCTGGAGGGCCCATTCCCATCCCCAAGAAGGCACTTGAGAACATTAAGAACTAGTTGCGGGGAATTACTACGGGAAAAGATAAATAAAATAAATACTAATTTACACAATCGCCGGCGCGGGGGCCATCGTCTTGTTTGCAAGTCCTTTGAAGAGTCCTGTTCGGTTGAGGCTGGCTGCTGCTATCATCACCTTGTCGAGGTACGCACCTCGGAGGCTAGCATCGATATTAGGGGCCACCAAGGACCACGCCGCCTGGAAGCGACGCTTGGAGAAGTTGGTGTCGAGCGTCAGGTTCGCATGTCTGTCACGGTACCCGCACAGAGGTACGTGCTTTTTGACCGAGAGATCCTCGGCTTCCTCGGGTTCTCCGGGAGTGGAGGGAGCCGAGGAGTCATTGTCGGTGGAGGACAGTGACTCATAGTCAAAGTAGTCCTCATCGTTACTTTCAACACCACCGGTCAACTCAGGGGCCTGCTCCGGAGCAGCTTGCTCGTCCAGAGCACCCTCCTTGGTGCTGGTTTGTGGGGTCTGGTTCAAAACACTGAAAGTGACCTGAGCTTCAGGCTCATCTCGGAGAAATTCCAGATCCTTCTCTAAGGTATTGTGGAAGATCGCTTTGATGGTTTTGACCTCGTCGACTTTTTCTTGTTCAGTAAAATCTGGGGCTACACAGCAGTCGTCATAAAATTCGGCCAGATCATTATCTTGGTACAGGCAGCGAGTCTTGGTGGGATTCTCATCCGTAAGGGAGTCCCTGCTCAATGGTCGTTTGTATGTTGCCACCGTCATATCTTGTAAGATGGTGGAAAGTATCGGAAGTTCAAGTACTGAGCAGGGAATTAAATGGCATCTGAGTGGTGCATGCCTGTTGTGCATGATGCAGGTCACTGGATGTACTCCGGAGTGATCGAACGAAACACAGCATTAAAGCCAATCCCGGGAGGAATGGCAGTATGCTACTGGGATGCGATATTGTTTCTAATAGCGTGGGTGAGTTTCTATTCGAGGTTGCTAGCGAATTTCTTTTCCATGCATAAATGACCCATGGATTCGGTGAACGCACTTAGTAATAGACGACGCAAGGTATATGCATAGCTTCAGGAAAAATTTTTTTCGGCTGGCTGTGGCCATAGCCGGACATTTTAACGCAATTGAGTTTAATGGCCATTGGTTTTCGTACACTCACTAGTGCGGATCGTTACTTTCCTGCGTTGGAAATTATTTCTATTGCGGGATACCAAGCCTAAGTTTTCACCCGGACCTTGCCGCCACATCACTTGCCCTATGACTGTGCATATCCACGCATAGACTCACGCTGCATGGAATCAGGTCACAGTGAAGCCTCTAAGATTCCGGCAGCAATCAATTGAAAAATTCTACTATATAGCTTTTTTAACTTTATTCTTGGAGTATGTACCTAAATTCCTGTCGAAGGAATGCTTATACTTCAACTTTCTGCAATGCAATGCAGAGGGGCCGGAATTACAGGTTTGCGTGGAACGGCCCTCGGAACAAACAACAAGTTCAGTATACTAATTGAAAATCGGGAACAGCTTGCGTGGGCTTCAGCATCAGGCACTAGGGTCCTGATAAGCAACAATGTATGCATAAGTACCGGAGCCTAAATTACAAAATCGTGCCGAATACTGTCCGATACAGGAAAACGATGGGGAAAGGGGCTATGCTCAGGCAGCTTAATCAAGTGCTGCTAATTTAATGAGGCTTGCGGACGTTGAACTGCTCCATCTTACTGCGGTTTGACCACTGCTGTGACTAATGCTTCCGACCCCACGCCTTAATACATTGCCGCATTGACGCCACATAGACGTTGGCCTGCATAGTGACGTCGACCAAGGACCGGCGATTGACTTTAGCCACAGTTGAGCATGAGTGCAATCCCTGCACCCGCCCAGTCCCCGTTCTGGCTCTTCTCACATTGCTACTCCAACTTCAGGGCCTATTAATCATAACAGGAAGCTCTTGCCAGGGTACAGGATAAAACTCGACTCGCACCGAAACCAGTTCGATTGCCGGCTGCTCTGTCTACGAAATTAGCTGCGGTCAACGCTAGAAGTCTGCTAACGCCTCCGGCCTAATCACAGCGCTGTGTTATTACATGATATCTACGAGATGTTGAATAATTTACGATTCTTAGATAGCCGAATATGCGTCGCGTATTCAGCAATCAAGCACAGGATGCGCACTTGCAACACTCACAAGTTTCACACGAGCACGAAGAGCAGCTGCAACATGAGCACGCGCTCTTCGCACCAGCGCAGCTACATTTCTGTGAACAGGAGTCGCAGTTGCAAGCACCGGGAGAACAGGTGCAATCCTTTGTTGGCCCACATCCACATGAGCCTACGGACGTCTCTTCAGAACAGCACGGCATTGGATTTGCAAGGAGCCCACATTCCGCTTTATAGTGTGGGTATCCCTGCATGCATGCAAGGGCGAAATGCACGCAGCTGCATGTAGGCTAAAATCTCGTGCGATCTGTACGTTGGGGCACGACCACCGTGAGGCTCAAGAGCAGTCAATGTAACTCGACACTGCCGTGCGGCCATGCCTGCAACCAGCACTATGGCTTTGGTGGTCGACGGAATCCTTGCAACTGTCACCTTGGTGCCCTTGCCCCACCTCTGAGTAGTCCACACTGAACTTCTCAATAGCATGGCTAGGTCCTGTTGGTTTCTGGTTGATCACGGAGGTCTCTGGGTACTTTGTGAAATGGAGCGAGCACGTGGCTTCGCTTCTGCCCACGCGGATCAACCTGAATGCGGACACCAGACCGTCGCTCATAAAAACGTCGGTGCGCTAAACTTCCTATAGATCGGCTTATCTTGGCAGTTGCACCTACCTTTTCTTATCAAAGCCTCGCCAGCCGCCACATTGCGAGGCACACGGTGGCGTTAATTTACCCACTTGAATCGCTAATTTACACCATGTGGGGCTATTTTGGAGCCTATATGCTGGGCGGTCTCACACTGATACCAGGCGTAGTACTCATCAGCTATTATATCAGGCCAATAGTCCAGCCTAAGCCACCAGTGCAACTGTTGCGGTCTCCTGCCGACGTCAAGCCAGGAGCTACGCTGCAGGCAGCCCGAGCTAGTAGCTGGGTCTGGTTCTCTCCTACATTTGTAAATCTGACTGACAAGTTTGATAACTTCAACAAGAATTCCTCGAGGACAGCCCGTGTTTCCTTGGCAAAAAATCTTGACACTGAGAAGCTTCCCACCGAACCGCAAACTTTGGCCAAAACCCCAAAGTACTGGGCGGTGGTGAGAGGATCCAAGCTGCAAGTATTCACTGATGAGAGCGAACGCAAAATCGTTATTGAGCTGGAACTCACTGAACATTTAGCCTTCCTCTTCCCGTTCGATATCCAGGATTACGAGCTGTACTACAAAAAGTATCCAATCTGCCTTGCGTCACGCGACAACATTGTGGACTTGGACATGCGTCCCAAGGATCCACCTACCAACGCCTACTACATCTACATGGACAACCCCTACACTAAAGAAGACATGTACTTGGCTCTGATAGAGGGATCTCGCACCAAGTCTCCTGATCTATCCCTGGGGCCTCGTGATCCCAGCACAATGGCGGTTCCAATCGACCTTGAGCAGCATGATGCCCATGCACTGTTGAACCGCATCTACAGTGTCCGTGAATCACCGCAAACGCAGTGGCTGAATGCACTCATCGGACGGCTTTTCCTGGCCGTCAAGGACAGCGCTCAACTCGACAGCTACCTCCGCAGCAAAATTGTATACAAACTGAGTCGTGTCAAGCCCAGCTTTATGGGTGACATTGAGGTACGAAACATATACCCAGGATCGAGCCTCCCTTTCTGCGACGACGTCAACCTGCGCAGCCTTAGCGCGAACGGGGACCTGGTCATCGATGGCAGAATATCCTACCAGGGTAAATTTATGGTAGAGCTTGGAACCACCTGCTTCTTCAATGTTCCCGGTTTCGGCCGCAAGGAGTTCCCCTTGATTCTCAAAGTGCGCCTAGTTTCATTGGAAGGCAACTCTGTCGTGCGGGTCAAGCCGGCACCTTCGTCACACATCTGGTACGGCTTTGACACAATGCCAGAGATGGAGCTGGAAATTGATCCCCTTGTTAACCAGAGACAGTTGAACTATTCAATTATCACCAATGCAATCAGCTCCATGATCCGCGACGCGGTCAAGGAATCGCTGGTGTGGCCATTCCTAGACGACCTACCCTTCTGCGACACCACTGGGGACTTTTACAGAGGAGGAATCTGGGACCCCCGCAACCGACCTACGGCCAGCTGGTGGGCTAAGGAAAGCAAAGAGGAGAGCGACACGTCTAGTGTGCATTCGCAAACCCCCAGCCAGAAGAGCCGTCAAAGCGTCTCAAGCAAGGATAGTGGTGTCCCCGATGACGATGCTAGCTCCACGAAATCGTCATCTACCGTGCGGCCTATTGCTAAATTTTGGAATAACCTCATCTCTAAGCGCAAATCTGAAGATGTCTCGCCTGATGCCCCTGCTCCTAACACCGCAAGCCCTGACAAGGACACCAATTATGTGGATGAATTGAATCACGCTACATCTCCCTATCGCAATAGTCCGAGCCACACTACTGCTGTAACGGCTGCAACTGCTACTGGTTCGCAGAACAAGATATTCTCACCTCCCAGAACGTTTTCACAGCGAAAGCCGGTCCCTTCGGTAGTCACCACGTTTGATGCTGTGTCAGAGCAGGAGCCTCGCGAGCCCGACAAGAGTCCAAAGGCCGAGATGAAGGTCCGCCGCAAGCCAGTGGGGGCGAGCGACGGCGGAGCCAGAAGCCTTCGGGCATCTCGGTCCATCCAGAAACTGAATGAAGTGGTAAGCCGATCTGAGTCCATTCGTAGCATCCGCAGTGTGGCTCAGGGCGGACACTCAAGGCAAAACTCCCAAACGTCAATCACGAGCAGTACAAACTCTAAAAAGAGCACTCGGCGTGGAGTGTCTTTAAAAATGGTGGATCCAGAGCCAGAGTCCCGCCGAGACTAGTCCCCCAGGGATACAGTATATTATTATGATACAAGTGCATCATTAGCATTAAGACTATACAAGTGTTAACCGTCGTTATTCTCGCATTAAAGTATCAGATCAAATTCTAACAATACTACAGGTTATATTTAGAAACCGTGAACCTTAATATCTTTCTTGGCAATCTGCAAAGCATTGGTCAGGAAATCCATGACCTTAGTGCGCTGGTCACCCTGGAACTGCAGGATCTCGCCTAATTCGGTATCTTTGTTGATGTGACCGTTGCAGCCAAAGTCTTTCTTCAAAGTCTTGAGAATACGCTTCAGATCATACTGGGTGGGGATACCCTCTACAGTGGTAATGGTCTTGCGACCGTTGCGCTGTTGGCAACGGATATGGATGTAATTTGAAACTTGAGGCTCGTTATCTCCGGTGTCAGCGAAGGGGTCGAACTTGTTGGTTAGGTTGTCCAGAGAGGCCATAAACTTGTAGGGGAAGTTGTAAGAGGGAGGAAGGATTTTAGCGCGCGCACTTCAGTTTTGTCATCGGATGACAAAGCACTGTGGCACTCCGGGCCGCAGTGAAGATGCTAGACTAGCAGTGAACCAATTTGTAACCAAACTGGAATGCGGCGCAATTTTTAAGGTTTTCTACCGGTGATCCGAGTGCTCCGACCGGACCTCGGCTATAGTTTATACAGTTTCTCTGGGTAATATGAGAGTTATAGATCAATTTATAAAATGCACCAATATGCCGAAGTGTGGGATGTTCAACATCGTGCAGCGCAATCCTACACACTGCCACCTGATTGAGCCTGGTGTTACCTGACTGCACGCAGGGATGTATTAGTGTCTATCCGAGTCCTGGAGAAGCTTATCGGCCGTTTGTCCTTAGCAGCTCATTCCGTCTTATCGATAAGGTTCGGTTCAGGATTGGTGCTGCTTATGCATGTTGCCACCGCAATCGACAGGGTCAAGCCTAGCCGAGGGCCAGATTATGAGTGGGTTCATTCTCTGAATGAGCCAAGTGCAGCTTATTATCCATGAAGATACGTTTAAAAGGCTGCTTCAGGTACGTGGCGGGTGTATTGGTGGAGTGCCAGCTCGTAGTGATGTTAGGAACTATTGGGATCTACAACTGAGTGCATAAAGATATGCTCGTAGCAACAAAGGCCGTACCTTGTTGCTATCTGCAACTGCCGCTCCGCATGTGGAACAGCCTGCATCAATAATTGGGTAGTGTTTATAGGCACGCCTCAAGCTGCAACGGCTTGTCGGTGCATATCAGCAAGTCACGCACGCAACACCTGTCACATCAGATAGTAATTGATCAATTTGGTGTATGGAACCCATCAAGGTCTCCTGGCCACGCTCCGCAATGCAAAACGCCACGGTGCTTCATACCAGAAACATGCATAGGTAGTCCTCACCATCCATAGGAAAAAAGGATCCAATTGGCCCATTTCCATTTCACAACTTCTTTTCATGCGCTGCCCGCATAAGCGATCTGGCAAGCGAAGACATCGCGGTTAGGGTTGGAAGCCTGAATTTTGTAGGTTGTAATGCTTCTCTGCACTCTGCGTGCAAGTAACTACAAGATCAAGAATGTTCCAGTATGGAAAGTCCCCGGCATCTGATTCGGAGCACGTGGTTAGGTCTACCCAGCCACCATTGGCATGGTCCGGGTTTCAGGACACCAGAAGCTTTTTTCAGTGCAATATCTAGCTCGCCAACTAGTGTACCCGATTGGGATCAGGCAAAGAGCAGCCCACGAAACGAGGCTCTGCAAAGTCGTCTGCAAGTACGGTACACCTAGAGTGCCAGAACTTCTCTAACTCAAGTTTCGCTACTCTAATCTATTGTATTGGTTGTCCGGGGCCCTAGTTTGGGGCCCCACTAGGCACTACAATGTGACGGCCGACTGCGGGTGACTCCGATCTCGGTCTCCCAGCCCCGTCTCAGCACAGATCAACCACATTATTACTCTAGCTCGAGTGCCTACTCCTAAAACCTACATTTCTACTTGCTGCTTCGCACTATATAGCCAAACACAGCCTCCGTGCAAGTTAGTCATATGAATAGGCTGCGAGGAGGAGTAGATATTGCCACGTCGCTTCGCAAGGCCTGTTCGCCGGAGGAAACGGCCCCTAAACGTAAACATGTTCGTGCATGCGGAGTGTATACCTGGGATCACTCGGCTGGCCGACAATTCTGGGATGCGGCCCATTTGGTGCCTCTTCAAGACGATGTGCAGACGTTCAAAATGCTCATAACTGTGCACAAAGTCATACAGGAGGGCCACAAATCGGTGCTAAAGGAGGCCCAATTGCATGTCAATTGGCTCCGGGGGCTTGCGAAACCCCATGGTAACATGACCCATGGTTACGGGCGGTTGATCCAGGAGTACGTGCGGCTGCTGCTTCACAAGCTTGAGTTCCATCGCACCCACCCTGCTTTCAACGGTACTTTTGAGTACGAGGAGTACGTATCTCTTCGGAGCACAGACGACCCCAACGAGGGATTCGAAGTGATTCTCGACCTGATGAATCTCCAGGATGCCATCGATGATTTCCAGCGCTTGGTATTTGCGTCTTTGACTGGCAGATACGGAAACGAGTGCCGAATCTCATCCCTCACTGCCATGGTCGCCGAGTCGTACGGAATCTATCGATTCGTCACCTCGATGCTGAGAGCTATGCACGCTGGCTCCGACACCGATGCGCTCGAGCCGTTGCGAACTCGTTACGCTTCCCAGCACAAGCGGATTCGCAACTTTTACTTTGACTGTTCAACCCTCAAGTACCTGACTACCCTCGTAAACATCCCAGAGCTTCCAGAGGAGCCTCCCAATCTGTTTGTTATGGAAGATGATGCCCCTGCACTTCCCCGCAGACCTATCGAGCGTAACGACACCGCAGCGTCTGTGGCTACCACCGCAACCTCCGCGGCTCCGCTCACGGTCCAACCTACTGGCGACTGGTGGAGAACGCAGCAGCAGGAGGAGCTTCAGCGTCAGCAGCAGGCCGAGGCGTTTGCTATGCAGCAACAGCAGCAAGCCGAAGAGCTCGCTCGCCAGCAAGCAGCCCAGCAGGCAGCCGAGGAGGAGTTCAGACGCCAGCAAGAGCAGATGGCATTGCAACAGCAGCAAGCACAGCAGGAGTTCTACGCCCAGCAGCAACAGCAGCAGCAGCAGGGACACCTTGCGGACATGGAGCAGCAGTTGTTCTTACTTTCTAATCAGAGAGACGAAGCTCAGTTGCTGCTCGGACAATACGATCAGCGTGTTCAGGGCCTGGAAAGTGAGCTCGAGCAGCTGAAGCAGATGACAAGCCTGTCTCACGAGCAGCTCGAGACCCATCAACAGCAGATCGCTGCTCTCGAGGACGATGTTACTACCTGGCGTCAGAAGTACGAGGCGCTCGCAAAGCTTTACTCCCAGCTTCGCCAGGAGCACTTGGATCTCCTTGCCCGGTCTAAGAAATTCGAAGCCAAGGCTAAAAGTGCCCAGGAGTCGATCGATAAACGCGAGCGGTTGGAACGCGATCTCAAAGCTAAGAATCTCGAGCTCGCAGATCTTATTCGTGAGCGTGATCGGGCTCGTTATGAGCTAGACAAGGCACGCAGTCAACACAAGGATGAGACCGACCGACTCGAGAGAGACATTTCTTTATTGAACGATCGCATCGCTGACAGCGATCGGTCCAAGGGCCACGATTTCAGTGCGCTCATCGCCAACCACAACAAGGAAATTGAGCACCTCGAATCGAAACTCCGAGGTATGGACCCTAGCTCTGTTCAAGGCAAGGACGAAGAGATTGAAATACTCAATGAGACGATTGCGACCATGGAAGACGAACTCAAGAGCTTGAGCTTGCATGCTCAGCAACCTCCATCTGAAGGACTAGACAGCATCCTGGATACCATTCTGTCTACTGCAAGTGATCACGTTCAGGACGCTTTATTCAATTTTGAAAATCCTATGCAAGCCGGAAACAAGAACGCCACGCCTAACTACGTTCTCAGTGTCGTGGAGAAGGCAAGTGCTAACGTCGATCAGTTCGCGGAAGCCTTCATTGGATACATTGCTGAAGGAGCACCTGAAGCTCAAACTGAAATTATTAGAACAGCCATGACCCTCGCGGACTCTACTTCTGACTCACTAACGAACATAAAAGGTCTCAGTTGGTCGAAGACGGACCAAGCTATGGACGAGATCGTTGACAACATCCATAATGCTGCTACTGCCGTGTGTGTATTCTACGATTCTCTTCAGAGCAAGGTTTTGAGCGACTCGGATATTGACGAGAAAATTGAGCTCATTGGCACCAATCAGGTGGAAATCCAGCAATATTTCCAGACACTCATTAGCTCACTCGAGCCACTTATGCCAACCTCTGGTTTGGCGAACAAGGGTGGCGATATTGGTGATCTTGTTGACAATGAGATGAGTCGTGTGGCCAAAGCTGTCGAGATGGCCAACGAGAGGCTCCAAGGACTGCTTGCGCGCCCTCGCGATCCCAAGTTCACTGCATTTGACCGTCATCTCAACGAGGCAATCATCTCAGCGGCTGTTGCAATTACTTCGGCAATTGCTGCACTAATCAAAGCTGCCACCGACTGCCAAAATGAGATTGTGGCTTCAGGTCGTGGTACTGACTCGAAGCACCAATATTACAAGAAGCATCATAGATGGACGCAAGGACTTATATCTGCAGCTCGTGCCATCGCAGGTAGTACAAATGTACTTATCGAGACCGCCGATGGTACTCTTACAGGTAAAAACTCACCCGAGGAGCTGGTCGTTGCATCCAAGGAGGTTGCTGCTTCAACTGCACAGCTAGTAGCGGCATCTCGTGTGAGAACCAGCTACAACTCAAGGACTCAAGAGAAACTCGAGTTGGCAAGCAAGTCGGTTACCTCTGCGTGCAACTCTTTGGTTTCAAGGGTCCAGGAAATTCTCAACAAGCACACAAAGTCACCCGATGAGTACGACTTCAGCGCACTCTCCACTCATGAGTTCAGAACTGCAGCTATGAACCAACAGGTTGAGGTTCTCAAAATCGAGCAGCAGTTACAAGCAGCCCAAAACCGCCTCTTTGCTATCAGGAAAGAGGAGTATGTTCGCCAGGATGAAGATGACGAGTAGGCTCACGAGACTCTTTGTTGTTACTTGGTTTGTGAAGGGTTTTGTGCATCTCTGAACTGTAAGTATCAAATGTATCTTTCCATTCGTTTACTCATAGACGCGCCAATTCATTGTGCTGTAACATTATGAAATAAATAAAAACTACGTGAAGTATATGTACATGCATATTCACTCTTTGGGGGCTACGAAGGTTGACCCCCCAGGTAGATATCGTTATACATGGGGCAAGATTTGTTGGTCTTGATATGCCCGACCGCACCACATGTGGCACATTTTCTGGTAGTTGCCTTGGCTTTGGTGCCCTTTCCATCGCCCTTGGTGGCTTTTCGGTTCATGCGGCGATCAAGATTTCTTCTCAATCGTGCCAACTCCGTTTCGAGGATCTTGCGGCTACGCACATTCCGCTCCTCGTCTGTACTCACGGAGATATCGTCCGGCGCAATCTGTGCGTCTTCGATAACCTGTCTACGTTTCATGTAGGCACGTATGACATTCGGATCAGTGACGATTTCAGTTCTGCGAACGACCACGTCGTTCTCGTCTTTAACCATGCGAGTGATCCGAAGTACCTTCTTGTTTGGTCCAGTGCCCCCGATCGCATCTTCGTCTTCGGGCTTTTTCTGTGGTGGAAGTTTCGATACATCAGTGAGTTTCAAACTTCTCTCTTGAGCATACCAAATGCGGCGAATTTCCTCATCGTATGCCTTTTGTTGTAAAGCCACATTGTAGCTGTGTCCACCCAGTTTTGACTTGTCGACCTTTTCGTTGGCTTCATGCATTGCTTTGAAGCCACCCTTCATTGAGGTACGAAGGAAGCTGAATCCTTCACCTCTGCTGGTCGGGTCACCCTCACCGTGGAGCTGAAGCATGGCTTTACCTTGAATAGCATTGATGAAATTGCGAGATATGTTCCAGGGCGCAAGCTGCTCCTCTAGACTGATTGCAGCATCATTCTTGTCATCGTCCACTGTTTTGCCGTATCCGGAATCCTCCAAGTGCTGCTGGCCGACCTGCATAGCCTCCAGCAGAGCGATGTCCTCAGGCTGAATCATAGATCTGATAGTCTCTTCGGTGGGAAGTGTATCGCCCTGTTTAATTTTCCAGTAGCTCTGGTCTTCACCAGACCTCTGGAACTCCATGAACTCCTTCAAGCGCTGGCGATTTTGCATGTCATTTTGATCGGGGAAATAGCCGCTAACATCCTTGACCTGGAGACGCTGCAACGGGCTCTTGTTCAGCACGCGATAAACAATCATCTTGAGTCTGTTTTTCGACGCAGTGGTAACTTTGCGGCTGTGCGGGCCGGGAATTTGCGTCACAGGGAAAGTTTGACCGGCAACAAACAAATGCGGGATTGGACGCACAAAGTACTTTGATCCCCGAGCCTTGGTGAAGCTTCGAATGAGCAAGAAGTCCGTCTTCCTGGGTTCGTGGCGGAACACAGGTGCACGGATCAGTTGGTTGTAGAGTGTAGGCACGACGTTGCCAGCCTCCACAAAACCGAAGTTCCAGAATGCGGATCGGTCTTGAACGTCCAGGACATGAGTTTCACCAAGAGGCAACTTCGGACGGGATATGTCGTTTGCATTCTTCTTACGGTAATAGTTGATGAGCTTTGAGCCCATTCCGACGTTGCTCAGGACCAAGGGGAACTCCTCTGAGTATTCCACCAAGAATAGGGGGGCATTGTCTCCGAGTGTCAGGTCACTGCTCCTCGCAAGCAGCTGTGTGATGGGTTTGTTCTTGTCCTTCTTCTTCTTACGACTCTTGAGCGGGCTGAACGTGAGACTCTGGCCCGGCTTGACGGAAAGCTTTGGCCTATGCCAGCTCCGCATTTGCTGTTTAGACAGGTTGACTCTGTAGAATGGAGACTGGAGACGCAGGGCCACCAGGGCATGGTCAATTGTGAGGTTGCCGATTGTGGACCGCACCTTGTTCTGGTAGTTTTCTTTCAGCATATCGTAGGCTTTGTCGTTGCTAATATTGTAGCGGTTCTGGGCGAGTAGCTGCTTGTGGTTGCGGGTATTGGGACGGTCAGCAAACAGAAGATGCGAGTCGTTCATGTTGACCTGGACGTGCTTGGGAAGCTCGAGGGTGCCCTCCAGGAGCTTGTCCTCCTCCTCAGAATCGTATATATCATCGAGATATACGTCCTTGGAAGCTCTGGGAGCCGGCACATTGTCCTCATCCAGCAGGTAGTCCCAGTCGGCCGTTTCCATGTTGACGTCCTCAAACTGCGAGGCCTTCTTGTCCTCTTCCACTTCTATCTCCTCTGCTTCCGGCTGCGGGGGCTCGACCTCGATAATTCCCGTACGAGCGGCCGGTTTCATCGTCAGCGACCTGAACGGCGTCCGAGTGTCGGGCTCCACGTCGAGCCTCAGGCGCGAAGGCGCACAGGTGCGGATACCTCTGGGCTGGGGGAGCTCCAGGTAGCTTGGTTTGGGCCCAAAAAGAGTGTTCATCTTGAGAATAGCCGACTTGACGAATTCTGGAAAGTGGATGTTGAGCAGAACCTGCTCGCGTTCTCGGCGTTTGTCCTCCTCCTCCTGAGCGTTGTCTTGGGGCTGCTCCGAATCCTCGCCAAACGTGGCAAGCATTTGGTTCCAGTCGCCCTGGGGATCCGGTTCGTTATTGGCCTCTTCCTCAGCGAGCTCGTCCTCGGACTCAAAGTCCACGGCGTCTACCGCATGCACGGTGGCTTTTTCTCCGAATCCAGACAGTATCGTGTCGATGTCGGTGCCGCCATTGCTAAACAATCGCTCGAACTCATCGTCCTCTGCTGCCATGGGAAGTGCTTAGATAAAATGATGGCAGTCTTCAACACGATCTCGATGACTAATCGGTAGCATCGAGAACTGGCCAGAATCGTCGCCAGTGACGCTGCCGCTAACGGTACATAGTACATAATTAATTATCTAGATTCAGAGATCTCGCAATGCCTCGTCGACTGGGACGCCCATCGGGTCGTCCTCGTCGTGGTGGTCGGCGGTCCGTTCAGCGGTCTCCTCTGCGTCGTCCTCGTAGTCGTCGTCTTCCTCTTTGCCGACCTCAATTTCATCGCCTCCGACGCCCAGCACCAGAGTCTCCTCTCTGGCCCTTCCTGAAGAGGCCGCCCGGTGCTTCTCGAGGTGCTCGAAGTACTTCCGGGCCTCGTCGGCCTTGTCACGCAGTTCTATGTTGCTCAGCATCGCGTTTCCATGTCGAGCATTGACCAGCTCATCACGCAGCACCTTTCGAATCGCGTACATGTCCACTGCCGAGTACCACCCATCATTCTTGTCCACCGTGCGTCGAAGATGCGCCTGATCTATCATGTTCCTCAGAAACGGCTCGGTAATGTCCACCAGCTGAAGCATTCGCGACGTGGGGTACCGGTGGCCGTTGAAGTCGGTGATGATCTCGTCAGTGGCTGGCAAGTCTTCGCCGAGAATTCGAAAATGCTCGACCTGGTATATCGCGAGGGACTTGTCTTTTGCGGGATCCGAGCCGTATTTGATGTATCCTGCACGCCATGGCCCGCTGCGACAAAAGTATGCAAGGTACGGGAGGGCGTAGCGGAGGTACCTGCGAAGCTCGGGGTCGATTCGAGCCGCCAAACCACGCCTCGTCCAGCAAGGCCGGTTCTCAAACAGTTTCTCGATCTGCTCTTTGCACTTGAGGATGCCACTGTGGGGGTTGATGTCGATATCCGGTGGCGGCCCACTAGGGACCGGGTCTCCCCAAGAGAGTACTTCTGAATGCTGCTTTTTGGTGACATTGCGGTTAACCAACTTGGTGGTTCCGGTCTCGTAGTCCTGAACTACCGACACACTCGATGGCTGCTTGTACTGGTAAAACACGGGCTGAGATTGCTGCGAGAACCGAGGGGGAGGCAGCAAATCCCATGAAACGTGCTCGCTGGGCTCCATTTTCTCGATTTCTCGCAGATCTGCATTAATAACGGTTTTCTCGAGCTTCTCAATTAGCGGGTGATTCTCGGTATTGTACTGAAAATCAGCCATTTCCCGGAAACGATATGTAGTGTCCACGAAAAGTGCCGGTTTGATTGAGTATTTGTTCTTGGGGCAGCTCGCCAGAGCCGCTCGCACATCACCGTTGGCCGCATCGAGAGCACTTTTAGGGAGGCTGATTTCCAAAACTACGTGGGTGAAATCCATTCTTTTGGCATTTATTGGATGATGAAATCTATCTGAGCGCAGACGCAGCTCCAACTTTTCATCGGGGTTGTCGACGGCTTTTTTGATGCCGCTTGCTCCACCCACCGCCTCTATTGCTTTGTCCTGATTTTTGACATTCAAAGGGAACTCAATGGCCACCGCTCGCGGCAGCACATCCAGCGATACCATTTTTAGGTAGCTTAGATCAAGGGGGCTAATCGCGCAGAGGGTGTTATGTCGGGTAGCCAGGCATCAGGTCACGAGACGTAAGGGTGCTTCAGAAGTGACAGGGAGGCACCTCCTACGCGAGGTGCTAATTACGCAGTGGTAACCCCGTCTTTGTAGGAGGCTGAGTTGGGGTAGCTAGGTAGTTGGATTTGACTACTATCATCAGCCGCGACTGATTGTCTCGATGATCACGGTATGCAGATGCTTGATTAGGCGCTCTGGCCTCGAGCAGCCTTGCGCTATATTCAGGCTGGATGTAATTTACTTGCAGGGCCTGCAACGACCGAATCAGTAATGTGCTTAGTAACTGCGTTCCGCATCTGGGTCGCGCACCTTAATTTGACGCGTGTGACGCGTCGCGATGAGAAAGGGTTGGCGTTGCGGGCG
Source organism: Wickerhamiella pararugosa (assembly GCA_023628975.1). Classification (NCBI taxonomy): domain Eukaryota; kingdom Fungi; phylum Ascomycota; class Dipodascomycetes; order Dipodascales; family Trichomonascaceae; genus Wickerhamiella; species Wickerhamiella pararugosa. Next base: position 632,799 of record JAMAJQ010000004.1, on the reverse strand, counting down.
TAAAAACCCGTTTCGAGCCCAGTTATAATAGATATTTACGAGCGAAATATAATTAACCAATAAATTAGGAAAGAGCCGCCACTCCACGGCGGATTCGCGCTCGGCGCTTTGTTTTACCCATGCATGAACGTCCTACCACACTGGTGCGTTCCCCTTTCAAGTGCATGCACGTACGGATTTCAAGGAGTTGGGCGGTCAGAGCGTGGTGGCGCAGAGCACACGGCTCCCTATAATTGCGCACAGAACGTGAATGGAATTCTAGCAACTATCTACTACGGCGTAACAGAGAGCCGCTCCCAATCAGCCACAGCTCTGCATGTACCTGCACCAGCTTCCCAGCTCGCTAGCTAGCCATCTCACCGCCGTCGTCATCACGGGGCGCGAGCCGGTAACGCAACCCGTTATTGGCGCTGAATATGACTGTTACAAACGGTGATGATCGCTCCCTGGCGCGAATCTCTGGCGTCACAATACCGTTCTACCAAAGTGACGTCATTAACTCTCTACCAGAAGTGGCTGGTGACATAAGCGTATTTCCCAAACGGGCTAAATTGCCTGCATGAGGCGCGCCAGGGGAGCGCGTCTGGCAGATATATTAGTCGCCAATCGCTACTGGGTAGCACCACGCACATTCGTTGACGCACACGCTACTCATGTCTGAACTTAATGTCAACGGCAAGCGGCCATTCATGTCATATCCAAGCCCTTCCGTCTCGTTTCCTCGACTCCACAAACCTTTGAGTCCCCTTCAGACAACGAGTATGCTCCCTCCTCTGTCCCACACTCCGCCCCCGTTCCGTCCTGTGTCGGCCCATCCTCTGTCGCACGTCCCCAGCCCTACTTCGCTGCCTCCCCTGCCGAGCGACGTGCCTCTTCCTCGGGTCCCAGAGCTCGCGTCGTTCATGGTCCACAATCGCGTCGCGTTCGACGTCATCAGCGGTGACATTGGCTCTCAAGACCTGGGGCTCGCGACTTGTAAGTCGTCTAAGGAGCTCATTGAGGCGGCCAAGAAATTCAGCGGCGATCTCAGTGCACCTGACCTGCCCAAGGTCTTAGACCTGCGTGACAAGGTATTCATGAGCGGTGGGACCTACGTCTTCAGCCCCGAGCAGTTCGTGCGGTTCTACTCGGTGTACAACATGTTCCTCACCGAGGAGCGATCGTGGGATCCCCGCCTGTCGGAGAAGTTTTTCAACTCGTCACGCACTCGCCTCCGTTGCAGCTGCCGTGGATCGTCACGGGGCGGCAACTCGGGGAAGAGACATCGCCCTGCGTCGCCAGATGGCGGCAAGTCCAACTGCGTGTGCGCAGTGTACGAGATGTCGTTCTGGCCCCTGCACAAGCTGGTTATCTGGCAGTGCATTCAAAGCCCAACCCACGACATGGAGATCAATGCGTCACTGGGGGTATGCCAGCTAGTGGAGAACGCCGTGTGCTCGCTGGGCATGTTTTGTGCTCCAGACATTGAGGCAATCATTAAGCTTCAGCTCGTGGGCTTGGATGGGCGGTTGTTCCTTGATCGGTTCGACGTGGACAAGATCCGTAGTCTGCTGCGTCACGTCGAGGAGAACACGCTTGCGAGCCCCCGCTCGTCGAGCCTAGCCACCGAGTTCGCCCTGGCCTCGCACCTGGCTGAAAAGTACCTGCCGTTCAAGCTCTCGTATCGCCAGCTCGATTTGGGCCTCGTCAAAGCCGCGCTTATTTACAACCGAGACAACTTCGTGGCGATGTTCGAGCAGGAGAGACTCTGCATTTCTATTGAGCAGAGGTTCTCGTTACTACACCACGATGAGTACACGTTTTTGAATATTACAGGCGAATCTGGCCGGCACGGTGTCACGGTCTTTATTCCACTTAAAGAAAGAAACTCTCAATTCCCCACGGTTATGCGGACTGTTCTGCGTGAGATCGAGAAAATCGGCTTCGAGCTATTCCCGAACCCGTCCTTCTCCGGATTCTCGGCGGTCACATCGGTCGAGGTGTCCTGCGGCTCCCCCGACACTAGCGACGCCTGGACGCGGGCATTTGAAGGCTACGAGATTTGGCTGAGGACGCCCGACAGATTCCTGGCGGGAGTCAAAAATACCAAGGCGCTCCTGAATGTCCTGAAGGCCCAATCAGCTCGGTCTCTGTCTGAGGCAGAATACCAGCTCAAGCTGGCCATTGAGCACTGTGATGAACAACGCGAGCTGGTGACAGCCAGCTTTTTGCGCAAACAACTCCAAATGCTGCCGCTTTGGGCTGGATCCCCGGCGGGCAAACCATGGGCAGTAACTATCAAACAATCACAAAAGCCCCCTGTGCAAGCGACAGGATACCGCAGCACCCTAGCTGGCGCAATTCTGCATCTGGCGATGTGGATTCACGTTCAAACCCCTGCAATGACGACCCCCTCCACCCCTTCCCGGTTGTCGAGGATCGGGATTTCCTCGGTTCTCATCACACCTCCGGCCTCTGAGGACGATATTTAATCTTCTTGAACTATTTATTCAGAAACCTAATAATTTAATGATCGAATTTTCACTCAATAAATATTACCTGCTCACTGCAGCACGAATCCCTCCATACTCGACGCCGAGTCTGAGTCACTGTCCGCGAATCGGGACTGCGACAGCAGCCGCCTGTTTGAAAAGTCCGCCTCGTGCAGCGAATTGGAGCTGAGGGAGCCGGCCGCCTGCAGTGGCTGCTCGAGCTTCTGTGGCGTCACATGCGGCGTGGGTTTCGGCAGGTTGATCAGAGTCATCCGTTCACGCAGTAGCCTGAGCTCTTTCTCATAGAGCCATGCCGCTTGCTGTAATATGTAGAGCACACTAACGTTGAATCTCGCCGCAACTTCGGCCCAGTCGATTTCGGTGCTCGACTCCTTGAGCAATTTCCACAGTCGCTCCTCGCTGGCCTGGTCCCAGTCCACGGGCTTGGGGTCCTGCGCATTTCCCCGTAATTTTGGGAACCGTACATACACTACGTATCGACCCATTGATGTTAGAGTTGAGCGGATCGGGGAGTCGCTTGAGACCTCCTGGACACGTGACAGGATCCATATTTAATCCAGGGCCGAAGACGTGGAGGGATCCTCTTACAAAGCTCGCGAAAAGGAGGCACAGATGAAGTTTGCATTGCTTTTCGCATGCGCACTGGCGGCGGCGCCGGCGGTAGAGGACATGGCGGCCTTCAAAATGTCGCCCAAAGACAAGACTTATGGCGACACCAAGGTCAAAATGGACGACACCGAGAAATTCAGCGCCCCCAAAAAGGCTCCTGAAGGCTCGAGCGAGAGCGTTCCCAGCATAGCTGCTGCTGAAGCAGGGAAAGACGGCGGAGCTCCCCGCATCATCGACGACTATGACCCCAACAGATTAGGGGTGTCCGCCGACAGGGCCAGTGGCGACAGCGACAAAGCAGACGCCCAAGCCGTTGAAGAGAATGTCCCGAGCTCTAAAAACACCCCCAATGAGGTGCCTGCAGACGCCAAGGATGCCAAGGTAGAACTAACTACTGGTAAGGGATCACAGTCTGGTGGAGTCGGAACTAAGGACTCGACTGGAAACAGCCACGCCGAGGCTGAACGTCTGGTCTCCGACGAGAGCGTGAGCGACCCCACCGAGCACAACGAGGTGGTGCAACTACAAGAGCCCAGCTCATCAGATCCCTCCAAGTTGGAGCTCGATGATCTCGGGCGTTTCATGGCCGCAGTTGGAATGATCGTGTTCAGCGAACTGGGTGATAAGACATTCTTCATTGCCGCATTATTCGCCATGAGACACCAGGCCATGTTCGTGTTCAGTGCGTCGTTCGGCGCTCTGGCGCTCATGACGGTGATTAGTGCCTATCTCGGTCGCATTTTGCCGTCAATCCTGTCTCCACGGGTCACCATGCTTCTCGCGGCACTTTTATTCTTTTTCTTTGGCGCAAAGCTGGTGACGGAGGCGCTTCAGCTTGAAAGCGGAGCCGGGGCTGTCGAGGAGGAGATGCATGAAGTCGAGCACGAGATCGAGGAGCACTCTCATGATGTTGAGAAAGGCAACGCTCACGTGGAAAAGAAGAGTGCTCTGCAAGGAATTACGAATCTGGTTTCCCTGCTGATCTCGCCGTTGTGGATCCAGATTTTCGTCATGACATTCCTCGGTGAGTGGGGTGACAGGTCTCAAATCGCCACTATCGCAATGGGCACAGGCTCTCATTATTGGATCGTGGTGCTCGGTGGGTTACTAGGACACGCAGCTTGTACCATTGTCGCGGTGCTAGGAGGGAAACTGATGGCAACCAGACTTTCACTCAAAAATATTACTCTTGGTGGTGCAGGATGCTTCATAGTATTTGGCTTCATCTACCTCCATGATTGGTACTACTTTGACGACTAGATCCGTTGAGCTGCACTGCCAACATGACCCATTGAAGCAGTTGATTGTATGTCCGTCTCGGCTCTATATGATCATGTGCTAGTAGCATGTATTTTTCTTATAGAGAACTTGTTTAGCATTGCTCAGTGCAGTCGATCTGCACTATTGCACGTAATTCTACCTCTCTGAGATTAGGCTGACACTGTGCCTACTAATTATCCTACATAGTATATTGCGATGCAAGTAGACTACCAAGAGCGATGGGTGAACAATTCGACGAATTCAAGATTAATACAGAATTTAACGCTGGCTTAGCCAGGAACGACTAGTAATACCGGCCAAACCTGCGTGCTTGTCTCATCCTGCACAAAAAAAAAGGCAAGACATGCTTAGCACCAACAATTGAAACTTCTAAAACCTATACGAAATCCCTCTAGACATCAAGCAGAGAACCAGACGTTTTGTTCACAAACGCAACTCAAGTTTCTTACACGTGACATGCCCCAGATTGTAGTGAATGCTGATCCTGTACAGAGCCGTCTCTGCGATGGAGTAGAGTGGAAGCGGGATCTCACCATGGATCAATACTTGGAAAGAGAGGCAACGCTCGAGCAGTTCCTCCCTTGCACCTACCTACAGTATCGTGAAGGCGATACCGTCCTGTCAGCCTGCAGATACAATTCTCGACCTGCGGTAGCAGTTGATTCTAGTGGCCTTTTCGAAATTAAAGAAGCATCTATTGCGAATGTGTTTACCACCAAGAAGTTTCGCGGGAAAGGCTATGCGGCCAAGGTTGTGAGCAAAGCTACTGAACTCGCTCTGAAGGACCACAGTTTGGTGACCTTATGGAGTGACGTGGGAACCTATTACTCTAGGTTCGGCTTCAAACCTATAGAGGCCAATTCACAGATTGTGATTGTTGAGAACGTCCCTTGGCCAGATGATGTCGATGCCATTGAAAAAGATAGTCGACATGAGTACATCAGAAAACACCAGGACGAGATCAAGACTGGTTTGAGAAAGGTCTATGAGGAAACTCAAGTCCCCTGTGCAGCTGTTCTCCCTACAGACAATATTTACGACGTTTGGTGGACGTCTTCCGAGTACACTGCTAAAGTGACAAATGCACGCCTGGGAAGTGCGTGGGGTGCTAAAACAGGAGACTCGTGGTGTTTGTGGACTTACCACACCCCAAGTAACACTATGCTGATGCTGGGAATGGGAGGCAGCCCGGAGGACTCTGAAAAGTTGATTACCGCTGCTGTTGCAGCTGCGCAACAGGCAGGGCTGTCAAAGCTAGAGATATTTGAAGGATGCTCTTGTTACCCTTTCAAGGAGTTGCCTTCGTTGAATGCCAAAGTCGTACAAAGGACCGGCTCACTGCCAATGTACATATCCAAATATGTATGGAAATTTCCTGGAAAGTATGCGTGGTTCTAGTCCAGGGTAAGGCCAGAAATCTATATCTTTTCTAAAGTTATGAGCTCACAATTCTTTTTGCCTATAAGAATATTCACTCTGCAATATGCTCCATATGGCTTGCTGTCGTCACCTGACATCAGTCTTCTACAATCAATTAGTAACTATTCTTCCAGCATGTCTGGGATGGCATATGTGCACAAAGTTGAAACTAGCTCACATATACGAACTACTATCTTGATACAACCTCTACGGGGACTTCGTAATCGCGGACTTAGCTCAGTTGGGAGAGCGCCAGACTGAAGTTGTTCAGTCACGTAATCTGGAGGTCCTGTGTTCAATCCACAGAGTTCGCATTTCTTTTTACTTTCATTGAACTTACTTTCAGTGGACTTTACTTTCAATGAACGAGCTGCTATATGCAATTACTGCTCAAGATGTTATCGAATAAGTTTACTTCAGTTTATCTAGTGTTGTCGAGAGCACCTGCGGTTCCAAGCAACGGCTGCCAGCCGTCCTGCTTGATCAAGATGTGAAAATGCTCTAGCGTCGGAACGCTCTGCAGCGAGCCATTATTCTTGAACCACATGACGTTTTTCCTATCGATACCCAGAGGAGCAAAAGTGTCATCAAGGAACTTCTCGATCCGCTGCTTGATTTCTGGGATCGGCTGCTCAGTTTTCGGATCGCACGGGCATTTTGTTTTAGACCACACTACGAGATGATTGATCCCTGGCTCAAAGTAGTAAGGGAAGTCGTTGCGGATTATTTTGATGTCCTTGGGGTTCGTCAAAAACGGATCCCCCGAAGGTTTGAGCTCATTGACCCAGTGGAGCCTGTGCTTCAGGATATGCTCGGCAATGCTGCCATCAGTCTTGTTGAAGTTCTCTTTGGCTTCGAGGTACTCGACCAACTGTGCTGGAGATCTCCTAAATAATCTCAAATCCCCGATTTGGATAATCTGGGCGCATTGGTCCCAGGTGATGGGGTCGGAGTGGGTCTCAAGGAGCATTCTGTCTCGATCGCTGACCTGCATTTGTCCAGGTGTCTAGTTACAACCAAGTGGAGTGGTCAAGGGAATTAACCATATTACATAATATATTTTTAGATCAAGGGTCCGTAGTGCTAGTCCATCTTCATGCGCTCGTCCTCTGGTTTCCAGCTCCCTCCAAAGTGGTGATGAACATATGCTTGAGGATCTGAAGGCTCTTGGGCACCCATTGTGCGGATGCCGGGGCTGAATGCGGTGATTGGCAACACAACGATGTCGTCAACCTGCTTTGGTACTGTGAGGCCAGTGAAGTCTGACCAGTCGACGGGCTCGGCGCCTGGAGCAGTGTTCTCTTGCAGATACTCGAAGACGCTGTCAGTCCAGATTCCTGGTCCCGTCCAGTCCATGATGCTAGAGCCTCTATCCTTGGCAGAGCTTATGTCCAGGGTGCCAGCGGCCTTCTTCTCGAGCGTCTGCTCGGTGATGTTGGCGATGATGTTTCGCAGAACGGGGTGCCCCGGTTTCGACTGGATAGTCCATTGGCAGAACTGGATGCGGCGGGCGTACCAGTCGGCCCAGTCTGGCCGGTCAGGGTCGGCCTCGATGCCCACTACCAGGCCCACCTCGGTCGGGTCGACCGACGACGGTAGCCACACCGGTATTGGCTTGAGGCACTCGGTGTCTGCGTCGGAGTAGACGCCGCCGCGGGCAAACAGGATCAGGTAGCGAAAGAAGTCTGCCTGCAGAATCGGTTCGGGCATGGACGTGTAGGCCTCGACCACTCTGGGGATATTCATGTAGAGGTGGCGGATAATGAGCTGCGAGAGCCTATCGTTCATGACTTCGTGTACGAATCCAGCGTTGCGTGCTCGCCAGCTGTCCATGTACTCTCTGATTTGCTCATCGATGAGAGGATCGTCGTAGTTGACCTTCCAGGTTTGCCACACGTACGCCGGGAACTTGTCTCTTTTGTTGTAGGGGTACTGGAACCCGAGCTGCTGCTTGACTCCAGCCGAATCAGGCAGTCGTCGCAGCTGCTGGATCTGCTTCTCGAGGATGCGGCGATCGGTGCGGAGTTTGCGAATCTCCTGATCGTACGAATTGACCTTCTCGCTGGTCGATTTCTGCAGTTCCTTGAGGGCAGCTTCGGTGTTTCGCTCGGTTTGGATCAGTCGCTGCTCGAGCTCGCGGTCGTGGAAAAAGGACCTGTCGAGCTTGGATCCTGCCCCGCCAAACAGGAGGAATAAAACGATCACTGCCCCGGCAATCAGGGCGGTCCTGCGAAACGTGAGCATGTCAGCACGAACTAGCATCTCCAAGATAAACGCTCTGTCCAGTTACGTAACCAGCACACGCGCGACCAGCTGATATGCAGGATAGCATAATGACATCGTAGGGTACAGACTGTTATATAGATAACCAATAAATAGTAGAATAATCGCTAGGACACGCTGCTCACAGCTTTGTGGGGGCCCCCTGAGCGGGAAGGTTGGGCATGAACCGGGCCTGGGGAAACCCAGAGTACGGGTCGACAGGCGGCTGCACGGGCTTGTCGTGGGTCTGGGGGAAGTTCGGCGCCGCGTAGTACCCCCGATTCTCGCTGCGGCCCATGGGGGTGAGCTGGGGCGGAAACACCACCCCGTACACCTGGCCGGGAAACGGGGGAGCGTGCTCGATCGGGCCCGGCCACGCACTCTCGTGGCTCGACACCGAGGACGATCGGCCGGGGTTGTGAGGGGGGGACGATGTCGCGGGACTGGACTGCACACTGGGGCTGGACTGAGCGCTCATGGAGCCCGACCTGATCGCCCGCGTCCCCTTGCCGCGGCCCCTAATTCCTCGATTGGCATTGCGATACAGATCGGTGAAGTACTTGAACATCTCCTTCTCCTCCTCCGTGAAACCGCTCAAATTGCCGTCCTGTAGCCTCAGGGTGAATCTGTTGACCAGCTTCTTATGCGAGGTGTTCTGGTGGTTCTTGAGGTTTCCGAGCTGGTTGAACTTGCGGTTGCAGCCCTCGAGCCGGCACACCAGACGGTCCTGCTCAGAGTGGATGCTGGAGTGGTTCTTTAGGTTGCCCCGTTGACCAAACCGGCGGCCGCACACCGAGCACGAGAACGGCTTTTCGCCGGTATGCGACCTCATGTGCGTCCGCAGATTACCACGCTGGCTGAACCACTTGTTGCAGTTCTCAAACGTGCACTTGTAGGGCTTTTCGCCCGTATGTGATCTATAGTGGATGTCCAGATGCGTTCGCTGAACAAACGACTTGCCACAGCCTGGATATGTGCACACACACTTTTGTCGCTTGGACTTGAGCTTGTTGATCCCGCCGTTTACCATTCCTCCTGGTGGAAACAGGCCCGACTCGTTCCCAGCGGGGCCCCCACTCCTCTGATAGGCTTGGATGTAGAGCATCATGTTGTCGACAGTAGTGGTTCCGACCTCCTTTCTGTCTCCATCAAGAGCGATCTCAGTATGCTCTGGGGGTGTCTGGTGAATCCCAGTACCGTCTAAAGCTGGTTTCTGGGGCAGTGAAGCCAGCTCACCACGAGAGGAGCTGACAGCAGGGGGATAATCCAGCTTGCGTGATTCATCCCAGCTCGCCAGTACCGCATAACTAGGCACTCCCAGCTGTGACGGGGTTACGATTTGGTGGCTAGCACTCTCGTCGTACATACGAAATAGACACGAAAATAATACTGTAGCAGTTGAAACCTCGCGGCCAAGTTACAAGTGGCTAGAGGAAGACGTATTAATTGCAGAAAAACTCCGGGGTACCCCGCGTGGGCAGGTGCTCTTATACATATGTGACATGAGGGCCCCATGCATACACATTGCCGGACTTGCGCATGCAAGCGCAAGGCTCCCACACTGCTCACAATATAGTGTGCACCGGGATATGAGTGAGGTCCTGTTCAGTCCCGCCCCGAATGCATCAGCGCAGCTCAATGGTCAGATATCCACATGTACAGGAAGCGACCACGTGACGTAGATGTGGGTGGGTGCTCCCCGCTGCAGGGGCTGGACTGCCGGACTGAAATACTACTTGCTCAGGGTAGTATTAAGGAGTGCCGCAATGATATGTTGCTCATCTTTGTTCGCCCAGCTCCTAGCTCATAAACGCACCTGGGACAACTAGGAAAACCTAGCCCTTAGCCTAGCCCTTGGCTTATCAATGCGACAACTCGGGGGTTTGGTGCTCGCCTGAGTAGAGGGGGTGTCAGTATTAAGTAAAAAAAGTTAACTCACTACAAAAACCTGTCGGTAGGCCAGCGCACGGCCTGTTTGTGTATTGCCAGCGCCCAGCTGCTAATCACGAATGCCGCTCCCATGTTCAAAATATTGAGGACATGCATGCAGTTGCATCGTCGTTGGAGGCTGGCCACGATGAGGCGAGATACGGAGACGCTAAACTTACGAGTGGCATGCGGGAGCTAGCAACAAGTAAGCCGTATGGTGTATCCCAGGTGCGAACCAGAGATCGAGCTGTAGCAACATGGCTGCATGCTGCGGACTCCTTTGCATGTCTGCAGTTGGGAATCACTATTTGATTTACCGGCAGATACATGCTCTCCAGTATACTTAGTTACAGAAAACATACATAACAGCGTAAATACGTCACGTACGAGTCGCTATGCTTTCTTATCGGAAGTCAGCGTGCGTCCAAGTCGATGAGGGGCACTCAGTGCAATGGCAAGTACGTGAGCAGATCTTGGCATGAGCTCCGTTGTAGGGGGCGATGTTGCTCCTGGAGAGATTAACGGACCAGCGGGTCCTTAATGCCGCCAGATGCGGGCTATCTAACTCGTCAGCTTTAATCGAATGCAGTCAGGACTCGCCAAACTCTTGGCAACGTGTGATCAGAGATGGGGCCGTTAGGATTGGCCCGATCATCAATTAATGTACGTGGACGAGTCAACGAATTCCAGCTGCAGCATTCGGGCTGCCCATGCGCCACACAGACCCCTTCATTCCTGCGCTGCTAGATCCGATGTTTTCCGATTCCCAAACTGCGTATCTGGCTATAGGAGGCAACCTGTCAGATCATCCATTCCTGCTCGGGAACTGCTGAGTTGAGCCATATTCCAGTAGATCATCTTCTCTGCATATCCCGATGCGCAGGGAGATAGTGGCATTGACCAACATCTGTTACATGATACATGTAGAGTGCATACATTTTTTACTTTCTCAAGGAAAACCAGAAAATAGAATCGAGACAATAAATAAATAAATTATGAACTACGTATTAGGACGCGGGCGGCGTCGCCTGATGGGAGCAATTTTTCGCCCATTAGTTTCAGCAGTGCCAGCAGCAAAAATGTTGTTCGTCATGCTGGGGTTGGCAGTGGATGGAGGGGCCGAATTCGCATTGCTGCCAAACGCGAACCCTCCTCCAGTGCTGGCTCCGAAACTGAACCCACCATTAGACCCGAAACCGTTGGTACTTTGTGCATTTGCAGTCCCAGTCGTGTTCGCACCAAACGCAAACCCGCCCTGAGCAGGTTGTGACGGCGGCAATGCAGGAGACTGGGTCCCAGAGTTGCCACCAAAATTAAAGGGCTTTGCCCCAGCGCCAAATCCAGTGCTGGCGGTACCTCCAAATGGATTCGACGCACCAGCTGGGTTGAATTGAAATCCAGTAGGAGCACTATTTCCAAATCCGTTCCCATTGGAGCTATTAGGAGCCGAGCCAAACGCGAAACCAGTGGACGAGTTGCCGAAAGTCGCAGGTGATCCATTAGCGCCATTGGGTACGCTCGCGGCATTAGCACCAAAAGAGAACCCGGTACTCTCAGCACTCTTGGGAGCATTTGTAGTGCTGCCAAACGAGAACCCACCTGTATTAGATCCATTCGTGGCTCCAAACTGGGGCTTACCACCAGCATTTAATGCCGCACCAGTTCCAAAGGCATTAGAGGGTTGTGGGGTACCCCCATTGGCATCACCATTACCGGGTGTTACAGGGGTGGTGGCTTTCTCCGATGTATTATTAGTGCCACTAGCGCCAAAACTGAATCCCGAACTAGGCTGGGATGCCTGGTTAGTGCTGGTGCTGGCACCGAAACCAAAGGACCCGGTTTTGCCACTCGAACTGCCGCCAAACAAGGATGAAGCGCCGTTACTGGGTTGCGAGGAATTGGCACTGAAGCCTGGCTTCTGCTCTTGCGCACCCAATGATCCAAATGTAAAAGCGGGCTTGGTATCGTTTTCCTTATTGCCAATTGCCCCACTCTGAAATGACGGTTCAGCAGGCTTATCGCTGGAGCCACCGAAAGTGAAAGTTGGCGCAGCAGCCAGTTTTTTGGGCTCACTTCCATTGGCACTTTCCTGTACATTAGCCCCTGCAAATGAGAAGACTGGCTTTTGGACGTCTTTGCTCTGAATATCATTAGTTGCAGCTGTAGAAGACGTGGGCTTCTTTGTGTCATTCGATGCAGGAGCAAACGAGAACGTAGGTTTGGCAGACTCAGTTACTTTTGACTCCCCATTAGTAGGGGTGGCACCGAAAGAAAACTTCGGTGTTTCAGTCTTTCCAGAGGCAGGCGCCGCAAAAGAAAAAACGGGCTTCTCTGCCTCCCCCGTGGAATCTTTTGAGGGTGCCCCAAATGTGAAGGTGGGCTTTGTAGCTCCTGCTGCGGTTGCATCAGCTGGTTTATCCGGCTCAGACCCTTTAGTGGACTGTTCTTTCGAGTTTCCTGCACCGAACGAAAAGCTGGGCGTTCCTGAGTTCTCACTGGCTGAAGACCCAAAGGAGAAAACAGGCTTTTTGGCAGGGGGCTCTTCTGAAGATTCAGAGGGTTGTGTTTTGGAACCCGCACCAAATGAGAAAGCTGGTTTCTCGGCAACTTTCTCACTAGAAGCATTGAAAGAGAAGGTTGGTTTCTGTGCCCCAATCTGCGAGGCTTTTGTGTCGTCAGTCTTCGTACCGAAAGAGAATTTGGGGGTGGAAGTATCGTTCGTGCTGGAGGCTCCAAAAGAAAATGTAGGCGTGCTTGTCTTGTTTTCTTTCGGCTCATTAGAGCTGGGCTTTGCGGTGTCTGCAGTGCCAAAGGAAAAGGCAGGGCTTTTCGAGCTCGCGGATGGTGCCAAGCTAGATGCGGGTTCTTTCGACTCTAAGGACCCTGGAGACACCTCCTTGGAGCTATTCTCCACCAGAGTCTCACGAGGTCCCTTGTCTGAGGGAGCAGCGAAATTAAAGGACGGTACTGCATTCTCGGATTTCTTGTCCCCAATTGTGCCACTGGTGGACTTGTTATCTCCAGCCGAACCACCGAATGAAAATGTGGGACGTGACTTTACGGCCTCGGGAGCGTTTGGGCCCTCGGGCTTGGATGCCTGGGTTGGTTTAGGAGCATCAAAGTCTACTTTGTGGTGTTTGGCGGTCCTAGCGGCCTCGAAATCCTCATCGTCGCTAACCTCATCCCGAGTATCCACGAATACATTGAATTTTCGCTTTTTGGAGTCGGCCCCGTCGAGATTTACCACTGGTTTATCGTCGAGTGCGACATCCTTAACGTTAGCCCACGGCACGTAGTGATCAAACTGTTCGTGGACTCGCCGTCTTTTGGGAACAGATTCTTGAGGTGGCGATGAAGGCTCTGCTGGAGTGTCGTCTCGACTGGACGCTGGGGATGCGGATACCCCAAATTTGCATAAAGCATCTCGGTATGACGCAATGAGATCAAGGGGATTAATAGGAGGGGCAGTGGTAATTGAATGCACACCAAGAGAATCTTCAACACTCTCGTCTGGCTCGCCGCGAAATAGTGCTGCAGATTGCGGCAGTCTCATCGATTTGAAAAAATTACTAAGTTTCGCAACCTCAGGTGAAAGTTGTACTACGTAGACTAGCATCATTAGACAGATTATTTTCAGTTATTGGACAGGATAGTAACGCCAAATTTTGGCCCAGAAGTCGCCGGAGCCCGTTGCAAACAGCATGCCCACGGGAGAAGGAGCTACACTAATCACCGAGTTCTTGTGAGCCTGGAGCATGAGCTGGGCCTGGCGAGTGTTTGGATCCCAGAATTGCACGCCGCGGTCCTTGGAGCCCGACAAGATCCATTTACCATCGGGCGTAGTGGCCACTGACAGCACGAAATCTTCGTGACCGAGGATGGTCTTTTTGCACACACCGCCTTTCTTTGCCGGGAGTCCCCTGGGGGTTTGTAGTTCCCAGACCTTGATTGTCTTGTCAAGACTGCCGCTCACCAGGTCCAGGCCGTTGGGGGTGAACGTGACACTATACACAGAGTCCTTGTGGCCGTCGGGGGCCTCCAGCGTTTCGACCAACATTCCGGTCTGGGTATCCCACACCCTGACCACATAGTCCAGCGACCCTGCGGCGACGAAGCGGCCGTCGGGGCTGAATGAAACTGCTGTGACGCCGCCATCGATGCTGAGGGTCAGGACGCACTGACCGGTCTCGAGATCCCAGATCCTTACGGTGCCGTCACCAGAGCCTGACGCGATGTGCTTGCCGTTGCGAGAGATGTCCAGGGAGTAGATGTCCTGCTCGTGGCCGGTGAACAGGTACCGCAGTTTGCGAGTCTGGATGTCCCAGACCCGGATCTGGTGATCTTCAGCTCCAGCGGCCAGATACTTGGAGTCGGGGCTGAAGCACACACTTCGGATATATAGGTCTTCCTCGCTGTCTACGCTCTCGTCCTGGAGACGACATAACAGCTGACCACTCTGCACGTCGTAAATCTGGGCAGAGCGGTTGCAGCCAGTGGCCAAATACTTTCCGTCATTTGAGAACCGCACGCAGCACACGACTGAGACGTGCTCGAGGGCGTGCACGATGTCCACGTCGAGCTGGCGCGGTGCCCTCTCATTGTAGAGCACCAGCCAGTCGTCGCGGGATTTGATGGCGTGGGGAGGCACCCTCTCGGTGTCGATGTAGGCGAGGTTATTCCCGAGCATGACGGCCTCCTCCCAGCTGTCGGGGGGCGGCTGCTGGGTCTGCTGTTGCTGCTGTTGCTGCTGCTGCTGGGGGGCCTGCACTTGCTGGTGCTGATGCTGTGGCTGCTGCTGCTGCGTCGACTGCTGCGCTGGCTGTTGCTGCTGCTGGGGCATCTGTTGCGACTGCTGCTGTGAAGCGGGCGGCTGCTGGGGCTGGGGCATGCTCGGAGACATTTGCGGAGTGTTTGGGCCCCTGTTCATTTGGTGTAGCGGCTGCTGCTGCGGAGGGCGGTTCTGATAATAATTAGGCTGCTGCTGCTGCTGTTGCTGCTGCTGCTGGGGCGGCTGGGGAATGTTCCCCGACGACTGCTGAGGCTTGAGCACGTGCACGGGAGGCTGGGCGTACATATCCTGCTGGGGCGGCTGCGACGTCGCCTGGGCCCCGAGGGGAGTCCCCTGCTGCGCTGGTTGAGTCTGCGGCGGCTTCACGGCGCTCTGTGGCTGCGGTGGCGGGGGGATGTTGTGCTCGAGCTGTCGTTTCAGGCGCATGATCTCGTCTTCGTACTGCTCCTTCATTTTGCGGTGCGCCATGTCTAGCTCGTAAATGTTCTTGCGGACCTGCTGGAGCTCCGCCATGTGCTGCGTGAGCATTTTCTGATCAAATTGATCCTTGTGCATGAGGTACGCAGACGCTTCCGACGACACGGAAACAAACTCCTGCTTTATGGCTTCGAGCAGCTCATTCAGACGATGGCTGACCTGTGGAGGCCCCACCATCCGCTGGGTCTGCGGCTGCGGGGTCTGTTGCTGGGTCTGCTGCTGCTGGTAGCTCATGACTAAGGCCAACCTGGCTCGACGCGCGCAGGATATTTATAATATTCTGACGGTTGAGTGATTATTTATCCGAGTTAACGGTGAAACTTAGCCTAAATTCTAGTTGATCGGGTGCGAGGAACCGGGCCAATGGGCGGTTTGCGTAGGGATAGTGTTAGCAAGTAGCGTAAATAAAACCGCGCCGGTGAGCGTGCCCGCGCACGCCATGTACCGCGCCACCGGCCGCCACTCGCCAGACAGACCTCAACGCATCGCCCTCGACGGTGCGACTAAGTATTAATTAAACCAACTACGCGGTCGCTATGCTATTATGCGTGTACTTAAATAACGGTTATTACCGCGCCTCTCCGGCCCATAGATCCTCCACATCGCTCGAGGACGAGGACGACGAGCTGTCGTTCTCGTGCCCGTAGAACTCAAAGTCATAGTCCCCATAATGCTGCGCTTGCTGCGCCCCTCCGTATTCATATCCGTCTGCAGCTCCGTCGTACGATTCGTACTCTTCCTCGTAGTTCTGGTAGTGGTCGTACGACTTGTCCTCGCTGTCGGGTGACTCGTAGAACTCGTCGCTGTCGTATTCCTGCTGCATCATCTGCTGCTCCATCTGCTGCTGGTACCCCTGGTTGATAAGGTTCAGGTACGCGTACATGAAGTTCGACAGCAGGACCTGCTCTCGCAGCGGCCTGCGGGGGTTGGCCAGCTTGATGTGGCTCAGGCGGTAGATGGCCCGCTCAATGTGCAGAGGGAAACGGTGGTACATCATCACGTACGACCGATCGCTGATCTGGTGGGCTGGAATCGCGTACGGCAGTTGGATACTAGCGTTGGCCTCGCCCTCACTCGAGGACGGGGATTTGGGCTCCTGGCGCCTGTTTCGCGACCGGCTCCGAGAGGATCCCCGCTTGTCGTGACGGCCCTTTCGGTGGGCCGGCCGCGAGCGGTCCGCGGTGGGCTCAGTCGGCGACCGTGACTCGCGCCGTGGCCGTGGAGACTCGCCGCGGGCTCGGGGGTGCTGGCGGTTGTGATGGTTGTGGTCGGAGTGATGCTGGTCCTCGTATTCTCGAGGATGGTTTGCGAGCCTCGCCTCGGTTCGCTGGTGGTGCGACCGCGAGTTCGCAGGCTTGTGAGAGTGCCCCATGGACTGGGCTGGCGCCCGCGTGGCCGCGGGAGTCGTATTTGCATGTTGTTGAGCTTGCACCGGTACCGTTTGTGGCTGTACCGGTGCGGGCGGCTGTGTCTGCACCTGCTCTGCATGTTTTTGTTCAATGCGCTCGCGCTCGAGCTCGCGTTCGTGCGCCCAGGACTTGGACGTCTCCTTCTCGAGAGACACCCGGTCGGCGACCTTGTCCTTTTCTTTATCCTTTTCTTTGTCTTTCTTGCGCTTGAACAAATTTGAAAACGTCTTGGCCGTAGGAGAAGTCGTCTCTTTCTCCTTGTTAGGCAGCCACCTCCAGAAGCTTTTCTCCTCTTTTGGCTCCAAAGAGTCGTCCTTCTCCTCTACCGTGAGAGGGTTCTTCCCAATTGAGATCTGCAACGGCTTCGTTCGTGCCCCTGAGCCACTTTGAGGCACCAGAGGGCCTGCCTGAGACTGCGGTACGGGGCTGTGCATCTGCGAAGTGGAGGGAGATATCGGAGACGCTCTGGGGACCGGGTTCTGCTGGACCACAGCTGGAGAAGTTGCCGCTTGATTGTGATTCGCAGGCTCCATTTGCGGAGTCCTGGGTGCGGTTTGGGCAGCATGCGGGGCGGGGGAGTCTCTAACATCGTGAATCCTTTCAAGTTCAGGATGTCCCCTCTCATGCTCAGGATGCCTGTACTCTGGGTTCGTCAACTTACGCTGCAGCTCGGCCTTTGTGTGCTGGATATTAGCTCCGGTACTTAGTGACCGTCGCACGTCATCTCGTCGCTCAGACTGGGACCCCGACGAAGTAGCCCGGGCAATGTGCCGCTTGGAGATGTCGGGTCGGCCCCTGCGGTGCGATGCACCCGATCGTCGAAGCGACGCCCCCGACGGTACCAGTGGCAAGTCCTCTTTTGGGGGCTCTGGGGGAGGGCCCTCGCTCAATTTGGTGAACTGGGCACTCAGCTCGAGAATGCTCTGCCGTCTCCGCTGTTTGACCTCGCTACTGCGTCGCCGCCTCTCGAGGACCTCTGAGCCGTCTTGGAAGTCGCTTTCGCTGCTGATAATTTGTGAGAGGCGGCTCCCTGCTTTGTTGCTGGGTTCGTCCTTGTCCTGGATGTCCTGAACTCGCGCATCCACAAACGACTGCCACTCGTTCGGGGACACTTCGGGGTGTACCGACGCAGGCACCCACAAAGTGTTATCTTCGCTCTTCACCTGGGCCTTTTTCGGCTGTGGAGGTAATGCATACGGCAGATCTGGGTCCAACGGCGAGCTCATTTGCCCAATGCTGAGCCGCTTGAACTGCTTGAGATTGTCCATCTCTTGCTGAATGAAATTGTCACTGTGAGTAGATTGTCGCTGGCGACGCTGTGGCGCCAGGTCGACATCTGGTCGGCTCATTTCTTGGGCTCCGCACGACTAAAACCACTTTGATCGTTGAGAAAGGTCGAGCTCCTTGAATTTGTACCTTCAAAGGGGTCTTAGCACGATCGAAGGGGTCTACGCGAACAAAACCTGGTGATGTGATGCAAACCCTGCAGCATGTGACGCGTACACCACCAATGTAATAATGGCGCGTCGTCGACTGGTAAGAACTAGTGTTGCGGGGTTGCCCGTCCCGCTTGGGCGCCTCGCGCGTCACCCTGGAATTACAAATCTGGGTCACTCTGATAATTAGGGGCTAGGGTTTCCCTATTAGTCGATTTGCATTCCGCATGGATGCACGACGCCCACAGACGTTTCACTCTAGATAAATACACTCTATAAATTAAACCAGGCTACGCATTATCGCTAGCCGCAGACTCGGTGCATGAAGCCGCAGACGGTGTCTCAGCAGCCTGAGGATCTGCGACCGCTCTGGTCTCGAGCAACTTGCGACTGGGCAGCACCGCATTGAATGCTTTGCTCCAGTCTTCAAACTCTAGGTACCGCAGCATCAGCTCAAATACGTGATTCGTCGTCAAAACTCGCCGGCCGCTGAGCTTGATGTACTTGTCGATCGGGAGACGTGCGGTCTTGAGCCCCATTTTCTCAGCCTTGTCTTTGCAAAGGTCCTTGTACCTCCCTTTGTCGACGATTCCCCCAATGATGTACGTAGTGCCCGGAGTCAGCGTCTCGAGCACATTTTCTGAGTCGCTAGATAGGTACAGCATGCTGTCGTTGGGCGTAAAGTCCTGCTGTTGGAACTCAATTCCTTTCCACTTCTCGTGCTGAGCATGCATGTTTTCGTCAAACCGTTTCTTGAGCAGCTTGTCAAAGCTGGTGATTTTGAGGTCAACGTACAGCGGTGCCTTGGAGTTAAAGCTGTAGCAGTGAACAATCTGCCTAGCTAGCGATGTTCTCTCGCCCTCTTTCATTAGTTCGTCGAAACCACAGTCCACAATGATCCCTACGTTGCTGGGGTCATGGCGTTCAGGGACTGGTCTGTGGCGCTTGATCGGAGGCTCTCCTGCTTCTCGTCGCTTTTGCTTGGCTTGTTTCCTCTTTTCTTTGCGTGCAGCTAGCCACATTGGCCGCTCCTTCTCGATTCGCTCGGCCTTCAATTGGCGCTTGTACTGCCGCTTGGACATCCCCGGAGGAGGAATAATTTTCTCGCGTGCGACAGGAGCGCTGGGAGAGCCTGGAGCACTCATGCAGAAGAATCGAAGTGCACGCTTTTGAAAAATTGCAGTGGCAAGTCCGCCACACGATGTGGCGCACACCTGATGGAGCTCGAAAATAACTTGAAATAAATACTGTATAGACTTACACGAGCACCGCTCAAACTTATCGGCGATGTGCAAGCTTCTTTGTCGCACTCGTAGCACGCTTGCTCTTGCTCAGGTCCTTTTGAATCTCGAAGTATCGCTCCAGAGTTGACTGAGAGTTTGTCTGTTTACTTAGCAACTCTCGGCGCTTTCGCTCCTCAAGAACTGGCCTAATTTGACGGTCAACGGCCTCCAAGTCCCATCCTGCAGTCATGCTCAGAAACCTGCGTAGCCCAGGGATGTCGGGGTCGCCCCATTGAAAGGCAGTATCGTCTGTGTCGACTTCTGGATGCTTGTAGGCATCCACTACCACGCTGTCGGGAAATTTCTCATCGAGAAACAGCTTGGATAAAAATTGTTTCAGAAACCGTTTCCTGAATGGTGTGGAGACGTCTGCCTCGGCAGGATACCTTTGAGCGTGGTCCCACCATTCTTTAAACTTCTCGAGCGTACCAAAGTCTGCCAGTATCTCGACACCGGTGACTGGGCCAATGCCTAGCAACCCATCTGTGTAGTCGGACCCCAGCAAGAAAGCCAACGATATGAGTTTGTCGCGGTCGAGCCCGAGATCCTTATCGATCTGCGAGCTTTCGTAACATTCCACATACTTTGCTTGATTGAACATGTTACGGTAGACCTTTACGTCGCCAAACAGGAAGCAATCGCCATCATCAGTCACAATCCCGTCCACCAAATGATGTGCAAAGAGCTCGCTGCATTGAGCTTCGGCCTCGGATGGTGCAGTCACATATGGAATTCCAAATATCTGGAGGAGTTCTTGGCACTCGTAGACCATTTCCATCGTTACCTGGTCTGCGTCGCGTTTTTCCTTAGCAAACGTTTTACGAAGCTGCTCGATCTCGGCCGAATTATCGACCTGCTCAAAGCGAGAGTTCTCCTCAGCTTCCTCGATCATCACGTTGGCCAGGTCGTCGTCTTCCTCTTGTTCAAGCAGGTCGTCGGCTTCTGCTAGCTGGCGATCATGTTCCGACATCTCGATATCCTTTGCCGCTTCATCTGGAGCTGTGACTGATACTTCATCTGGGAGAACCACATTCTCCTGCACCGGCTCCTCGACAGAAGATTCTTTGGTGGGCTCTACTCCAGTCGCGTTGGATTGCTCTTGGGCGATGGCTTCGACTACTTTTGAGTCATGTTCAGTTAGCCGCTCTTGAGGAGAATTAGAGGCTGCCTGTGGAGCCACAGTGAATGCCTCTGGTAGTGGTGCTTCGGCTTTAGCGTTTTCTGGTTCTTCCCCTGTGTTGGAGTTTAGATCTTGGGAGGAGCCAACCTGGTCTTGTTCTCCATTTTCCTTGCTCTGGGAAGACATGCCACCAAATATCAGCTTCTGGAGTTGTTCATCACTCATGTTTTCGTATGGATCTTCAGCTGGCACAGTTTCCAAGTTCGTTGGGATAAAATAATCCAGTGAAGTGTTGGGAAGATAGTCAAGATTTTCATTCTCTGCCTGCGAGGATGAAGCCTGCCGATGGGTTTGAGATGTGGCTTCTGTAGTATGGGTATCGGTGAGGTCCTCCACATTGTCGTCTTCACCACCTGAATCCTCAGGTGAACTGGTCTCAACAATGAGGTCTTTTATCGTTTCTTCCTTCTTGACTTCTTTCTTGACTTCTTTCTGTGGGGTACCCGCGCTCTTGCTCAACTTGGACAATTGAAACTGTTTGTTGTTGATCCAGTTATCATCCTCTCTATCATGAGCGCCGACTGAATCAAAGCTGGACGCTTGAGTGAACCAGCTGGGCACACTTGTTTCCTTTTCGCGTGAAGACTCAGTTTCGGGCTGCTTCTTGGGCGTGTCGTACAGTCTTTTGCGTCGTACTGAGTCTTCAAAGCCAAAAACATGATCCAAGAACTCCGACTCGGTCTTTGCCTTCTTTGTGGGGGGCTCCTCCGTAAGATCCTCATTTAGCGACTCCGTCTCTAGGGCAGGTTTCGGGTCAAGATCCACATCTTCGAACTCGTCCTCGCTCTCACTAGCGTCTTTGGGGCCTTGTTTTTCGGGGGTCTTGTCTCGATCTGCTAGCGACATTGACCATCCTCCTGAGTTTTTCTTGAGTACGTATTCCTTGTTCTTCTCGCTGCTGATTCGTTTGGTGGTCAAGTCATCATCCAATCCTACGAGATTCATGAGCCTCTGAGTGAAGAAGTTACGCTGGGCAACCCGGTTGATCTGAAACCTGGAGAAGTCCATGCGATTAGGGAACATTGCCTCCAGTTGAGACGACGTATAGCCCATACGTAAACGGCTCTTGAGCCTTGCCTCATTCAGCAACTGGTACTGTGTGGTTTGAGGCAAATTGCGAAACTCTGCCGAGTTAAAGTCCATAGTCTGGCTATCGATAAATCCTTCTCGAGCCTGCTCCGTGAATTGTCGAGCATAGTCATCGAGCTCTTCTTCGCTCAGCAGTCGCTGATCGTTCATCCGAACAGAAGTGATCTTGGCGATATCTGGCAGGTCATACTGGCTCTGAGGAACAAACCGATCGTTAGACTCGCCGTCAAGATACTTGGGGTTCGCACTGATTGAACCCTTCACCAACCCGGTTTTTGGAGCATGTGACCTTTGCATTTGCAGTGTCAGTAGCTTATTTGCGGTGGCTCTGGCGCTAAACTCTCGTTTCTGGCGTCGGTGCTTGCGACGATCGACCGTTAATCGCTTGAGAATTGGGGCCGCTCCGTCAAACACAAACACTGGTTTGATCTCGAAAAAGAGCAGCTTGCAAATACGACGGAAAAACCCGACGATATGGGCTGCTCGCATGACATCTCCGCTTGAATCACGCATTGCCTTGAGGAATTGATAAATCCATATGGAGGCGTCGATCGCGAGAACTTTCCCTCGCAGACTCTCCAGCAGAACGGGTTTTGCGGCCGGCTCCAGGACTTTCCATAGTTGCCGTACGCCCATGCACAATTAGCGGCCTCTGATTACATAATTATTTCCAGATCCCCCTATACGTCACCTGACTCTTATAGGGCCTGCGATATTAGTCACCTACTAGGGCTTTGTTCCCGAAACTTCCGCCAAACATTCACCCAAAAGCTCCGGAAATCCAAACCGTCACCTTATGCAGATCTTTGTGAAGACCCTGACGGGCAAGACCATCACTCTTGAGGTCGAGTCCAGCGATACCATCGATAATGTGAAGTCTAAGATCCAGGACAAGGAAGGTATTCCTCCTGACCAGCAGCGCCTGATCTTCGCGGGCAAGCAGCTCGAGGATGGCCACAGTCTTTCCGACTACAACATCCAAAAGGAGTCCACTCTCCACCTCGTTCTTCGTTTGCGTGGTGGTGCCTCCGTCATTGAGCCCTCCCTCAAGGCCCTTGCCTCAAAGTACAAGTGTGAGAAGTCTATCTGCCGTAAATGCTACGCCAGACTTCCTCCTCGCGCTACTAACTGCCGCAAGCGCAAGTGCGGACACAGCAACCAGCTCCGCCCTAAGAAGAAGATTAAGGACTAATTTATGTAATTTGGCTATAGCTAAGTATTCGCATCCCGCGTTCAGCGAGCTGAATCACAAAACATAATAATAAAGTAAGCTTGGATATTTTCGAGATCTTTGGCCAAACGTCTGCGGACCCACAAGTACATGGTTATTAGGCATGCACGCTTATTGCGGTGATTGCCGGTCGATCGTTCGTGTGGTGCACGGGGCGCTCGAGGATTGAAATGAATACGCCACATCAGCTCCGAGGAAACAGCCTTTTCCTCGAGAAATTCCCCGAGTACTTCTCGAGTGTCCACAGAATATTTCCTCGAGTCAGCAGCTTCCTCCAAAGAAGGTTATACCTTGCATATATTATCACATTGCAGAATAATACCTCTCCGTGTACGGTCATGAGATATTAGTAGCAGATGGGGAGTGTTAGTAGCCTATTCTCAAACATACATGTACCCATTAATGAGCTAGGCTCGGAGAATCGCTGCAGATTCGACTGTACTAGGTGATATAATATGAAATAAATCAATATTTCGTACAATTCTTTGGAGTGAAGCTACACTATGCCCAATTCTACCGTGAATCTTCAACAGCTCTGAGCCCGACCACTTACGCAGGGCCAGTACCCATGTCCCAATTCGCAGCTCTTGGCTACTAAGAAAAGGATGTGTTTCGTAAGTCTTTTGAATATATAAAGGCCCAATTGATTGACATACTCCATCGCAATGAAGTTCTCATACGCACTGTACTACGCTGCTCTTACCTGTGTTCTCGCCGCTCCCGAGCCTGGCAACAAGAAGTGCCAGAAATGGTGGGGCGGAAGCTGCAATGGTGGAGGCTCTGGTGGAGGCTCTGGTTCTGGAACTACCACTGGTGGCTCTGGTGGAGGCTCTGGTTCTGGATCTACCACTGGTGGCTCTGGTGGAGGCTCTGGAGCTACCACTAGTGACTCTGGCTCTGGAGGTGGAGGCTCTGGAGGTTCTGGATCCACCGTCACTGTAACTGTTACAGCTTCTGGTGGTGGCTCTGGGGGAGGCTCTGGAGGTGGCTCTGGAGGTACCCAGACCGTGACCGTGCCTGGCAGTGGATCCACTGTCACTGTGACCAGTACTGTGACTGCCCCTGGTGGAGGCGGTGCCGGGACTGTTACTGTCACCCAGCCTGCTGAGACCGTTACCACAACTGTAGGTGGTGGTGAGGCCTCTACTGTTACAGTGTCTGGCCCCGGGTCTACTGTTACCGTCTCTACTTGCGAGTCCTCCCCTACTAGCCCCTCGAATGGCGGTGGTAGCGCCGGTGATGGCAATGGCGGCTCTGGTGGCTCTGGTGGAACTGGTGGTGCAGGCACTGGTGGAAACTCCAGTGGCTCTGGTAATGCTGGCGATGGAAACGGTGGCTCTGGCGGAACTGGCGGTGCCGGTGGTGGTGGCCAAGGAGGCAGTGTCGGCGGTGATTCCAAATGCAAGTCCGGAAAATGCTAAGTTTCCATAGCAGGCACTCCTTAGGTTTTATAGTCCCATAAGATGTACTCTCTTTAATCTTTTGCAATCTCAAAGACCCAACTACAACCCATGCAATGGATGCTGATTCAAGCCTATTTACTATGCGACTTTTGTGCCAACCGTTGGTATATAAATATCAGTTCATTGGTGTGTACTTCAGCTCGAGTCTCATAGAATCCAATCATATGTAAGTAAGAGCACTCCTACGCCAACGCTTGTATATATGATCATCTTTGACGCACGTTTGTTCCGTCTCTTTGCCTGCTGCAGCTGGACGTTGGCCCCGTCGATATCTGACGTGGCCTTGAATGCATCGTCGAGCAACAGGTCCACCTGCTCTGTTTGGGACTGCAAATGAGAAGCCAACTCAGACTGCAAAGACGAGATCTCTGCCATTGACTGCTCGATCTGCGAAGTCTGGTCCAGCATGTGGGTGAGCTCGTTGTATACATCACTGTTTTCCAGGACGAGCATCTGCTCCTGCTCGGGTGCCATCTCAAGAGGTGGAGCTTCGAATGTGTGAGCAGGCGGCGGCGGAGGCGTCATGCCCGACGAGACGACTCGGGGTTTCCGCAGGTTACGGTTATGCCGCACCTTCTGCTGGGAAGCAAACAAGTCTGAGCAGTTCGACAGCAGATTGTTGAGGCAGATGAAGATCCCCTGGCGATGGAGAGCCAGGGTTTTCTGCTTCCCCTGTGCGACCGGGTCTCCAAAGAACCGATTGAGACCCTTAGTCGCCACCTGCTGTTCGTAGTCGGCTCGTGCCTTCTCTCTTGCTTCCAAGCTTTTGAGCTTGTGGTGCTCAGATTGCAGGATGCGTTGGATGTCGTAGTCCATTTCATCTTTCTGCTTCTCAGTGAGCTTGTTAGGTCCAGAGGCCTGCAAATACTGCGGCCTGAGGTTGATTATACTGCTTTTGAGTGACGCTAGAGACTTTGCGAGCTCTCGAGCTTCAGCCGTAATCTCGTCTTGCTTAGGTGGCTGTATAGGCTCAGATATGACATTGGGGTTTGCCAGCCTCACGATTTCGCGGTACAGTGTGGTCCTATCCATCCAGCCCGGGCAAGTTGTGGTTCTCGAGTGGGGTGGCGGAGGTGGCGAAGGCTCCCTCATTAATGTCAGTAGTCAGCAGAGGGGCGGTGGCCCGTAGGACTGAGCTCAGGCTCTGAGATGCGGCGTTGAGGGTGGCAGTCTGGGCAGCCAAGACTTGTTGAGATTGAGCAATCGCTTTGACCGGGCTCTCGAGGTTAGATTTCGAGTCGACGGCGACCAGAGCGTCCTGAGCTTTCTGAATTTCAGCGCACGCTTGAGGAGTGGGCTGCCAGTTAAGTTTCATACTTGGAAATAGGGTTCGAGGGGGCTTGTCGTAGATGTCTATAGGTCATTGAGCTAGATAAAAAATAAATAATAAGAGAAGTATGAACACATTCACATCAGTGTCGACTTCGACTTCTGTTCATAAATGTCGATTTAGTTCTCGATTTGTTAGCGGGAGAGTCTCAAATCTTACTGGACTGGTGTCCCCTTCTAGACTGTGCGCAGCTGAGATACCGGACAAGCACTGACGGGGGGTGCAGGAATGCCATACGATTCTCTCTGGCTCGTGGCGGCGGGGCCCACGTGAGTATCTTTTGAAACGATTTACTCGACTCATCTTCAGAAATCAGCAGGAATTGAGGACTTTATATGAAATCGTCCCACTCCACTGTTGATGCAATGTCTAAGCTAAGCGATTGCATGCATAACCCCGGCTGAGCGCGGATGAGATTTTGGGGGCCATGTGATGTTGTACGGCCCGAACTTTTTAGTGATACGGATACCTCAGGATGCATAATCAACTCTGAGATGATTGTTGTCGTACAACTTTGCGTTCCCGAGAAAAAAGAGCCCATACATAACCTAACCCGTGACAGCCAAGGTTCGTGCTGCGTATTACAAATGCGGGATATGCGATGATCTGACATTTCAGACGGCATGGTGGGATCGAAAGCACGCATCTGTTGACATCGATGGTTCAAGCTTGAGTTGCAGGACATGGTAAAAAGACAGAATTTTAATATTCAGACTGGTTACGAGCAGAGTTGGAGACGTGGGGGTGCAGGGGATCTCAAAAAGAAATTCAACTACGATTGAGCGAGATGTGCAGGTCCAAGAACCCACTTCAGAAATCAATTAACTCGTTTGCTTTACGAAATATTACTCACACTGGGCATTAGCCTAGTCATGCAGTCAAGTACTAGGTTTTTACTCAGGACTTTTGTTATTTTCGGCAAATATTCGAAAGGGTTCTCTCGCTCAACACGAATGCAAACAGGTGACAACTTGAAGATCTGGAGCTACTTGGTATCGAGCTGTCAAACTTTCGTTTAGAGCTTCTCATGCATCGATTACATAAGGCTCGGCGCGGCCCTGCATGATGAATAAAGCAGGTGCATAAACGGCTACTTTGTGTGGAATCATGGGGTGAGATTCGGCGCCGATGCACGTGAGCTGCTAGATATTTCCAGTGCCAGAAAGCTATACTTTATACAGCGCTACTTCTTTCTACACTCTACTTGAAAGAGATACATACTACGCAAAGAGAAAAAAAAAAAACAATTATACATTAATGCAGGAACTGTCTCACATCACTATTCGGTGTATTGCTTAACTTGTTCCTTAACCTTCTTCAAGTACAAAGACTTGTTGTTGATGAATGCCTCATACGCAGGTGCTTGAGCCGGTGACTTTGGATTGGGGTTGTCTAACAACTCTTGGATTCCAATGACAATTTGTTTAACAGTTGTGGCGGGACGCCAGTCCTCCGCCTCATTCAAAATACTCAAGCAAACTGTCCCTGTAGGGTACACATTGGGGTGATAAAACCCGCCAGGGAACTGGCATTTTGGTGGTTTTGCAGGATAATCAGGCCCAAACGACATAGTTACCGGAAACGTCGCACCTTCCCATACGGTGCCCTTTTTGCCAGGAATGCCCACATTCCAGAAGTTTAAATCCAGCCCTCCCTGTGGGTTTTTCCGGGGCTTTGCATAGAATCCAAACGGGTGGTCCTTACGCCATTGTTTGCGCTCTTCCTGAAGGCGATTTAAGGCTATACTGCTCATGGGAAGTTACTATGCTGACTAATAGGTTGTGATGAGCAGGTTGATAAGGTTTAATAGCTCTTGGTTTCTAGCAAATATAGTGTACATATGGTTTCGTCTCACTATGACGATCAGGGACCGAGTGGCAATGGCTTGCTCTCTGGGCTGATATGTGCTTCGGGGTCACGGTATGATCAATTGGTGGAGCACGTCCAGCAACGAAAGATGTTGCTCAAATTTTATAGCAAAACTGTAGAACAACTAAACGACAACTTGTATTCAGTCGAGCACCTACTTGGGCTAGTCTCTGTTGAGGTAATGGTTGGTCGATCGAGGCAGAGCAGCAACTACGATGATCGTGAAAAAAGGAGTTGCACACCTGAGAGCACCAAGCGTTTCCTCAGCGGTTTCAGCACGGTGTTGTCTCAGCGGTGACTTCGTTTCTAAATCGTAGGTTGACTGTCTTGACGTAGTTGTATAAAGAGTCGTGAACTACGAGCACCTATGTGCCTCTGGGCTTCCCCTAAATAAGGCAAACACAGCCACCAGACTTTTAACGCTAGCGAAAGGCTACTGAAGCCATATCTCAAGTGGGAAAACGTGGCGAGGTTTGAGGCATACTGCGTCTGCAGCTTTTATCGCACAGGTCTCCAAACTTTCCAGAAAAGTATCAGAAATGAGGATGCAATCATGATCGATATGGTCCAGGTGATGTATCTCTGCCGCACCTCTGCCGGTATTATGTTGAGCTCGCCATGTGTCGCGAAAACATGATCACCTTGTGCGTCACCATCGATGAAAAATCTCTCGAGAAAAAGACATTACAGTAAACAAGTTAAAAAGAAGGTGTTGGTGTGCTATTGTACACTCATTAGTACTCTATCATAACCTACTCTATAGGGCATGATGCAGGCTGCATATGCATATATTTAGGTTACAGTAAGACTTGCACTGTCAAATCAAGTCGATACCTAACGATCGTGCTGATATCCTGGCTAATATTGAAACAGTATTGCAATTTGCGTAGTCCCTCAGCATGGAGTTGCCACTGGAGTTGGATTTTTCTGCATCTGGGATATCCTTTTTACAGGTGGCTGGTAGCTCGAATACTACAAATAATCAGTATATAACTTCTGTAGACTAGAAATATGAACATAGGTTCGCAGATCCATCGAGTATCAGGCCAGCTCATCTTTGCGCAATGAATTGAGGCTTACGCCCCTCATGCACGGAAGCTAGCCGACAGAAAGTAATGTCTGTTGTGAAGCTAATAATATGCCCTAACCTCTAGATACTCCTGGGCTGTGCAGGATATTCAGGGCACTGAGCAACAATACTTGGCAGAGGTTCACGAGCTGCAAGAATCTCTGTACCAAGAAATCGGTACGTAGGCCACATACATTCATAAATTGCTATCAATCGGCTATTCTACAAGTTGCTCGGCTGGAATTCATGATCCTTGTTCAGGTAATGGGTGCTGAGCGGGGTACTGGCACAATTGCTTTGCTCCTTTGAGTCGGCTCGAGTTGGATTTTCTCCACATGCCATTTGCGGCACTCTCAACGTCTTGTGGCAGCCACCAGGCGTATGTGCAGATTGCGGGGTACAGCACAAGGATGCAGGGTTAGACAAAGCCTAGCTCGCTAAACCTCATCAATCGCTATCTCTAATAGGTATCACTGGGTTCTTTTTTTTAATGTGGTTTCGTTGGCGCTGGTCATATCCTGGCATTGCAGTTGCCCCAACGACTCGTATGTACGTCAACTCGCGTATGCACATAATACCCAATGGCGAGTCGATGAAGAAGAACGTATAAACGGAGTCCTCGAGCTGCAGAAATATATACTAGACCTGTACGTAACATTGTGGACTAATTGGTAGTAATGAATTGGGCCCATATCGATAGCATCGAGCTGCAAAAATCATATGCAAGTGTGCGCCTTGCATCTGGCCCCGCATTTGCACGAATATAAAAGCGTAGAGAAGGACGTAATCACCAACAACCTAGTATGGAGACTGAGGAACCACAGAAGCTTGAGTCCCGTGTCTCTCATGAAGACCTCCAGCCTTTGGAGCAGATTGTGTCCCGACCAAATAAAGAGGGGCACATCATGATAAACGGACAAAAGGTGCCACTTGGAGAGGTTTTGCTGGCATATGCTGGTGTTGCCCGTCCTGGTTACTATCAAGCACCTACTCGAAACCTTCCCAGTGCTGCTCCAGTTGGTTTGATTGGTTTCGGGGTTGCGGCTGTTTTGTTAGGTTTAGTGCTTGTGGGCACTAGAGATGTCGCAATTGCTAACATAACATGCACTACGAACTGGTTCGTAGGTGGTATTGGTCTTCTTCAGGCAGGAATGTGGGAAGTGATGCTCGAAAACACTTTTGCAGCGTGCGCACTCTCAATTTATGGTCTCAACTGGTGGGTTCAGGGAGCCCTAACTACTCCATCCTTTGGGCTAGCTGATAACATGGCAAAGTTCGCGGCAGACCATATTGATTCTATGCCCGCAGAGTACGCTGATGTGGAAGCATGGGTCTCGCATATGCAGCTGGTAATCGAAGGGTATTGGGCCCTTGGCTTGACTATTTTCACAGTTCTCATTGTTCTTCTGTTGCTCAAGTCTACAGTTGCGTTCCTCACCTGTCTGTCCTCAGTTGTCTTCATCTTCTTGCTGCTGTGCATTGGATACGAAATTCCCAATACCGCCTGTCTCAAGGCTGCGGGTGCCTTTGCGATTGTTGGTGGAATGTTGGCATTTTACAATGCATTTGCTGGTGTGATGACCCCTGAGAATTCGTACATTCGCCTGTCGGCTATCCATTTACCAGGTGGTGTGCCTATTCCTGATCCTGAGGCTGAATCGTACATGACAAAGTCGCAGTCTCGACTTGACGACACCGTATCTAAAGCCTAGTTATTTATATAAAACTCAAAGACGGTATACTACACTCAGCGCAGAGCTTTATCGGCCATTGATTGATATTACTGGGCATGGCCCAGGTATTAAATTAGCCTCAAAGCAAACGGGAACTCCCTCTTCCCGGCGACAATATTCATCGTATTAAGCATAGGTGGGTAATGGAATTCAGCCAGCTCCCTCTGCTGCTGGACCGTAGTGAGACCTAGGCGAGCGAGCGTCTCGCAGATGACGGAGTACAGGTTATCGATATTGCCGTCGTCGGCCTTGAATGCCAGACCTAGCGCTCCCTCCGCCCCTAGCTTTCTGGTGGCTTCACATTCGCGAATCCCGATAGCGTAAATGGCGTCGGCGCCGAGCTTCGCAATCACGTTCCCCTCAAACATCTCCATTAGCTTTGTGCAGAAGCGGCCCTCGCCAGCAACGCTGTGCGGATTGGAGGACATGGCATTGAAGATTCTCGCCATGCGTTCCACCTCCTGGTCATTCGATTCCCCTGACGCTGTGGAATCGGCAGCGTTGGCAAACTTGGAGTATGCGAATGCGAGGTTCCTTAGGGGAAACGCCGGGGCTGGCAAATTGCATCCATCGATAGCCCATTTGACCTCAGACTGATCAAGGCCAGTTATGCGGGCAACTACCTCCTTGACTTTGGTTTGCAGACTGCTATTGGGGTCACAGTATTCATCAACCTCCATATTATGCTCGAGAGCGGCTGCGATCATGCCTACGTGCTTCCCTGAGCAGTTGTTGCAGATACCGGTAGGGACGAAATCGTGCTTGATCCAGTTTTTGTACACCTCCTCAGATAAGGGCTTATGGCCACCACACTGGAGCTTGGATTCGTCAACACCAATGGTCTTGAGCATGGCTCTTGCCTGCTCGATATGACGGTCCTCAGAGTTATGCGAAGCGCACATCAGGGCCAGATCCTGGTCAGTAAACCCGTACTTTTCCACACCGGATTCGAGAATTGCCAGGGTCTGCATTGGTTTGGCGGTTGATCTGACCAGAGTCATACGATTAGAGTCGCCAAAATAAAACAGAAGTTTCCCAGTAGAGTCAGTCACAGCAATGTTTGCCGTGTGCTTGTTCTCCAGCCATTCGCCGCGATAGGTCACCAGCGCTACGTTCGCTAGGCCCCCCATTCTAGGTCTGTGTTGTGGACGCCGCCATGATTCATATATGCTTGATCTGCAGATAAGCT